>VXBZ01004158.1:0-97983 GCA_013399135.1 Heliornis fulica | reverse complement strand
AGAGAGAAAGAAAGAGAGAAAGAAAGAGAGAAAGAAAGAAAGAGAGAGAGAAAGAGAGAAAGAAAGAGAGAAAGAAAGAGAGAAAGCAAGCATGAAACTGGCTACTGCAGAGGGAAAATTTGAGCTATCACGGAGTTATTAGAGGACACACTTGATGTGGTCTAATTTACCAAAGGTACAGGTGTGAAGAAATGATATCTAATAAGTCTTCTATATATATGCAGACAGGAGCCAATTCATGCCTGTCAGGCTCACATTTTATAGATGTAAATCATTTCCATGTGAAATTATTTTCCTCCATAATAACAGGAATTTTTGTTCACTGCCAGTTTTAACAGTATTTCCCCACCTGCTTAAAAACACTCCAACCAACCAAGCGTAACCCCAAACAAAGTAATCCAAACACCCCACATAAACCCAACTTGGTTGAAACTGGCAAATATTTATTCAATAAATATCACTGCATTAAAATCTCCAGTATGCTAATCTCCTGCCGAATTTTCATTAGTTCTTAGATGCTGCTGTTTCATAGTTTCAAAAAAATCCTTTCAAAACTCAATCCTTCAACAAAACTGTTTTTTTTTTTCTTTACTGTGATCTCAAAATATCTTCTTTTTCAAAATATTGTGTTTAGCATGAGTCATGACTTCAATTATGTCCTGATAATGTATGCCTCCACAAGGTTATATTTTAATGAAAGGAAACTGGTTGATTAAATCTCCATGACGTGCAGAGTTGACTGTCACTTCCAGTGGTTGTCATGTCATCATGAAACTCTGGGTACAGAGGGAACTTCCGAGTTTCCTGGCTGACTTCTTACTGAGATTAAGACCTTCAGGTCCTGGTAATCTTGCTGCAATATGTATACTGTATTCCTGCTAGAAAAAGCTAATATAAAGCTAAGATACATCTCTGAAATACAGTTTATTAAATATTGATTTATATATTAAGCAATTTCCACTCATACAGCAGTAATTGGAGCAGGAGAATATTGACAGAGAAAGATACAATAGAAGACAATAAAGCACATATTTATGAACATCCCTACTTTTATTTGTGCCTTTTTTATTTGTTAGACTACATAGAAAATGTAACATTTGTTCTGGTTTCCAGATAATAAATTTGAGCTTTTGTTTAGAATTGAACGTAATAATATGAATTGTTTTTCATAGACTTGCATAATTAAAAAATATCCTCCGCAAAAGTGAAACCAAAATTATAACAAAATAGCTTTTCTCTTTGTTACAATAGGTGAATAGAATTCTCCTTTGGCCAGTCCTAGGTTTTGGGTTTGGTTGGTATTGCAGGTCACGTCTTCAAACTCAGGAACTGTCTGTATAACAGAAAAAAAAATGGGAATGATTGGTATCATCTTTTCTCAGTCTGCAGGGTTAGTTGTTTATTTTACTTTTTTTTTTAAGTAAATATGATTTTAAATAAAGTCAACTGATAGGAGGAGAAAACACTGTCCATCTTCCCTGTCCGAAGAACAGATGATTACATGTGAAGTCAGGAGAAATTATGACAATTGTTTGCAAATAACATGGATGATCAAGGTGATTCTGCCATAGAGCAGCACTCAGGAGATGCAGGAGCGTAATGTTAATATCACTTTCTGCAATTGTTCTTTTTGTGTGTTTTAAGAATGATAGTTTGCCAAAGACCTGTTAGAGCAATGGCTTTGAAGACAAACTTTATATGATTTTCATATCCTTCCAACAGCAAATTAGAGACAAAGATGCCACATTATCTGTAGTTTTGTCTTTCTGTTTAAACACTTGTGAAACGTGACCAAGGAAAACCAACCCCACCCCCCCACCACCCCCTTCTCACTTCTTTAGGGAAAGCTGCACCCTAGCTGTACTTTTAGCACATTTAGGACTGGGACTCATGGGGCGTTTCTAAGTGTTACATGTTTATGCGTAAGCACTTGCTATGCTTCGTTTACTTTTTAAAGTAGGTTTTGAAGTCGACTTAACTGAATAAGTTTAGTGTCCCAGCTGAATATTTTTACCGGTTTCAAACTGCTTATGTCAGCTTGGCTTATTTCTGTTTATTTACTGACACGTGTTAAAATATACAAGTCAGTGGTAGAGCCATTACAGTGTGTCAGCATCTGAAGTTGAACTGATTTATTGCAACAGTCCAACTTTGTATGTGGACCAGACCTCGGTTCCCTTAATGACCTCCTTTGGCCAACTTCTCCCATACCACTTCTCTCCTTCCCCACCCCTCAAATCAGTGCTAGTAGTACCAGAACCAATAATGAAGTAATGAATTCAAATATCAAATTTTAAATGTATTTTTTTGTTCTTAAGTTCAGTTAGGAAAATACAGTAAACATTCATTAACCAGCAAATGAGTTTTTGGGTTTTTTTTTTTTTTTTTTCTGGATGCATAGATGAATTCATTTTGGGCATGTTGGAGAACAGGTTACATTGTCAAATTGTACATTACCTTGCATGGAATGAAATTAAATATTAACTGCTTTATGAAAGCTCATGTGGTAACAGTGCTAGAATTCCAAGAGCCACAGCTGTGCAGAACTGTAGCTTCAGAGTTCTTGTAGCTAAAATTGAAATTGCCATGCCTTCTGGTTTCTGCGTTTTCCTGAGCTCCGAGCACATTTCTGTCCATGAAAGCCTAGAAATAATAGCCTTACACTTTTCATATTCCCACAGGCCTCTCTGCTTGCCTTCAACTTGGACTATTTTTCTTGCAAGCAGGAATTCTTTGTGCTGGCAGGATATGAAGCAAAGCCAGTAGCTACATTTGTTCTGTTTTCAAAAGATTATTTTTATGACTTAATTTATTTCTGTGTTTCTTGCACATAGAAACATTATGGTAGTCTTGATTTACAGGCAGGGTTAGCAGTCTTCCTATAACTCTTGCTCCTCTGAGTAGTGTCAGTAAAGTTATCTGAACTGTTTTGTGACCAAAGTGTATGCCTGGGGTGCATCCTTTCCTAATGCTTCTCCCACAACAGCCTAGGCAATAAAGCCAAAGTTGCAGTTTTTATGAATTGCATCAATTCTTGAACTAATAATAGTTTGAAAAACTAGAAGATGCATCACTGTTCTTACATAGTAAATGGACTCCCATTAAGAATAAAGGTGGCAGATAGGAGAAAGAAGTTAGATTTTTTTTTTGTCTATCAGTGTGTATGTAAAGTACGTGTATGGTGACTAGCTGGGTTGCTCTCAGAGTTCAGGCCTGTGGCAAACAATTGTGACATGGGAAAAAAGAATTTTGTGCCCATTTGCATGCCTCACTTAGTTTTTACTTGCTGAAGTTACATCAGGTTTTATTTAAAGGTTCTATAATGCTGAGCAACTTCTTCAAGAAGCTGTCTTCCATTCAAAGGATGTATTTCTTCCACAAAAATGACATCATCACTAAAACAAAATAGGCAAGCCTAATAAACTAGACCAGTGTCTGATTTGCCTCGTGAATTCTGAGTAAGGCTTAATAACAGAAGAAACCAACATATACATTGACCCTTGTCAAAGTTGCTTTGGGGAAGGTTGTACCTTGTAGACCCTTTAACATCTGCATCAGTAAATGAAACTTTAGAAGTGGCAGCCAGTAACAAACCATCTATATTTTATGAGAACCAATGGGCATGCTGGTTATTTAAGTCTGTCATTAAAATCACTGTTAAAGAGACTGTGAGGCAGCTGCAGACTTGGGGCTAGATGGGCTGCATAGCCTTGCAACTGCCTCACTACCCTGTTTCTCATCGGGTCTGTGCAGTGGGAATAGTCTGCTTGGTCCAAAACTGAACAAGACACCAAGGGAATCCCTTAAAATAGGGAGGAAAAATAATTTATATGATGGCAAAAGGCAATTAAATGCAATGTATAGCAACAGAAGCAAGAGTGTTGCGTTTGAAGAAAAATGGTTTTATGTCATGGATGTGAGACCTCACCTCATGTAACAGCACAAAGTCTCTTTATCATCACTTATATGTTAGTTCTGAGTCCTCTGAAGTTTATCCTTGATGTATAATCTTCAAAATTTGAAGCTGTTTTGTGAATACTATGTGGAGGTTTCTTCCTTTGTCCCAAGAAGTCAATTATATTGGATTTTATTTGTGTAAATTTAGTCTCCTGAATTCTTATTAGTTTGAATAAAATTATTCTGCGTATGGGTTCGTTTAGCTTAAATAAAGTTTCAATGATTAAGAGATGACTGTTGATTCAGTTTTAGCATAGTATTGTGATTAAGAGAAATGCCTTCAATTAAAATGTGTTGTAAGAGCATTAGTTGACCCATGAAACAGCTTATCAAGCATGGGCTACGTGTATGGATGGTTCATACATGTCTTTCTTAAACGACAGCTTACTTGGAGATTTATTAGGTTTGAAAGATCTCTTTTGTGTCATTCAGTAACAATAGATCTCACGTCTTAAAAGATTCCTCTAGGGCATCAACCATGTTAACCAGATAACTATATAAGAGAATGGGATTTATAGTATCAAGAGATGGGATTAAATTAAAGGAATTTAAATTGAAATACATACCTAATCCCATTTAGGAATTTTAAGTAATTTATATTGAGATTTATTTTTTTTAAACTCACTTTTGTAAGGTATCTATTTTTTTTGTCTTGAACATTAAGGTAAAAAGTTCACATTTAGTGTTGTTGGGATTTTTCTAGCAATTATTTAGAAACTGTCAAACATCGTGTTCTCTTTTTTCATCTCAATAACATAGTTATTAAATAAAATATTAATTGGATATATAATTGTGTATCTAATACTTTGGAGATGATGATGTGATATTTGTTTCATAGCTATATTGAGATTTTTATTTTTAAACATAAGTTACTTCTTTAACAGCTTTCTGATGAAAGGTATTAAGAGTTTTATTAACAAATTGTTTTACTATCTTCTGAGGTGTCTCTAAAACATTTATGCGAGTCTAGCATTAAATCAGGAAAAAAATTGGAGACATCACAAATACTTTGCCTCTCTGGAATGACAGATTATATATTAGGGGTTCTTTTTTTCTTAAAAAAACCCAAACAACTACTTGGTTTGTGACTCTTTGTATTCATGCTGGCATGATATAGCTATTTTAGTGGAAATGTACGTCATGAGAGTCATGAATTGCACTCTTAGATTTAAAATAGGTGTTTTTTCAGCACTTATGCTCGGAGGATCTCTGGCATTTAACCCCTAGATTTCCATTTCAAATAGCTGTCAGAGTGATGGTTTTGCGACAGTTTTACAGAAATTCCATTACTGTAATAGTGAGAGTTCTTCCTTATCTACATTTAAAAAAGAAAAAAATAAAATTGTGATTATAACAAATGAAAGGAGGCTATAGTGAGGTAGGGGTTGGTCTCTTCTTCCAAGTAACTAGAAATAGGATGAAGCAAATAGTCTCAAATTGTGTCAGAAAAGCTTTCTATTGGATGTTAGGAAAAAATTTTTTACGGCAAGAGTGGCTGCCCAGAGAGGTGGTGGAGTCACTACCACTGGAGGTGTTCTAAAGCATGTAGACTGGCACTCCAGGACTCTTTAATTGACATGATGGTGCTGGACTGATGGTCTTGGAGGTCTTTTGTAACCTTGATGATTCTGTGAATCTGTGAAATGCTTTTGTCAGTAGATTCAGCAGAGGCCAAGGAGTGTGCTTACTCGTGTGGTTGTAATTGTGGATCTTTAAGTTCAGGCTTTTACTTCAGTGAGCAAACTCAGGGTATATTTACTTATGTACACAGCGTTTACTTGTTGCATTCTAAATCATGGCCTACTAGTTAGAAAAAGCTATTTTACCTGAATTTATTAATTACTGTCAAAACCCATGATGTAACTGTGAGGCAAGTGCTACCTTCTGTAGGGTTAGTAGAAGCTATGGATCATCTAAATGTGGCCAATTGATAAGGTCCAGTGAATTGATACAGTAAATCAGTAAAGAATGTGTGCAGCCAGAGCTTTATCCTTGAGTGGCCTGTGGCTTCCTTCATTTCAAGAGGGAGCTATGCAACCAGCAAAGGCTCGCAGAATAACTTAACTAGTTAAGTGAGGTAAACATCTTTTTTATTTGAAGAACTTACATAGAATTAGCTTGGTTTCCTGTGGCTGGAGCTTTGGTTTTTAAGTATTATGAGAGATTTAATAAATTTTATCTTCTTTTGTCCTGTTTCATCCTATAATCTGTTTTTGAAAAGGACACTTGTTTTTAAATTGTGCTGTAGCTAGCTAAATATTGGATTCCTGGGTCTTTATAATCCTCTTCTTCCTTGCCATTTTTTTTGTTTGTTGTTGTTGTTTCGTTTGGTTTTTTTTTTTTTTTTTTTTTGCCTCAGACTGCAGCCACTAGAGTAGCTAAGAAGGTCTTTATGGCTGATTTCAAAGTCTGTGTACTTTATACATGATAGGCCTCACACTTTTTCTGGTTTTCTTTCTTTTCCTTTGTGTGGCCATTATGAAAAAAAATGGAGCATTTAAATAAGTACTATGGTGAATAACTCTGTCTGCATTTGCATCAACTGCAAATTGACCCAAATGATGCTATCTGCGTTCTGCCTCATTATAATTCTAATTTGTGTATTCAATTATATTAGAGAATCTTTTGAATTTCTCTTTGAACCAAGTAAATACTTTTGTAGTTAATGAATCCTCATATACAATAGTTTAACAAACACTGCCTGGAGCCTGAAATCCTACTGGAATCACCAATCTCCCGTTCTTCATATGAGGTTTTCCTTGTGAATATGTTGAATGTTTTCAAGGCTCACTTCTTTTTTTTTTTTTTGGCCTATAATTCATAGTTAAAGTCAATATATGTTTTTATGCTCGGTGTAGAATATATTACGCCCACGTGCTGGATTTTTTTCATATGGTTCTTCAGACATGATGCCTTTCTCTGCTTCCATTCTTCAGTGCCTTTACTCTCCTTGATCACACATCATTTGCAAACATAATGTTTACAGTCTTGCTTTCTTCCAGAGCTTTGTAAGATATAAATTTGCTGCTTCTTAGGGAAACTTTTCTAGTTTCTGTAACTCATACTTATTGTTATTTTTTTAGTTGCTATACCTTGCTTTATACTTCCTGATTCAAGTAGGTTAAGGTATTTAAAATGATGTGTGCGTCTGTATGTGTATATTCAGATTTACTAATAAATGTGTAATGTAACTATTCAGAGCCAGGTAATAAGTGTGCTTTTTACCTTTCTCATTTTTTTTTGCTTTGTAATTTTAGAAAGGATAATAAACTATAAATTGCTTTTATCTTTGTAATTCTGAGTGATGTCCCCTCTTTGGGGGTTATTTTAAACCATCAGGTCACTTGAAGGACAATCACTAACCGGTCATTACACTAAACCCTAGTGTTCAGATTAATGTTGTAATTGTAGAAGTCTCACTTAATAGATGTGCTGTGCAGTGAAGAAAAAAAAATCTGTACATTGTACTTTACTTATGTGTACTTGCATTTTTGCAAGTGAAACTTCAGGATAAAAGGCATAGATAAGTTATTTCTTTCTTTTGCAGAATATATATATATTTTAAAAGAAATTTTTAGATGAGAATGCTTGGGTTAGAAATATTTATTAAGGCTATGAAATATTAGGAAGTTGCTTTAGGAAAAAAAAATCTGGTTTTCTGAGACATGTCTGTTGAGAATACAGAAAAAAGTGTTCCCATAAAGCTTTGTGACAGTAAAGGTGTTGTGAAGAGCAGAAACTCAGAGTACTTTGCTTGGATGAAATTGTTGGCTCAGATGATGTAGAATTTGGGAAGAAGAGTACTTTTTTTGTTCTTTTTAATTTTATTTTAAGGACACCCAATAGACATTGAGACAAATACAGTTAGTGTAATATTAATAAGTTCAATGCACTACAGCCAAATGCTACATCTGGTTGTGGTGTGTTCATTCAAAAGACAAGGCAGGCACTGAAAACTCTGTGCATGTGTGTGGTGTGTTGTCCTTGAAGCAGAATTATCAGGGGGGTTGTATCCTTTAACGGAAAAGAACAGATTATTTAAGCAAACGTGAAGATTCACTCCAAGACAAAGTGTAATTGTCCACCGGCTGTGGTTGCATTTCCTTTGAGTTTGCAGACAGATCACAAAAAGCATTTACATTTACATACATTGCACAGATGGCACTTTGCAACATATGTATTTTGGGCTGGTGTCAGAGTTTATAGGGCACACTTTTAAACTTGTGACCTCTGACTCTTGGTCTTTGTATTTTGAGTTGCAGTGATTTCCTTTTTCTTCCTGAAACAATTTCTTATTGTTTCTTCTTTGTGTAATGCATACATGTTAGAAATCTACTATGTAATTTCTATTCTTTGTGTTCACATTATATGAATTTGTATCTTATGCAGAAAAGATATGAATGGGGGGTGCTATAGCAGTATTTTTTTACTTGAAAGTAATCCTTACACCTCGTAATAATAAAATGAAATTGCTCTTTCTAGCTTTTGTCATGAGGAAAACTAAGAACTTAGAAATTTACATATGTGTATTGTTTTGGCCAGAGAACTTTTTATCATTCCTCTCTTCTTGAGTAATATTTAGAAGATCAAACTTGTTGAGCTGATACTACATTGCCATATGCACTCTGGGATGTAAGCATATAACCAGATGAGGTGATTTCTGAGATAATTCTCATTAAAGTTTTTAAAGACGTTCTCTGGTCATCAAAATGAAAGATGTGTCTGAAACTTCCATCTCTAGGTTACATTAAAATGACTTATTCAAGAATTCTTGAAGTATAAGAACATGGAAAACTGGTTTTATTTTCCTCTGTTTAAGGACATGCAGCTTTAAAACTTCCATAGCCTTCTGGGGGAGGTGTAGATATCTTAATTTATAACCTCAGTTCCAGGCACTTCTAAATGACATTTAGGACATTATGTATATATAATGGCAGTATTCATGACTGTGTGAGCTTTAATTTTCTGGAGTCTCAGCAATTATACAATTCTGCTAATCAAAATGGGGCATTCAGTCCCTCGGGATGTTTCGTGGACGTTTGCTGAGGTGATTGCCAACATTGCATTTCCCTCGCGTGGCATTTAAATGGAGCTGGTTTGACTGTGCCTCTGTACACCCACTGTCATGTCCCCCTTCTTCTCTCTCTTGGTGGCAGCTTCCAAAGTACCAACTCATTTCATGCTGACGGCATATTGGGCCCAGTAATAAATCACTGATGAATAGCCAGCTCTGTACTTCTGTATTTAAAGCAGCCCTGAACATTGATTAATGTGGCTCTTCCGTGGCAGAACAATGCTCAGGGCACATACACACATGAAAAGCTCTTCGAGTGTAAGAGATAGAGCTTTGTCCTACCTGCTCCCCAGGCTTCCCTTTAGATGTTTCCCTTCCTGGGCTGGTCTGGACCTCGGCTAATTGACTGCCAGAGCTTCTGTCAGGCCGGGTTTGGACACAACCTGAGCCTTTAGGAAGTCTGGCTCTCCTCTCTGGAGATGCCCAGAGCACATGTCCCAGACATGCCCCTCACAGCTGCAAGGCAGCTTACTGCTTGGGACCCCTGGCTGTATTTAATGCGTAGTCAGAGGTCTTCCGTCAAAATGGATAATGAGCTTCAGTTGGCAGGCAAATAAATCGTTAAGGCTGAATTTAAAGTGAGATGTTTGGTTTTTGGTTAACATTATTGTGCCAATTTTTCTTTTAGGCTTGGAAAAGAGTGTAGAGGTGAGGAGTGTGAGTATGCGAGTTCAGCAATTCTCTCTCTTTGTGATAGGTTACTGTTCCTCACTTGTGGCTGTTGGTGATCTCCCGCTGCTTTGAAACAAACCCTGGTGACAAGGCTTGAGGATTAGGGCCTTTCCTGCCCTAGGGAAGCACATCAGTTCATTAGCCTCAATTAATCTTCTGAGTGATCCTGCACCATTTGGCCAATTAAAGCAGCAAAGCCAACCCAGAACAGGAGAGTGGTCTTACACTTTTAAAAACTCTTCCAAGCTTTCCACTACCTTATTTAATTGTCTTCATCTAGAATTTAAATACATAGAAAATTAGCTGTAAAATGGCAGTTCTTTTCTGAGGGTTAAGTGTTGCTACAAACTAGGAACTCTGCAGTGAAATCAGCTGCCCACTAGCTTTCTGATTGAAGTACAGGCAACTGTTCTTTTGAATGCTGAAAATTCAATATATAAAAAAACCCCAACACCTTAACAGTTAACAGCTTAAATACCTGTAAAATAGTTGTTTGATGTGACAGGAGAATAAATAACAAAAAAAAAAAACAAACAAACCAAAACCCAACTTAAAACCCCAAATATAAGCTGATTAGAAGTAGCTGCAGACTGAAAGTAGGTGTACTTCATGCTGTACTTTTATTGAACTCATATTGTGTTCGTTTTTGCTTTCCTATCACATTTATAGGCAAAGGATTACTTTTGGTGATAATAACTGCTTATAATAGTTGTAAATATGATGTATTTTCTTACTATTTCTTAACCCTTGAGTGTTTTGGGGTTTTTTTTATTGTCTTGAGCATATGTAAATTTTTTTTAACCTGTACTTCCAGAGGTATAGGTAATATCAAGGTGTTTTCACTAGAACTCAAAGTTTCTCTGCATCCCAAAGTTCTCATAATTTCAGGGATGTGCTTTTTCTCTTTAATTTCTGCTTCTTCCAAATTTTTCTAATGCTAATTTGAGAACAGAAACATGGATCAGCTTCCTCCTTCTGCTCATCCTGTCACCACATCCAGGAGCTTTCAATGATTGACCTCTTGCTTGAATTTTTGGTACAAGAAAGAATTATTTGTATTTTTTTTGCAGACGTTTGAGGTGTATTTTGTGTCACAAAAAAAAGAAAAGGCACAGAAAAATGAGTTTTAATTCACCTTATAGCTCTAAGCTTTGATTCCTTTTGCCTTCTCTAGTCTTTGGCATTCATTTGCTCTATTGGTTTGTTGGGTGGGGTTGTTTTCTTCCTTTTGGAAACCTTCATGTTTTATAGGACTGTGTGAATTTTCACCTGTGGGTACTGTTTGGGGTTTCTTTGCTTGTGATATCCTGACTGTGCCTTTAAATATTTAAAGTAGGACAATGAAAAGCTAAGATCAGACATACCAGTACTTGATTGATGTGCCCATTATAAGAATCCATCTTCTGTATTTATCTATCAAAATGTTAATGTTCTGATTATGTTTTAATGTGAATTTGACATGATGGAATGCCATAATTACCAAGTTTTGAAGTACCCAACGGTTCTGCCTGAACTTGTATCTAGTTTCAAAGTATATGTCCTGTTTTGTACTTTTAAGTGCACAGGTCATGTGTGATGCAAGAGGTGGCAATGTGCTGAACAGATTTTGCTTTGGAAGGTTGAGACTGCAGCTCACATCTCCTGGTTTTCAGTATTATGAACTCTGAATCAACATTCAGAAGGACATGGGTGTTCTTCAGGAGAACTGTTCTGAGAGGGAAAAGGATCAGAAACATTTTCAGCTAATGAAAAAGTTGGTTTTGAAATGTAAAAGCTCATGGCACTTCCTGAAGATGTACTTTGAATAGAAACTTAAGTCAGTGTCAGAAGAGACAATAGCAGATTTAAAAAAAAAAGACTTATTATGTATTTCTTTGCTTCAGAAGAAAAAGAAGGGTCTGACCTGGAATATCCCTGGCTTCCTCCTGTTGTTTGCATCTGAATTGCTGTTACTCTGTCCTTCTGTGTGACCTCTTGCACCTACCTAATGTTTCCCTGATGTTTGACAGCTTTGTAGGATATGAGCTTGAACTGTCTTCGCTTAAACTCTGCTCACATGTGCCATAGGACACTTACAAGACTGCTTAACTGTTAACTGTGTTAACAAATACTACAGTAAAACAGGCATAAAACAGGAGTAGAGCGAAATGGTTTGTGGTAAGGGAAGTCCCATCATCAGCTGTTTCTGAGCTTTCAAGTTTTTCCTTTAAACTAGTTCTGGTCCAGATGCTTGGACTCTGTGACGTTAGCTCCTCTCCAGACCCTGTCTTTAGCTTCACATGGAGGTGAAGAGACTCCACATGCTGCAGTTCTGCTATGCAGTGCAAACCAAAATACAGTAAGTGGGGATGTTTGGGGAGTAATTGAGAAGCAGACAAACCTGAATTGAACACCTAAAGTATGCACACTGTTTGAGGCATTGCAGGGGTAACAAATGCCTCATTATGTAGCTATGAGAGGTCCTTTTACTGGGGAAGGAGATCTAGACAAGGAAATCCATCCTTAGTGTGCAAAATTAAGAGAAGTAAAGGAGTTTGAGTTTCCTATATTACTTATTTATTTTTTAATGTGTCTTCTTCCCTAAGAAGTCCCGGATGTACTATCATATAAGTAATTAAATCTAGTACATGTAGTAAGGTTTTTCTGTCTACTTCTCTTTCATCATATTCCTTTGCTTTCACAGTGATCTTGTTCTGGGCATTGAGGAAATCCACATATCTAAANATCTCTAGACTGTAATGTTGTTAATTATTCAGGGAGTTTCCCTCTTACGTGGATATTCCTGTAAAGCATTTATGAATTGCATCACAGGCTTGACATTCTGAGAATAAAATCACTACTTTTATGCCAGTTGAAACTGCACTATTGTTAAAGGAATCCTAAGGCTGTGTCTGAAACTGGATTTTCTGTAAATCAGTATGTTATAGTACCTTACCAATCTCTGCATAATTAGCTCTTTCCATTTTCATGTGTTCATCAATTTGCATTCATTGAAGGATTTAGAAAATTGGATAAGATACAAAGTTAAAGCTTAAACTGATACTTAACAGTGAAAGCATTAAAAAAAATAATCATGTAGACACAGTGGCAGTTACTGGCTGAAGCCAAAAATGGATAATTTTGCTCCATTGCTGATTTCTGCACCCAGCCATAAGCTTCATGCCTCTCCTAATTAACTTCATGCTGGTGAGCAGATTGAGAACGGCTCTAGTCAGTGCTAAAAATGCCTGGAAACATGCTGTTTTACAGCCGTATGCAAAGTTGCTGAATTTTTTTTTTTAAATCACTGCCAAAAGCCACAAGACATAGATGCATATGTTTCATGCTAATCACAAAATAATAAGGTAATTGATATTCAACAATTTAAAACAACAAACAGTGCATAGTCTAAAACTGGCCGCCTGATTTTAATTAATGCCATTGCCCACTGTTCAAGTGGAACCACAAAGGAAGTGGTAGGAACTTAGTTTTGAAAAAGAAGTATTTTCCAAAACGTTGATAAAGCGTTTCAGTAACTCTCTCTGTGCCTGGGACGACAGCAGACTTACTGCCCTACTTTCTCTGGTGCTCGCAATAAATTTGAAAAGCAAAAGCAAGGTTCTAGGAAGGTTAAACCCTGAGAAGGTCTGGGAAGGGATTTATTTCAGATTAGCTAGTGCCTCCTAAGGAATTCACTTCAGGATTTGTGCAGATTGTCCAAGTGATGTTTTAAAATTAATTACACCTGTTTTAAGGGAATATTTGCAAAGTGCATTCAGTTGTTTTTGAGACTGCCATTACTCTGCATCATGAAGGAGCTGAGGGTAGAGACAATTGTATTGTTGATGGAAAAGTAACGAGAAAATTAATATATTTTACTTAAAGGGAACAGGAAAATTTGTCCTGACACTGACAGATCAGGCAGAATTAGTATTCAGGATCAGCTCTGGAGCTAAGGGTATTTTATGGAGGGCTTTTAGTTTTAGTTGTTCTTTCAGCTCTGGTAATCAAAATTCTGGGCTACCATGAGAAGTCAGAGTGTTTTTGGTGGCACTCAATCCTTACAGTGTAGTTAAATCAGTAAGTGTATAACTTTTGAATGAAACATCTCCAATTACAAGTCATATTTTTATTAGTTTTTTAATTTTAACATTTCTGTGTCAGACATTAGCTTTTGATGGAATTTAATTATTTCTCTCTTTTGGAAGACCACTAGGAACGTCTTTTAATGATTCCACTGTGTGAAGCATGAGAGTATTGCCCTTGTTAGCTCAGCTTGTTTAATTTGGTTATTTATCTGTTTTGCATGTCAGTGGGTCTTCTTCTTGTTACTTTCTTTGTTGTTGTGTTGTTTGGTTTTGGGTTTTTTTCTTCTTTTAAAGAAAAAGGCAGAGGACATCCCATAGAACTGTGATGAATGTTTCAGTTGTCTTCATTGTCCCATCCTCCCCTGTAGTAATGATTGCCTCACAAACCCTAAAACTTTAATATACAAAAAGGTTATTGCAGAGCCTTGCGATGAATGATTTATTAACTGCCTACTTCTGAGCAAATCGGTAAGATTCTTTTTTTGATTGGAACAACAACAATGATAACATTGGAAAAAATCCACAACTCTCTTCAAGGAAGAGCTTAGGTAGTTTTCCTCCTGGAAGTGCTTTGGGAAGGAAGATTTTGTTTATTTGGCCAGATTAACCAGTCATCAGGAGCAAAAGGCTTTAAGAATCCAGTGCAGGCATGGAAAGTACATTTTCTAACCATTTCTTGTCTTTTGACAACCTGCATGTGACAATCCAGAAAAATTCCATTGCTCCTTTTTAGTTATCCTTTCTAATCAAAATTTAATTGTTCAAGATTGCATTTGTTCTCCAATGACCGTCAGAAAATTATTTTTGTCTCAATTCTCCTGCTTTCATTCAATGGAGAATGACGTATCATTTTGTCTAATTGCAGTATTGTTCTGGAGAAACACTATAAAGAAAATTATCAACTTACTGAATTGGAAAAATCTCATCCTGGTTTTGTTGTGGTTTTGGTTGTTGGGTTTTTTTTTCCTTCCTTCTAGAATGATAAAATGGCTTTACTGGTGCAATACATTATTATATAATAGGAAATAAATAACTTTGCAGAATAGATGTGGCTACTGAATGTGCAAGTCCAGATGCAAACTGTTCCTTGTGTACAGAATGTGAACTTTGTTTATTAGGAACACAGTAATTCCTTTAAACTTGTTATTAAGAATCTGCAGCTGCCCTGTGATGGGGATGTAATACTGGGTAAAACAGGACTTGAGCCTCATCCTGCAAGGCAATATTTTGTGTTCTTGGGCTTTATAGGTAGAGATGCTTTGAGTATGAAGGCTAATGGAGAAACAACAAACAACATTATAGTATTTGGCATTTGTTTTTAAATATTCCAGAGAGTTCAAGAGTGAGACATGAAGAATAGAGCCCAGAGTCAAACTGAAGTGGCTCTACACCATCTTTGAGTCTTTGCCCTCTGCTGCCTTGGCGCTCTGCTTCAGTACTTAGCCAGCAGGGTCCATTGCATGCACTAGTTTTCACAAGAGTGCAGAATCTTGGGAACCTCGATACAATATTGTCAGCTACTGTAGGAAGTGTAGGAAGGTTATTTCAAGACAATTTAAATGCATATTTTAGAAACAATGAAAAAGTGGAATATGTTGTTGAAGAAACTGATGACTTAATAGAGGGTGACCTGTAGGGAGTGTTGAGAGTCTCCCATGCTTCTGTTGTTGCTCATGGTTTAAATTTCCCCCGTTTTTTCTATTAAATGTTTTATAAATTAAGCCAACTCTTCTTTCTCATACCAATTTGCCTTTAGGAGAAGGGAAATGAAGGTGACAGGGTTTTGCTCCTGTGTTCTTCACTCAAAACTATGGCTATTGTAAGTAATACAGCTTTGGGGTTTGCCATCTCCTTGTCTGTACTACTGAGCGTGATTGTACCAGTGACAGAATGAAGCAAACCTTACTGTTCACTCTTGCTGTTTCTACTACAGTGCTTGAGTACCAACACTTGGTGTTGCCATCCTACCCTGGCAAAGTCCTGAATTCAGGACTCTTTTAACAAGCAGAATTGGTGGAGGAAGTAGAAGCAAGCAGATTCCTTCCAATTGGGAATAGTTCCTTTTACCTGAGAGGTTATTTGATTCTGTGTTTCTGAGAAAATAATAATGTAAGGGTACAGATATCAGGAAACCCAAACTGGCAGAGATGGTATTGAGCAGTTCAGTGTAGATGAGTGTAAAGCTGAAAGTGTCAGGTGAAATGTGTGCTCAGCAGAATCAGGAAAAACATATAATTAGGTTCCCCGATATTGCATCAGCTTTCTGAATCTTCTGCTATTTTGAGGTAGTGAATATTCCAAGGTCAGTTAATTTGAGAGACTTTTTTAGATATATAAGTAAGTCCAGAAACTACTAGCTTTAATAATACTCTATTTACTAACAAAAATTGTATTTTTCTATCAGCAAAACTGAAGATAATCCACCTTTCAGTTATGTTAGAGACAGAACTTAGATTTCAGTTTTGTCCCACATATAAGCTCTCACAGTGTCCTTTAGATATTTTTGCCCAAAGATTTTTTTTGTTTTGTAAATGTCCATGGAAAAGCTTAAAAATGCAGGTTTAGGTTGGACAAACATTACTAGTTAATAATAATGAGGAGGCTTAACATTTTCTGGAACCCAACCTTTTGTTCAATTTCTGTATTGCACTGTTAGATCTTGTACAAATACATACTTTGTGTAGGAGCTGTGTAACTTGGATGTAGAAAGCCCATGCCTATATAAAGAAAATAAAAATTGCAGATAGAACTTCCCATATTTATTTCTTTCTTGTTCTGCTGAACCCAAAGCAGACAAATGTTTTCATGTTGCCTGGATTACAGTTTAGCACCTCACTATGCCTGCTGGCAGTAATGCTTTTATTAGTGTAAGAGGAGTGAATGTTGCTGAAGTTTGAGTGAAGTTTCTTCTCAGGTGCAGTGCTTGCCATTTGAAAAATCCATTGGGAGCTCCCTTAATGCATGTGCTACTTTGGGGCATTTGCCATTAGGTACATGGAGTTTATAGTAGTTTCATGATATTTATTTCCTGTATTGCTGACTCCGGCTGTCCAGCTAAAATCATATCTAAAATGATAAAGTTGTGTTAGGTTAAAAAAAAATAAATATTGCTGTTCTGGCTTTTTGAAGTAGCTGTTGGAGTTGTGTTGTGGTGTAGATAGGAAAGGTATTTTAACATACTTAACATGGTAGGCAAAAGATAGAGAGGGGAAGCAGTGTTCCCAGTTTGTAGAAGTTCTTCAGCTCAGCAGGCAGGGAAAGGGGTAAAAAAAAAATAAAAAAAATCATTGTAGTACCACTTTGGCTCTGTAGCATGGAGTTGGCTTTCAGAACAGAAGGGAAAGCTTCCCTTTCCCAATATACAGCCAGACGTTTCTTCTAGGGGGTGTTTTGAAAATGGAAGCAAAGTTAGTCTGCTTTTATTATGTGATCATAAAAATGGTAAACAAAATGAACCATGCAGAAGTTGATTTTCTAAGAATAGTTGTCATATTGAAAGAATTTCTGCTGAAAAAAAACCAACCCAAAAACAAACAGAAATTTATCTTCCTTCTAGTGTAGAGCTTAAAAGTGTTCCATAGCTTGTGCTTTATTTGATTTTATTGCCCTCACTAGGCTAGCTTTGTGTCCTTGACTTTAAATGTATATATGCCCTGTTACTAACAATTTTCTCTGTGTAAATATTTGAAGAGCAAACAGCAGTATCTTGTAAAGGGTAAGTGGAGTTTGAGGTGAATACCCTATAGGTAATGTGGACTTGAAAGAGCATTCCAGGGGAGCCCTGGGTTTTTCCAAGGCTATCTCCAGTGCTTTGCTGTCCATAGCCTTGCTTAAAATTGTGCCTTTGGTATTTTCTTCAAACTCTGGGAGAAGCAAATAAACCTTGGCTCTACTGGGATTAATTTACTGCAGCCTGAAGTAGCAAATCTCTTCTGGCAACCGTTCATAAGCTGAGTAAGCAGCACCCTCACATCTGTTGATGAAGTGAGTTCACTGCAGATGCCAGTATCTGAGAAGACACTAGAGCACCCGGGATGGGAGAGAGATTATTAGGCACTAAGAAGGGAGTGCTCTGAATTTGGGTGCTTTTGAGTCAACTACTCACATGCTGGATCATGGATGTGGTACTGGTTGTCCTCTGTTTCTCCAGTATTTATACAGCGCAGCTGGAGAACCAAAGGTCATTATGCTGGGAGAAACCTGTCCATTCTGGCTTGGATGGCTACTGAATATTTACTTGATTAAAGAAATATTTTTCATTTCAGTGAATTTACTGAAATTGGCATCAAAGCAAATCTTTTCAGGAAAATTGGTAGAGCCCTGATTTTTCAGAGCTACTTTAAACTTGAGCTTATGCAATTAAATAAATTGTTTGAGGATTTGCTTTTCTTCTGGATGGCCAGCTGTATCTTACCAAACCACTTCAAAACATTATTCCTTGTAATCAATCGTTTGTCCTCCACAGCAGTGCTAGACTAAACAAGGGATAACACTGAAAATCAAAATTAGGTTAGGTGGTGTAATCATGTCAAATACCCCAACATTTACCAACTTGAGTAATTTTCATCTCCACCTTAAGTATTGCACAATATTGATCATATTTATTAAACTGTTTTTAAAAGGTACTTCTGTTTTACCTGGACACTGGTAAAGATCTGGTTTGGTCTTGGCATTGTTACTGTGAGGTACTGGAGATCCTGGTGTTCCCTCCCTGCTCGGTTATCCAGCATAATGTTGATAAAGCACAATGGCTTTTTCTGTGGCATTCTTCTAGCAATAAGATTGTGATAGCAATGGGCATTACATTTGTATTTCCATAGTCTGGAAATGTATACTAGTTCCACAAAGATATTCTGTCTTACCTTCAACCTGGAAAATGTTTTCAGAATACAAAATTTAGTTGCTGATAGATTAGATGGACCTGTGTATTCAGTCAAGAAGCAGTCTGGTTGCATAATTGTGATTCATGGCTAGTCTCACAGCTTTTATTTTTCTTTAGTCAGAGCGAATGATCAGCAGCCACTACAGAGAGGGTAAGAAAAAATAAAATAAAAAAATTAAATTTGTTAAATATGTTAAACAAATAGAACCCATCTGTTTGTGAGCATTCCATGAGCCAAACAGGAAAAAATGTTCTGAATACATATTTCTGAAGAAGTTCAGTGCTTAGGTCTATAAATTTCTGTCAAACTGTTGAATACAATGTAAGCTGTTGAAACTTGTTAGAATTTGTGTTCAAAATACACAGATCTGATTTTTCCTTGAAGGATTTTGATTGCATGTTGTTACTAGTATTTGTAAATTTTCCCGTGATTAAAAAGAATGACATGGCAGGCAGAAACGGTTTTAAATTGATGGTGAAGTACGTTAGTTAGGGACTCTGTTTTACTAGAAGATTGCTTTGTGCATTTATCGCTTCTATTTTCAAAATTAGGTGGTTCCAAATCTTTGGGTTTGTGTGTAGTCAGACTCTTTTTATATATTCAGTCCAGGCTTTACTTATGTTTATACCTCATTTATTTTGTTTAAGAACTACTTATGTGCTTTTATCATTTAGTTTTCTATTGTTGGTGCCAAATCCTGAAAAATTGGTCCCTGTAGTATGCTGCAGCCATTAAATACCAGTCAGTTGCAGAATATCATTTGAACTTATTAAAATGTGATTCATCTGGTGCCAAGTTTATTCACGAGCCTTGTGCTGGGCCAGGCATTATACATCAAGGGAAAAAAATGCAAACTCCCGTGGGTAGAGTTGGACAACTAAATTCTATGAGGGTAGTTAACTCTCCTGTCTACACTGAATCCGGGAAGGTGCTGTTGTTCCTTTTCTTCTTCACTTAGGTTTTTTTCTTAAGTGGCCAAGGGAGCCAGGCGCTTGAACACATGAGTGAGTAGAACTTCTGTGGTCCTAATCTCCTAATTAGACTATCTTGCACAGATGGTATTTAGATCCCTTTTTGTGTGTGAAGAAAGCATGTGGTAACAATATTCATGAATTTTTATAAGATCAAACATGCTATGTAGGTTTTGCTCGCATATTTCTTAACCTTGTATTTGGGCCAGACCACTGGGTGGGAACAAATGTGAAATTGAACCTTAATGCACAATGAAATTCTTAGCAAATTGCTTTACAGCATGCAGTAAACAAGTAAAGGCATTGCAACACACAACTGCTATTTGTGACAAGGCAACAAGTTTTTTCATTATCTTGGTCATTGACCCCCAAAAGTAAAATTCAGTAAAGTTTGCTTTATTGCCCTCATTCCACAGTTATATCCAATAGTATCGTACAAATGAGCTGTGCTTTGGTTTTGAAAAATAAACGGTGACAAAGACATACCGGGTTTTCAAGTTTAAAATACAGAGTACAGTTATTTTCTAGAGAGTAATTTAAACCTTTTGGACAAAGGGTTTATATAGTGTAGATGTCAGAGGGAGATGCATTATTGCAAAGCATTTATGTTGGGAAGTAATTTGAGGAGAATTTTTCTTAATACATAACATAAATATCCCTGGTGTTATCTATGAGAAAAATTTCCTTACTTGCTTTAAAAATTACTCCATTGATGACAGTGTTTTGCATGTTCTTTTGCGTCACCTATGGAATCAACAAATAACACATAAATGAACCATCATAAAAGCTGATCCTTGTTGTGTTTTAATCTTTTATTGAACTTGCCAATTACAGGGACAGTTTCTCTTTCTGTCTGGCATTTATATGGTGCAATTGGAATCAAACTGCACCTTTTAAATTGTCCAAGGTGGACTTTCAGTAAATGAAATGGGATTTTTCCACATTGTTTTGATAAAACACTGATTTACTGTGTTTTGTTACTGTTACTGAACATATTTGAAGTGTTGAAGAGATTCTCATAAGAACTTCAAAGGAACAAATGAAAGAATAGAAAAAAGATGTGCAAGTAACATCCTGAGTGCCGAAACGGAAGATAAGAACAGGTAAAGAAAAGTCAAGAGATAATGACTGTAATAAAGGGTGTGGATCCAGTGCTAATAGAATTTGAGAAAATGATGTAAGTTCTAGTACTTTTTTTAGGGTTTTTTTCCACTGTGGAGCGTGGAGGTTACCATAGGAGTAATGATACAGGCAAAGAATAAGCGGAGCAGTCACAGATTTCCTGTTCTAGCTAAGAAAAGTGAGACCTCTCTCATGTAACAGTGAGGGAGAGAGAACAGTCACAGTGTAGGGGACAGGAAGAAAGGCATATGAAAGCCATTCTTTTCTTCTTCTTCTTTTTCTTCCCCCACTCCCCAAAAAAGAAAAAAAGTTTTAGGTGTTGTTCTAATAGCAAAATGTTGTGGGCTTGTAAGGGACCTTATGAGAACATGTAATACAGTGATGTTCTAAACTTTTTACACTATGTAGAACTGAAATAGTCACAATGATAATTCAGGACCCAGAACTTGGCCTACTTGAACCTCATAATTTTGTCCTTCAGCCATTGATCCAGCCTTTCCAGATCCCTCTAGAGTCTTCTTGTCCACCAGCATATCAGCACTTTCGTCCAACTTATCATCTGCCCACTTACAGAGGGTGCACTTGATCCCCTCATCCAGATCACTAATAAAAATACTAAATGTTTTAGATGAGTGGCTAAGAAATGCTGTTCTATTTTTTAAATATGCTATGCTCAGAAGGAACTCAGAGATTCCTTCTGTGCCCTCTTAAGGCGGTAGGGTCCATGTGTTACTAGAAATAGGTGTCTGATCGTTTCCATCTGAAAGCTCATACGTTTCATGTAATGAAATTCAAATTTCAAAGACTTGAGATGTGTGCTGTTCCACATTTCAGAATATTGGATTTTGTTTCCAAATTACTGGCTCTCCAGTAGGAAAAGAAAAAGGCTAACATTTGTGTTGAGAAGTGAGTCTATACTCTCCTTACAGGAAGTTTATTAAGATATTCCAGATTGACTCTGATTTGATCAGCACTGCAGGTTTAAAATGAAGTATAGGAAGGTGAAGGAAGCTATTCCTCTTAAACATATGAATTGTGCAATTGCATTCTATATATTCTTACAAAATGACTCAGTGCTGGTGGCTTATGTGCCCCTAAAGCAGAGATGTGGAATACTTTGTTTTACATGGATGTTTAACACATAGCTATTTTGACTAGTTCATATTCTAAACAAAATTGTAATTTTCTTTTGGTAACTGTGGGCGTTGCCTGACTTTTGTTAGCTTCATACTACAATCATTTTTCTCTTGTACTGTGGGCAGCAAATGTTGCATAAAACTTGCTCCTGCAATTAACTCCCAAGGAAGTGAGATGGATAGTGTTTGAAAGATGCATGTTCATTGTGGGTGTATATATCAGTGCTGTATTTTTCAGTAGTTGAAGGGTAAGCCTTCCAGAAGGTGCTAACAGAAGACGTCTCCACTATTGTTCAGGAAGAATGACGAAGTAGATCTCTTGAATCAGTCTACAGTATCAATCTTGGTAAATGTCTGTCTCATCATTTTCAAAGACCTGCAGTATTGGAGACTCCACTATCTCCCGACTGCAATCTGTTCTACTGCTGCATTATCTCATTCCGTAACATCTAATATGAATTATCCTGTAATTTAAATGTGTTATTCCTTGTCCTGTCCACTAGATTTTTTTTGTTTATCTTTGCAGCAACATTTGCTTATCTGAAAACTGTTATCATGGCCCCATATCACTTTTCTCCCAGCTAAAGGTGTAGATATTGAAACATTAGTACAATTTGCATTAGTATTATTTTCCTAGGTCTGGTACAGCGACTGCAAAAGTGAAAAAAGAAAGAACACCTATTCCCACAGCTAAGATACAAAAGTGTTTGAAAGGACAGGTCTGGTTTGTAATTGGGATCATCTGGCAAGACGTGAGAAACAATGAACTTTGGTGGGGCAGTGTGTATTTAAACATAGGCATAAGCATTCTCCTTAGGATGATGCTGAAGGACAATACACATTGATACTGAGTACCATTGAATGACATCTGTAACGTAGCACTCGCTTTTGAAGCAGGACTATTCAATATCCCTCCAGAACACTCACTTTCTGTAATACAGCAGTACTAGAAACTTTCATGAGGAAACTTCTTTGTTAAAAAGTAGTTCTTGGTATGGTGAGTTGATGAGTGGAACTGCTGAGATTTTCTTGACTTGCTTCCAGGAGACAGACAAGTGTTTCCAAACAGCCTAAGTGACAAAATGTCTGTCCCTGGAAAAAATGTGGGGCTAGGCCAGTCATAAAATCACTCATTGAGGGGACAAACACCTGGTTTGTATGTCAGTTGCTTTGCATGAGAAAGAATTAATTCATTTAGAGGTAGTCACACTAGGAAAGAGGAAGGTCTTTTCACTGGGTTAGGGATCAGATTTTGCTGATTCAGGAGCACATTGGCAAGGCTTCCGCTCTTTGGGTGTCTGATTTTTAATCTAAATAAAGAACCATCAAGGCTGGATATAAGCATGAAAGGAACCTTGAAACCAATGAACTTTTCAAGCAATTGTTTAGTGATCCCAGTGGTATTGAACTGTTTATGCAGTAGCCTGGGAAAAGCGGCAGACCTGGTGCAGGCATCCTACTGCAGACAGTTGATGGACAAAGGAATACGGACAACACAGAAATAAGATCTAATAGTTTAGCTAGCCCATCTATTTCGCTTTTGGTGGAAGAGAGACAGCAAAATCTGATCTCTCCAGAGGGAGATAATAGTGCAAACAAAACAATAAATCCTTCTGAAAGTCACAGTTACCTCAGTTCTCTTGAGAAGGTGAAGAAAATAAATTGGACATGTAAGAGTAACTTACCTTTGTCAGGTGGTGTCTCTTTAGTCAAGGAAGGAGAACATTTTGGATAAAAGAAAATGAGAAGAGGAGAGATGAGCAATTTAATATTGAAATAATTTCTAGAGATAGACCAAGTCAGCAAAGGACCATGACTAAATATTTTTCTGTAGTTCTGTATACTTTTTCCTGACATTCTGAAAGGTAAAGTTCCAAGTAACATAAGATGGCTAAATTATAAAATAATCTATACAAAAAGGAAGCTATATTGGCTTTTGTTCAATATTATGTAAGCTGGTGAGAAAAAGTATTTCAAAACTATGCAATTGAAAGGAAATATACTAAGAAGCTTTTTTTTTAAAAGCAGGTTTTGACAAATCTACAGCATCAGCAGAAATATTGCTTGGTTTCTGGTGGAAATAATTTTAAATGGATTTGAAATTTGAAAAGAAATAGTTGTCTTGCACACAATTTCTACACTTACTACAGTGTCCTTATATTGAAAATGTTTGAGTTGCAATGACAGAAATTGGGACATAGTTCAAGAAGGGGGAAGGCCAAGTTTGAAACCACTAAGTAGATCAGAATTTCATGGAAAGCACCACAAGGAAAACCTTGGGATTGTATCTTGTAAAGGGGTGGCGTTTCATATAAATCTTCCTCTGCTCTGCAGTAGCGACAGCATAAAAAATGTGAGCTTTACGTTCTCAAGAGTGATGCAAACCCCAGGAGACCAGTCTGTCTTTAAATTAGTCTGTGGTTTATGGTAATGATCTATTATTATGAATTTGCATCTTTGTAAACTACTGGCTAGGATCACCCTTACAAAGGTACCTGCTTTGGTGGTGGGCTTTGAGATTGTCTTCCTCAGCGTTTTTGTTACCTACTGACAGGGAACTTTCTGCTGAATGTGCTGACTTAATTTTTCTTATTCAACGTGATGACTTTTCAGCATCCTATTCTGAATATGTTTCTCCCTATCAGTAGTGTCTGATGCAAATGCAGAAGATTAATCCAGCATTGCAAATGCCTGACTCTCCGTAATCCTTGCCTTTGGGATTTGTTTCTACGATGAATACAGCAGTGGGACTATCAAATAGTATAGAAGAGAAGTGGGAGGAAAAGTGGATGTGTAAGATCATTTATTTTCAGTTTGGGAAATTGTTTAGGGGTGTGATTGTGTTTTTTAAATTTAACAGATGAATGTTTGACCATACTTTACTCCCTCCCCTTTTAATGATAGTATGTTTTAAGGAGGACGCATGATACTCTTTCATTCAGTGACATTTTTTTCCTAATTCTAACCTTAAAACATTGTCATTTTTGGTCTCACGTGATTGGATGAGTCTACAGGTACTATTCTAATGGACCTCATCCATTAAACACAATAAAATAATTTTAAATTCTATATCATCTGAAATTCATAGCCCTGTATTAGCATGATGAACAAAAACTCCCGTATTTAAGGTGAGAAACAGAACTGTCAAATATATACAGTGATCTTATAAAGCAAAGTTGACTAAAAACAAGGTTTGCGAGAGTATCTGAAGAGGAAGGGTCATCTGCTGAGATTCAGCTTAAAGCTGTTAAGTAGATAATGAAGCTTTTGTATGCTTATAGAGAGCCCAGGTGAGACCTCATGTGCAATACAGCAGACAACTTTTATCTCACCTGTTCCGGAGACTTGAATGAGGACTAGAAGTAATTCTAAGGAGAGGTACAAGGATGGCTGGAAGAGTGACAGATGAATCAGGACCGTAAGAGGAGGCTATAAAAGCAGCCTTATTTGACTTATTGAAACTGATAGCTACAAAATCTGCTGTATGAGTGGTCTAGAAGAAGAAGGTATTTCCTTACTGCTAAAGGACAGATTTTACCCAAGAACAAAGGAGTAGAAAATTATTTTAAATAAAACACAAGTAGAAATTTATTAAGGGAGTTTAATTAAGAGAGGTGAGGTTTTGAAGCTGGTTTCTGGTTGGAGTACTGGGAGCAAAAGTGTCACTTCTGAAGATAGATCTCAGTGAATAAGTTTTAAAGTTTTATATATTTTGTTTTGGAACTAAGGACTAGCTTCATTAATTCAGAACGTCTGTACTAATCATCTGTTGTTAAAAAGTATGTGATAGTAACCATATATCTTTTTATGAAAATGTATCAAGGAACGTATTTCAAAAATTCATAGATTTAAAAATAGCTGTAACCTAATTTAACTTGCATTTAATTCAAACATCCACAGTGTAAAGCAAAACCTTGTCCCCTGCAAGTAGGATGCTTGCTTTTTTTCACAGAAAGTGAATGTCACATACAGGAAAGAGAACTGCACTGTTGCCTTGTAAAGTGCAGTTAACTATCATTCTTTGTGCATTTTCATTCCTAGCCTGGTCTGAACATAGATGATTACAGGTGATGGAAGATAAGTGTGATGTACCAAACATACTTTTTTTGTGTGTGAATGGATAATGTCTGTGACCATCCCTGACTGTGAAGGCTATAGTTAAAGGAGCAACTCAAATTTCATTGTAAATCTCTGGTTTTATTCACTTATGAATATCTTCCTTGGAGCTTAAGCCTGATATTTTTTCTTTTTATTCTTTTTCTGCTTTTGACACGGCTGAATCTTTTTCTTTGTCTTGTTATAGTATGCATTAAATCTTGGAAGCAGTGTGCATCAAGGACCCTAAATACCCAAATTATTTTACTTTTTTAAAAATTTTAACAGAAACATTTCTTCATGAGAAAAGAGGAATTTCTATGGAACTGTCATAGTCCATACATGCCTGTTTTGAGTAACATTCACATGTTTATGATACATGTTGTCAACCTAATCAGGGTTTTAGTTTTTGGTTTGGGTTTGTTTTTATTTTTTTATGTATATATTTGAGATAATAGAGCATTAGTTTCTGCTTTCTGTGTACTAATCTACTATATATATTTATGGCCAAGCAATCTTTGGTGTCCTTCCTTTAAAAACCAAAAGGGATTTCAGGGGCCAGGCATTTCTTTTGTTCCATATTAATGGAAGTCTGGATAACTGTTTGAGTAACCTGGTCATCTTAGAAGGTGTCGTCACCTCTGTCAAATAAAGTACCAGATAAATACTTTTTACATCGATGAAACCTATACTAAGAATGCCTTCTGCTCAGAGCCATCCTGTCTGGACATCTACCTGTGTGACCTGCTCTTGAGAACCTGCTTTGACAGGGGCGTTGGACTCAATAGTCCCTTCCAACCCCTACAATTCTGTGTGAATCTGTGATCCTACGGATTCCAGGTGCTTTTAATTTCCTCTGTGTTTGTAAAATGAATGTTATCTATTAATCAAAACAGTTTGTTTTTCTTACCAAACTTGAAATTTGCCATGGCTGTTTCACAGCAGATGCACCTGAGTCTTAGTTCTAGGTAGAGCTAACAGGTCCTCCGATGGGAAAGGATTTACTAAAATAGGTACAGTTTTATTGCCATGTTCTTTATGGGTTTCCCCTTGTGTTTGTGTTTACACATTTTGTATCACAAACTTTGTATTCACTGTGGCCCTTTGCTTGTTTAATTATATATCAAAATAGAAACTGCATAAGCAGAGATGAGTGGCAGGGAACGCATCTCAGCAGAGAACTTTCTTGACAAACCTGTCCCTTGATTACCAGTCCTATTCCACTGAGTATTTTTTCAGAGTATAATTGTGAATTTTGATGCCATTGTTTACTTAAAATTAAATGAGAAAATATATTTTCTTATCTCTCATTCAGCTCCTTTGTCTTTATATTTCCTATTGATTTGGTGCTTTATCTGAAATTACTTGAGTTTCTCCTCCTGTATCCTTATACTTTGTCTCTTTAGGTTCAAGACCATTTTGTACAAAATCAGCCAGGAATAACTGTTCATTTCTGAAGAGTAACAGCTTCTCTTGTTGATTATTGAATAAGGTGTTTGGTGGTGTGCCTGTCTGAACCAGCTACCAGAGTTGAAAGTGTGAAAAAAAAATAAATTAAAAAATAATTATCTTAGTTTCAATTTCTTAAATAAGTTTTCCAAATTTTGCTTATTTCTCTACTATGAGGGTGGACTGTTCAAAAGATTGTTCAAGAGTTAGCTTTATCAAATACCATGAAAAAATGGTTCATGTGAGTAAGGCATTAAGTGAACCAAGACTTAGTGAACCAGGCCTGCTGCACTGAAGCTTTCTGAGCTTATTTCTTGATGACAACCTAGAAAGTAACAGGCAGAGGTGGAGAGAAGAGCAGATGGACGAAACCAGCAACAATTTCACTGCCACTGAAATTGTGTAAAAGAGCACCATAAAACATCATCTTGAAGCTGATACACTGTGATGTGTTTAACCTGGACTGAAAAGCAGCTTGCTTTGGTTTTGTCTTGAATATAAGAGGAAAGCAAATCCAGAGCTGAAGCTGACTTTGTCAGCTGCCTTACAAAACAGTAGAGTTGAAGGACAGAAAAAACAAAATGCCACATTTTCATCAAATTTACTGGAACTTTTGGAAAGTCATCTGGAAAGAGAAAAACCTAGTATGTGGAATTAGAGAGGAAACCTATCTGCAGGTCACTTCCTATCGGATTGCTAAGTAATGTTTAGACCCCTGCATAAACGAATCTGGTTTTCGGTTGAGAGTTTGCTATAATTGCACATTTTCATAGAGTCATTCTCAGAATAGTCCCATTGTCTGTCTACACACCATGGACTCGGGTGAGGTGACAGGAAAAAATCTTGGTTCTGTGCACACAGCAAGGCCAAGTCAGCTGTTTCCATTCCTGCCTGCTGGAACCAATTTTTTGCAGACTTGGCGTTTGGCATTTTCGTAGCTACTTCCAAAGGAATGGTATCTAATGGGGTAGCTAAGAGGGTGGTCTGGTTCAGTAGCTGTCTGATGCAATATCTGACTTCCTGACTGGTATCTTTGTAAAGGGAGAGAGAATTGTTTTGTTGAATAACTCTTTGCCAGGAGGATTATGCTGGGAGAATTAAGAAGAGAAATCTTCGCAAGATCCAACCGTGCAAGGATAAATTAGCAACTGTCCAGGCCTTTTGTTAGGGATAGTGATATGTATACTAAAATCAGTGCAAATTATCTGTGAGCACTAACTGTAATAACAGTTAGTTACACTAACTGTAATAACACCTGGGGGAATGCTAAATGCGTACCTAGGCATCTGATGTACAATTGTTGATATATAGACCATCAGACACTTAGAGGCACATGTAGCTATTGTCTTTGTAGCTCAGTCATTAATACTAGGAGGAAAAAGGGAAACATCAAGGCAGAACTTCCTTTCTACTTTCCATACAGGTGAAAAGAGCACAGATTGGAATTTCTGCATAGGTGTTATTTGCCCCTTCCATTTTTATCCTTTTTTGTTTGTTTGGTGGGGTTTTTTTGGATTTTTTTTTTTTTGGTTGGTTGGTTTGGTTTGTGTTTCTTGTGTGTGTGTGTGCTTTTTGGATTGTTTGGGTTTTATTCTTAAGGAATGGAGTAATATATGTAATTATTCAAGGTGAACTTTAAGGTGGAAGATTGGGATATTTAAAGACTTCTAGGGGTCTCCTGCTATATGTGGATAAATGTCCTGTGTTAATTTAGTATTTCCTTAGCTGATATTTAAATGAGAGGATAATTAAGTAAACTAAATTGAACAAAAATACTTCTGAAAGTGTGTTGCATACTAATCAGTATTCATGCCTAATATGAATGTTTAGGCATTCTCAGCTCTGTTTGCAAATCTCTCAACACCTGACTGGCACTCATCTCAAGCCAAGTAGATAGGCTGTTTCTCATTAATGACCTGTAAAAACTTGCCTAGCAAGTAATTGGATACAATTTGGAAGACTATGGTATGAAATAATCTCATGAGAATCTGATATCTCCTTTTCCTGGCTAATGCTTTGCATTCAAATAGTGGATTCTACTTTATAAGAGCAAATGCATATTTTTGTCCATCTGTTTGTCCCAGACTTTCCTCAACTCAATGACTTTTTTTGTCAAAAAACCCAGAAATATTCATTGTCAAAACTCCAAATCCAATATTTATGTAAAATGATGCAGGGAAGGTACAGCTGAATGTGTTCATTTTCCAGCACGTGCGATAATTTTTTTGTCTGCTCACCAAGCGTGAGATAGAATTTTCAACTAGCAATTTCAGATAGACTTTCATCTTGCAGAAACCATTTTCTGGCAATTCAGAGTGTATGCAGTATTTTGTTGGGTAAGCTAGAGACATCGTACCTTCGTGTGATGGCTTGTCACTCTGTTTGTTAGCGAGGTGTGCCCTGTTTGAGGCTGGGGAATAAAGCACAAGCCTGATAAACACAAGATCTTTGTGTGTGGGTGTGTGTGCCCATGCACCTGAGTGTCTGCTCTTAAATTGAGAATAAGCATTCTTCACCTCTCCTAAATTTACGTCCTTTAAGCTTCCCTGTCAGTTTTTCATTTGGCTCAGCTTGTTCTTTCTGCATTTATTCGTCTCACACAAGTGTGGAATATCTTTGTCTCTTGAAGAATAAAAAATTTACCTCAAGATTTTATTATGTTTTCACCGCTTAGTTTTGTTGTAACGGTACACAGGTTACCACATAAAATATTGCTGCTGAGTTTGAGTAGCATTCATGTCCAAATAACCTCAGTGTTGTGTTTTAAATTTTGATAATGATATTATAATAATAGAAAATTGATGGTATGGTGTCAATGCTGCAGGACCTAAGGTACAATAAAACGGAGGTTGGTTGCAATTCCAGCATGTGTGCAGCTTACTGCAATTGCTTTTTGTCTGGCTTGTCATCACCTATGGAAATGAAGAGGAAAATCTCAGCAGTATCAATCCATGTCTGAAGGCTTTGACTTAAGCTGAATGTCAGATGAAGGCATTTCATATTTACTGGGGGGGAGAGAAGGAGGAGAAAAATTATAGTATGATTTATAACAAAAAAAATTAAAAGTCAAAGATGAAGCATATAATAATTTTGATCAATTTTTCAGAATTCTGAAATACACATGATTTTTCTTTCTTACTACAATAACAGAGAATAATTCTATTATGTTTGCTCCAAAACTTGGACAAGTAAGAGGATAGTGAACCTCTCCAGATTGTTGCTGTGGACCTGTTATATACAGTGAAATAATTGTGATTTACTGAAGATAAATCTTACTTTTGTGTAAGTTTTAGACTTTTTTAATTCTCTGTTTTTTATGGTATTTATTTTAAAGCCTATTTTAAAAAGTACTTCAACCTGAAGACGGATACAAGAAGTGTTTACCTTCTATCTTTCTTACTCATTTCAGAGCCATAGTTCATGCGTATTTAGTTATCAGCGAATTAATACCATTTACTCAAGACAAATACCCAAGTTTGTTATCTAAAGACTAAATGTTCACATCAATAATATCTGAACATACTTTTGGAGGAAACTGATATTGGCACCTAAGCACAGAGAATGCCTGCTGCTATTTCCACAGCAGTGGGAAGTGATCAGCACCACCAAAAAAATGTGGTTACCATGCAGTTACCACTGATGTTATTTTATACTTCTGTGCAAAATGTGTTGCTTCACACAGAGTGTCATGTTAAGGCAGGGGAGTCAAAAGTCTCTTCAGAGTACGGGTGATATCAATGATAGGTGTTCTTTGTTTTGTCTGCTTTTAAATGGGATTAGTTTGGATATCAGATGATAACCGGTTTGGATATTGGCGGAGGTTTAATGCATAATGGAAAATAAATAAATAAAGATTTCTGTGCTGTGCTCTGGAATTCTGTCATACAATATTCTGGGGCTTGCTATAAGAGGTTTGGCTAAGATTATGGGTTCAGTCCCTTGCTTGTGGTGCCAGCATTCACCAGACTGTCTTTTACACCCTAGCAATACTTCAGAAAACATCTGCTTGTTGGACAGAAAAGCCAAATATTTCAAGTCTATTACTCTATTCTAAGCTTTGCCTCTTTCATCTGGAGGAAAAGCCATTTTTTCCAGGATTTGAGAAGTGCATTCTTTTAAGTCCAAACCAATATTTTCTGAATTAAAATATTTGAAGAGGCATCAGCTTTGAGTCCTGCCAGCTACCCATCTTGAGTGAGCCAGAAGAAAGCAACTTCCTTTTAGCCAGAATTGTACAAGTTTGCCTTGTTTTTTCGAACTGGACAGTGTCTTTTTTTCTTTTTCCTTTCCCTCACCATAAACGTCTATTTCTGCATGTGAATATCACCAAGATGTAATCACTGCCTAATATTTCAAGAGAGAGATTTTGCAGAAACATATTTTCATTTTTAGCTTTTTTGACACCCTGCCCTTTGTTCTTGGGTTGCCAAAATTATCTTGGTTTCTCCTCAATATGCTTTTCCTTTCTTTGTTCGTAGGAGGTTCGTACCTCCTGAGAACACAATCTACAAGGGAATTTTTTACTGTCTTCTATCCAGTACATCTAAATCTGATTCAATACCTGTAACAACAAGAATAAGGCCAGATGTGATGTATGGCTGATTTGAAGTCTGCTCTTTTCTTTCATTGGGCTTTTACTCTTCCATCCCTATTTATACAAATCCAAAAGGTCCCGAAAGACTGCAGACAGCCGTGGCAGCTCTCGTAAGCAAGAGGCATTGCAGCCCTGTGGCAATCTGTACTCACCATTCACCAGGCAGAGTGGTCATCCTCAGTGAAGGGTGGCATGCTGCTCTTCCAAGCAAGCCCTCCAGCCCCAAAGGAGGATGATTCCAGGCTGGACTTAGTAGCTGTTACGTTTTTCCTATGACAAGTCTACTCTAGCAGACTTCCTTTAGGTTGGTATGAGAATCGTTGCATTTGTAGAGTTAGTGAAATACATATTTTCCCTTCTTCACAGTGGTGAACAAAAAGCATTTAATCTTCCCATGGAACTGGCTACATTTAACTGGAAAAGCTCATTTTTAATTAAACACTAGTAATTAAAACTAAGTTTATATTTTGAACATAGAAAATATGAAGTATTGAGTTTGGAGCTGTAGAAATCACTATTATGTTTATGGGCTTTTCACATTTCTAGTTCTCTTGCAGTGACAGAATATTATTTAATTGCTTCAAGTGTGTAACTTTTTCAGATATGTCTCAAAGGACGGACTTATTTGTGCTTCCTGCTGTTTTCTCACTCTATATAAATCCTAGAAATACAGCAGATGCTACCATCATAAAACGCAGTACTACTTCCTCTAATACTTTATTGATTTTAAAAGTAGTTATAAATCCAGGTTTCAGAGAGAGGCTTCTTTAGTAAAAAAAATCAAACTTCAAGTTGCCCTTCTGGCTTACAAGCAGTGCTTTTTCTGTACATTAGAAAGAGAGGATATGGCTACAGCTATCTGTTTGTTTTCTTCTGGGACCCTATTTCTACACTCAGGATGAAGGAGGTTCAGTGGAGCCTGCAAGCCTGTTCAATGCAAGTCACAGTGTGAGGTATGTAGTGACAAATCGTGTGTTGAAGGCTTACTTCTTTGACAGCTTTCCTTTCAGACAGCTATTGTGGTTGACTGTGGGCAGATAGTTTTGTTTCAGCAAGAAGAGACAATAAGGATAAGTCAGGTTGTGAATTTTTCGTAGTCTTCCCTCTGTGTGTGAAACAAACATCAAGGTTAAAGCCTTTTTTTACCTTAAAATGGAAAAAAAAAAGTTTTTAAAAATTGCTTGGGCAAGAGGAATTTAATAAAATATTGTCAGAAGGTAATGTGTTTTCCGTTATAAAAATGAGAGAGTAGAAAAGCATCTTTTAAAGAGAATTGATTATTTATCTTTAACTCAGTTTAGTGACTTTGTAGAATTGTTTCATTCAGGTAGGGAGTTGCTTGTTCTTCAGTTGTTGCACATCATAGCATGCTAGAGGGGTTTTTCCCTCTGGCAAATTGCTGAAGTGCAAGCAATTTTTGGCTTGAAAAAACAAGGAAACAATCATCAAATCTGAGTTCATGAGAAGGTAAGCTACTCACTGGCACACATTGCATATTCTTGTTTTGCCTTCTCAATCCATATTCTGAATGCTGTGGATTTATTAACCATGCACGTGGAAGGATTTTACTTTGCATAGTACTTTTGCATTCAAGCAGTAGATTAGCTGGAAAATGAGTCATTAAACATTATTAATGTTTAATTTCCACTAGGTAGAGACAAACTTGCAATAACATTGTACTTCCCGTGACAGTAAAAGAGGACCAAAAGAAGGAGGATGATTGCATCGGTTTATTTAGAATACTTTACTGTGGTGAATGACAGTCTTTCTTTCCAGGTCAGATTTTAGTGCTTTCTAATCCACTCCTGTCTTGATCTTTTATTTATTCTTATGAGGTCCTGGGTCATCATATTTGGTCCTGCAGGTTTCCCTTATATTAATGTGAATAAGGATTTTATAAAATGTAAAGTTACAATTATCTTTGGTTAGATTGATCCTGTCAATTTTGCTGTGGTCATCAAAGAAAACAAAATAAGAAAATAATCTCTTTTACAGTCATTAGTTATTTTTAAATCAGATAATCTTAACCAAGCATTTCTCCTCTGATTTTGCTTGATTTTCCTAAAATTTACAGTTAATTGTGTTTATTTGTGATAAAAGATGCCACACTTGGACCTGTGGCAGGAATGTTTTTTTTTTTCCTGCCAGTATGATAAATGTATGGACATGGAATTTCAGTGAAAAAGTTCAGCTTTTTCTTTTCATACTTCACAGAATCACAGAATTGTAGGGGTTGGAAGGGACCTTGGGAGATCATAGAGTCCAAATCCCGCTGCCAAAGCAGGTTCCCTAGAGTCCAAGCAGTTTCCCTACTGACTTCCCGTCAGTATAAATTTGTGAATGTAAAGTATCAAGTGTACCTTCCCAGTATAAAGAAATATTGCCTAAGAAACAAACATGTTATGCTACAGAATAAAAATTTCCTTATACTTTTCATAGTGGTTTAAAATTAAAGTCTTCCTTTAATTCCTTTAATAAAATATTTCCTCCAATCACTTGATATTGCCAGATGATAAGAAGTTAGGAAACCAAATTATTGTATGAAGATAATATATTGCATGTAATCCACATAGAATTGGAGCATAATATTTTAGAGTTGACACTTTCTGGCTCTACCAGTATTTGGATGAATATTATGAAATATTTATTGCTGGAGAACTCAAGAGTCAGCATCTGATTAGGACTCAAATCTGAAAATATATTAAAAGCTGTTGAGTGTTTGATCTGTTAGCACTTGGTAGGTTAAAGACATTTAAGGGTCACTGCACTTCCACAGATAAAGACATCAGAGTAACCAGGGGGGTTGCATAAATTATTATTTTTACAGTAGTCCTGCTGGAGGATTAATAGAAGAGATTTATCAGTTTTGTTTAACAGCTTTTAGGGCAGTCAGATGACTGAACTTTGGTTTATTTAGATGGGTTGGGTTTGTTGGTTTTTTTTTAACTCTTGGTATAAGTGTTCTCCCAAGTCACAGTGAGTGAAATGGATGTTTTGTTCTGTAAATCCTATTATGAACCTTGCCCTTTCCGTTTTCTCCATTTGGAAACATTTTGTAACATTTAATGAGCTTGGGCACTGAATGGAAGAAGTTTTAGACTTCTTGTATACATGCTGCTGGGCTTGCAACGGCAATGCAGATAAAAATGAAAGTTAAGTTGTGCTGAAGCAGAGGGGTTGCCACAGTTGTCGCTTGGACTTTCCTAGAGGCCTGTGGAGAACATGTGATAGTTAATGTTTCCTGCCTGGAAGTAGTGGCAAAAAGTCAAGTGTCTGTTTTATCCTAGTGGCACTCAATCACTCAGTTCCATGTATAAAGCTTTGCACGGGAGTTGAATTTTGAATATATTCAGTGGTTTTTAAAAAAATCCAGCTGGACATCTTTTTCTTTTTGAACTCTTTTTTTTTTTTTTCTTTCCCTCCCCCTTCCTTTTCAAATAAACCCTTATTTTGGTTTATGTTTTTCTGCCTGCTTTTCCCAGAAGCAAATGCTCTCTATTCAGAGCAGCAATAATGACCTGATGTTATTTGTACAAAATGCCAGATTAAAGAGAGACCCAAGATATTAGTAGGCTGGGACTGTTTACTCATATTTATGGGTTCTCAGACGCCGTTTGTTATACCAGAGCAATCACAGCTGAAAGATACGTGCAGGATGTACAGTGTGTAGCATGATGTTATGCCAGTTCGGCTTCTGCACGTCTGGCAGGAAAGCTGAAATGATCTTTTGCCAAAATGCTAACAAGGGCCTGTGTGTGTATCTCTACCACTGAAATATTTTCTGAATCACCAGTGATCCATGTGGCAGGCACTGATTTCAGAATGCTTTGTTCATGTAAAATCCACTAAATCACAGTCTGAATTCCAAAGCCATGTACTCCATCATCCCTCACTGCTCTTTCATCATCTCAACAAATATAAATATTGCAACATTTCTTTCTAACCAGTTCCTGGATGGAAGAGTCAACCTCCAGGCAATCACAGTGTTAGTCTTGAAATTTCTGTGTGTGTTCATGATGGCGGGTGATTTGACTTTTGATATTTTGTATGAAATGATGGATCTGCAAATGAGCAGAACCTTTTAGCAGCAATGCAGATGGCACATGCACATTTTGAACCTTAAGGGGACTCTGTGTCTTGCATGGCAACAGAGGCCTAGTTCCTATTGCTAGGCCAGTTTGGTTTTGAAGGTACCTTTAGGTTCAGATATTGACATGGTTATAAAAGATGCTTATGCAACATTATAATGTATTAAATGTGTTTTTATAGAAAATAATTACCAGAAATTCAAGATATAACCTAATAATATAACCTAATATTTTGTACAAAATGTTAGGGCAATGTCCACCCTGGTGTGTCCTGCAGTGGAGATGTCACTGACAAACTGGCTGGAGTAGCAGGGTTTTTTACCACTTTTCAGTTTTCTACTTCCTTTTAATCCAAAAAGAATAGTATCCCAGTGGGCAAAATTTTTTCTCATTAGTCCTTGGCCAATCTCCACAAATCAGTGTATAACTGAGATTACCATATAGGAAAAAAATATCATGAATATTAAGCAGTAGATAGGCACTCTCTGTTTTTAAGAATGCCAACTCTCTGCTTGTGTCCTTCTGTCTCTCCTGCTCTCTCCCATAGATGCATATAAAAGAAAAGTATGTTATCAACTGTCATTAGTTTCCTGAAATATTTCTGCCTGGTTTATTTTTTGCAAGTATGCTCACTCTGTGCTGCTGCTGGAATGACAACATATCAACTCTGAAATGATGACCTGCAGGACACTGTTGTTGCTGTTCTGAACGCTAATACGTTTCCTCCTTTGATGCTTAAGAAGTCATATCGTTTCTAAATTGACAGATACAGAGAATCAAATATTATATTTTAATTAAACATAAGAGCAGTGCTTAAGTCCTTTTGGACAGTAGCCATGATATGTCTTTAATGAAAGTGCTACAGCTTTCACTTAGCGCTCTTTTCAAATCAGTACAAGTGCTTTCTCTCCTACATACCATAAATATAACCCATAGAGCTCAGCCACTACTACACTGAGCTGTAAATTAAAAAAATTGGCATTTATTAATCTCATGTAGAAGAGTACTCCTATATCTGAGTTATTCTCAACTATGTTTGGTTTGATGTGGATTGGTTTTAAATTTTACAGATTAATCATGTTAGTGTGCTTTTAGGAGGGAAAAAACTTCTAATATCTTTGGGATTTATTTCACAACTAAAGACAAAATTAGCTTTCAGATAGCTCTTCTGCCCATCTTCAGTCCCCTATCTACAGTGAGGAAAAAGGTGACATTGTAGTCCCACGTGTTCTTTCCATGTCTATGACCTAATTTCTGAACACATTCCCTGTCAGTTTCTCTGGGTCTGCTTAGTGGCCATCCCATTGTCTGGGCAAGATTTACTTTACCTCTCACCTTCTTTTTGTGTGCCATTGACCCACTCTCCATTTTCCTGTGTTCTTCCTCCATCCTCATTTTTACCCTTTAAATCTGCACTTATTTACCTCACAGTCTACAAACCATTAAAAATTAAAAAAAAAACAAACCAAATATCCTTTTGTCATCTTTTTCCCTTGATGTCCTCACATCATAAGGACTTTGGTCTTTACTTCATTTGAATATTTCTGCTATGTGATTACTTATGAATGATCTGTAATAAAAAAACCACGCAATTTTATTTTAATGCTATACAAAAATAATCTTTATTATATAAAATCCCTTAAATACCTTAGGCTAATGCTACATACTTTTTTTTTTTTTGTGGGTGTAATTCAAACAGATGGGTTGGGTTATTTTGCAAGTCTGAAAGCAAAGAGTATGCTATCCTTTGCTAATCAGTGCAGGCTCTATCTTCTTATCTGGTTGAGTCGTGCAGCTGAGTATGAGAGATGGTCAGACTCGTTTCGCTGACATATTGATGTAATGTTTCTCTTGCCTTTGAGTGCTTTAAGTGATTGTTCCGGTGCGGTGAGGTTCACCTGTCTGAACTACAGTGCCTCACAGGACTGAGTTTCAGCTGAGGAATAAAACAGCTGAGAAGCAACAGTATGTTCAAGTTCAGTTTTGCTCCTGTTCCTTCTTTTTACTTAGTAGCTAAATAGAAGAACAGTATTTATGTACTTGAAAGGAGAGTAGTCAGAGTTTAACTATCGTCTTTTTCAATACCTACAGTAGTTCTACATGAGTGTTAAGATTTATGTTAATTGTAAATATTCAATTTAATTGGAAGTACAAAATCAGTTTCTTTGGACTGGTTCAATAAACCTTTGTGTCTTCTATACAATCTGTGTTAGGTGAGCATTATAAATTACCCTGTGTGCCTTGTTAAAGGCAATGAAGTCACTTAATCTTGTGAATCCATGAGATCCATGATCTTTGTCTATCACTAGAGATTACCTGGATGGAAATCCCTTTCAATAGCAAAGGGATGAGCTTTATCTTTGAAGAGCCAGAGTGAGTGGGAGCGTTGACTGCCTTAGCCTTGTGGGAGCTGCTTTTGGGGCATCATGGTATCAACACCAAGTCTTGTGGGGTGGAGAAATGGCAAGCATATCAATTCTTCAACTAGTTTTCTCATTTGAACTTAGAAGATGTTCACCCTTTCTGTACAATCCTGAGTCTGCATTTAACTGCTGGTCATTGCTGCTGTACACAGCCAAAAGCAGACGTGGTCTCCATGTCAGTGGAGAAAAGAAATGATGGAACTTCTAAGTATTTTAAACCAAAAAGCCACTAGAAATAATTTAGTGAGTTTACTTTAAGTTACTTTAAAAACATGGAATACATTACCTTATAATTTAATTCTATTTGAGAGCTTTAAGTATGTATTGCAAACTTAAAATACAGCACATTGTGGCTTTTTTTTTACTGAGGGAATTAGAAAGCAACACTGGAACATGTTCTAGTACTTAAATCCTTACAGGATTTACAGAAGTAAAAAAATACATACAAATGATGTCAGTGATTTTAAAATGGCAGGAAAGTTATGAAATAAGTTTAGGTCTATTCTATCTTGATTGTTTCATTGTTGATTGAAATTAATGGTAGTTTTATTATTTCCAGTGAAAGCATGAAATTCATTTGCTTAGACAACAGTAAACTTTTGGTAAATAGAAAATGCTTACTTGTGGGCTTTTGTTTAATAGCTGCAATCATTGTAAAAGGATCATTGAAAGGAAGACAAATAAAATGAGATGTAAGTATGACAATATTTGCATTTCCAGGGTTGAAGTCAGGGACCTGAGCACTGCCACTTACTTTGGTGGCTTTCAGATATAGAATGGATATATACTCTCAGAATTCAATTCCTTTGAAAAATATATAGGTTAAATTGTTGTTAGTGTGCTGAAAAACACTCACTGTATCGTTTATAGCCTTAATGATATTTTTAAACTATTGTTCGGACAACAAATATTAAAATAAGAGCTAAGGACTAAAGGGAGGGTTCAGAGTGCTAATGAATGTGATTTAATTGGAAATCTCTGAGTCAACCAAATACATTTTGAATGGACGCCAGTGATTAGATAAAAGATCTTTTCAACCTTAAAACGTACTAAATCACCTACCTTAAATATAAACGGGGTGTAGTTCTTAATAAGGACCTGAAATGGCTCCAGGGTGGCTGAAAATTGGTAGAAAGCATTAAATATTTGACTGCCTACCAGAAGTGCTGGTGCATTTGCCAGCTTCTTGCACTGAATTCCTTCACTGAACTGGAGAAAGGCCGTTTGAACTACAGGAATGTGCTTTAAACTCATATTTAATGCAGAACATTTCTGAGTTAATTTTAATATGTATAAGAAAATCTTAATTGTGAAAGAAATATGTTTGCTTATTTTTTTCCTTTTTAGTTTAGAACTTACTTGGAAAAATACAGTAGTTACAGATGCCAGCTGCTAACCAGTAAGATTATCTTGTAATTAGCTCTTTATGCTATTTTCTTTTAGAGATGACATTTCATTTTAGAGATGGTATTTCAGTTGGTTTCTGCGTGGCATGGAAATGGAGTTGGTGTGCCACGTACTCAGACTATCTAGTATTTTACGACTTTTAGGGCTGGGGTGGCAGGCGGTAAGAAAAAACTAAGGAATACTTAATGAAAAAGTCTGTCTGATGTGTAATTACTATAGTTCTGCTTTTTTCCTAACATCTAATTTCAAGCTTTTTATTTTTCTGCTTCTTAATGCCCATATTTGGAGTACAATGATGAAGTCTGTGAAAAAGCGACTTATCCCATTCACTCACTTTTGTAATCTGTTTAGTGGTAGTAGGTTTTGTGTGAACACAAGCAAAAATGCAATCAAGTCAATACCTGTAGCACCTTTAGTAATGACTTTAATTCAAGTACTTCTTCATTAGTTTATTAACCTTCAGCCTACAGTTTATTACAGACATTGTTATTTTAGTAATGTCTCTTGGAAAAAAAAACCAAACCATTGAGCTCATCCTCTTGAACATTTTGCTTGGTCTGAATAAAAAGTTTAAATTTATAGGGAGATTTTCAAAACTATAGTACACAAAATTCTGGAGACCATAATGTTCTTGTGGTACCAATTGTTAGGTTTGACATCTAGCATTGATCAGATCCTTGTTCAGCCTTCACAGATTTGGTTTTAAACAGTATTTATCTTTTGACGCAGAGGGTGAAATGAGAAGGAGCTTTCAATTGCTTTCCCATGGTGAAACTTCTTGACAAAGAAAGGGTAGAAACAGTTTTGTGTCTGCTATACATTTCCAAGAAAAGTCTCTTTTTTTCACCCCAGTTTCAAGGTTTTGGTCATAGTTGCCCACAAAAGCACCAGATTTTAGGTCATATTTCTCCACAAATAATGGTATTTCCTGACTTTCTTATTGCTTCAGTTTATTTTCAGGCATTTGACTCAGCAGTAGTGTGGCATTGGCATAATTATTTACGGTTTTTACTGCTTCCCACAAGATTCTGTAAAAGCAATAATAGCAGAGCTGGAAGGTTTTTCTTTGCTTCATAGAAAGAATGCTCAAAAATGATGTGCTGTAGCTAATGAAGTTGCAGTTTTAGTTAATATCCTTCTTAGACTAGCCGAAGAGGAAAAAAGTACAGGCATTTCAAAATACTGACTTAATTGTGCAGCTGATATAGGTGATTTCAGCAGAATTTTTATTCTTAAACTAAATAAAGATTTGAAAAAAAGCTTTGTTGGTAGTTACTGGTAGCCCACGCTTTTTTAAATTTACTTTGGGGACTTGCAATTAGCACCGTCCCAGCTGAGGTAAGCATCTCCTTCTGAATTTGTGTATACATCTGTTTGCCACAAGCAAACTAAATGGTGTCTTGTCTGAAAAGTTTGGTTCCCAGAGTTGTCTCTTTTATGTGAAATGGCTTCTAAGAAATAGCAGAGTTATCAGTAGTGACCCTCTTTTTTTAAAGATAGTGGCTGTAAAATCCAATTTTTGATTGTGCTGCTCTATTTTTCAGGATAGCCTCTTAGCTTGCTCAGGATGCAATGTCGCAAGATGTAGGAGAGGTTAATTTGGATTGCCTGTGAATCCCAAAAGGGATATTGGAGGTTAGGCTTACACTTCTTGAACAAGTGCTTGAATTGCAAAGGCCTTACCCAGTAATGTCAGAAATAGCTACATATATATTTAACTGGAAAATTATAAATCCATTGGAAAAAATGTCCAGAGTGTTTTCACTTACAAATTCTTTAAATAGAGCTGTGCTTTTCTTCACAATATAAATGCTTTCAGTTCTTGCCTTTTTGCTGACAGTGCCTCATGGATATGCAATTCTGATCTAAACTTCCAATAAATGTACAATTAATAGGATTTTTTCTTTAAAATTTCCTGATAAAATTTTCTGAATTCTACCTGGCAATTAGGTAAATTAAATAGCATTTTAGACTAGTTCATTCTATCTCATTTGAAGTTTCACAGATGGCTTTACCAAATTTTCTGAAGTTGTAATTTTTCTAGTGGGTTAGGCACTTTAAAAACGCTAATTTCACATTTTACATTATCATACACTCCAACCTTATGGGTGTTAGTTGTCTTTAGATGAGGAAGATTAGGTACTTTATTTTGAACAGTTAAACTTTTGTTGAAAGTTAGTGGTCTAATACTACTACAATAGATGGATGTTAATAGATGTGAGTAAAGACTGAGAAAATAGATGAGTATTTCACTTTACATTGCAATGCTTTTATTGAAGTAATGGGGATTTGGGGTTGGTTTTAATCCTAAAATAATGATCTTACTAAAGTTGTGGCATTCAGCTGTTGGATGTATCCCAAACGTCAGTTCTGAAGAAAGAGACAGTGTAATTGTTTTGAAACATTCTCCGGTGAAAATACAGCACTAAATGTTCAGTAGCCAGATGGATTTATCTGATGCTGCCCTTGATTTGCATAAGGAATATAAAACCCAAAAAATCCCAGCTAATTCTGGTAAGGCAGAAAAATCTCAATGGTAATTTCTCAAACCTGCTCCACTGCTAGGCTTTTAATGGCAAATGTTCAAAAGAATTATAACGTCATGACTCATTAGTAATGTAGTCCTCTGAATGAAAAGGCTTTGTTTAGATATTTACCCCTCATCTGAGATTTGCAGCTGTATCTGGATGTAAAAAGCAGTGTATAAGATACAAAAATGCTTGTTCTTTCAAAACGTCCATGAATATCTGCACCATAATAGTGATCTGTACTAGAATCCCTGGCTGGACAGGAGTACAAGTGGTGAGAACCAAGGGTGCTTGGCTGCTACTGAAATCTTAGGTTTTAACTAAATGCAACAGTAGAGTTGCAGTCTTTGGTAGTTCTGAAGGGCTGATGGCTGTAGTTCACTCTGTGATTGTTCTCTGCTTTGCATGATAGTCTTTTGCTCGTTTTTTCTGATGTCTACCTTCAGTTATAGCATGTGCAGCATGAACTGCACATGGACCCTATGGGAAATGAAGCTTGCATGCTTGTCCAGCTTCTTCCCTGTCAGAGACAGGTGTTCTCTGCATCTCCCCATGTCTGTAGGACCTGCTCTGCTCTGCCCTCACTGAGACTGCCTCTTGCTCCTGGCTGTAGCTGATGCTTCCTGATCTCAGCTCAGATGCTTGCACCATTTGCTGTATACAATAACCGAAACAGACGATGTGGTACCTCTGTGCAGGCTGTGGGATGTGATGAATCCACTTCAGTGGAGGCTTTGTCTCTTGTGCTGAAGCACCAGCTGCTTATATTGATATGGGAACCTTCGAAAGCCTGAGGCAAGAGGATCCAAAATATGGAGGCCAGTTGCAGGCTCAGAAAGAAATGTACTTTTGAAGATCAGAAAGAAATTCTAGGTCAACAATAGCCAGTTGGTGACTTAATTAGGTACGGAATCCTACTGTAGGATTTAGTATTTACCTCTGGAAGGTTGTGTGTTGGTTTTTTTTTCTCATTTTTTTTTCCCAACTACCTCTTTACATTTAAAATTGGAAGGATGTCAGACATTTGTCTGAAATTCATTTTCCAAATATAGGCTAATTAAAGCCAGCAACATTAAAATGAATCACTTCCCGCACTGCAAAAACAAAACCTTCAAACATTTGCACCTGCTATTTGAAAGTGTGTAATAATTATTTATCAGTAACTTTGTGAAGTTCACTTCATAAGCATCTGCAATAAAACATGCAAAATCCTTTTGTAGACACACATTCTGCCTTTATTTTTTAAAAAATGTACATAATTTAGTAATAGGAAAGAAAAACACGTTAATTAATTTGAAGTTTTATCCAAAAGCCTGCTTTATGGAGAAAAAAACATGACTGGATTCATTTCAGACAAGACAGTTTCCTTCAGTGCATTTAATCAAAACATAACCTAAAGCTTAGATGCATGCTACATAATTAAACATACACATTTTCTTTGTGCTAATACTTTATGCCATATCTGTTGCCTGGTGGGTCCTACACGTGGAGAAGGACTTTTATTTACTTTATCAATTAATTGTCATGAATGATGATTTTGTAAAACTCCATTATCCATCCCATGACAAATCAACAGGGATCATATTACAGTTACCAAGCAAACTGTCAGTAAACAGTTCTGGGTTTTTTGACTGTATAATTGTGTGGTTTCATGAATATTGACTTGCAGCTTGTAGCTCTCATAGATACCTAACTGCCTGTGTTGTTTAGCTAACTTTATAGAACTATGGCTACTTTGAATACCAGTGATTGTTTCCTTCCAGCTTTTTTGCTACTGGGACAGAATTTATAAATAAATCTTGAAGGATGCCTTTTATGATAACCAGTGACAAGTTTATAAGAAGGCACATGCATTTAAAAGTATTTAGGGGTAATTTAAGATACAAGAAAATTTCCTTAGTTCTTTGTCTGATGGTAGAGGAATCATAAGCTTCATAAGCTGTATTTTAGATGACTGAAGAAAAAAAACCAGTGTTCTGGTAGGCCACATTTGAAACACTTTCTTCTTCATAAATTTGTCTGCAACACAATGCAAAAGACTTCTACCAGTGCCTGGAGGTGTCTTTTTGAATTAGCCATTGGTGGAATTTTGAAGAGGGTGTTAATTTTTTTGACAAACGCTTGGTAGCTGACTGTTGTGGCTTAACCCCAGCAGGTACCCAGCCACTCACTCCCCTCAGTGGGATGGCTGAAAGAATCATAAGGGTGAAATTGAGAAAACCCTTGGGTTGAGATAAAGACAGTTTTCAAGTAAATCAAAAGCCACGTGTGCAAGCAAAACAAGACAAGGGATTCCTTCCCCACTTCCCATGGGCAGGCAGGGGTTTAGCCATCCCCAAGAAAACAGGGCTTCATCATGCTGAACTGTGACTTGGGAAGAAAAACACCATTACTTCCTCCCCTTCCTCCTTTTCCTTCAGTTTATATGCTGAGCATGACGTCATACGGTATGGAATCACTCTTTGGTCAGTTGGGTCAGCTGTCCTGGCTGTGTTCCCTCCCAAGTCCTTGTGCACCCCCAGCCCACTGGCTGATCAGGTGGTGTGAGGAGCAGCAAAGCCTTTGGCTCTGTATGAGCACTGCTCAGGGGTAGATAAAACATCCCTGTGTTACCCACACTGCAGCTCTATAGAAACTACCACGAAGGAAATTAACTCTATCCTAGCCAAATCCAGCAAACTACTGACCAGGAGTACAATCTGCAGAAGGCAAATTCCTAAATTTCCTCTGTTTATGTTTAAATACCTTAATTGAACTAATGCCATCGTCATTATTATTATATTTAGCAGTTTGCTCTCAGCTGGGAACTGAAAGGTTTTTATAAACTGAGCCTGAAAATTTGAATTTCTTGTGTGGTACTTTCCTCTGTGCTTTAACAAAGTGATTTCCTGTTCCAGACTCTAGATAATTCCAGATAAAATAAATATGAATAAAATAATATGAATTTCATGATAATTAAATAGATTTGAATACTTTAACGACATCTGTAGCCATGGTAATATTTTGTTTTAAATTCAGTACTTGTTTTTAGAAAAGTTCAAAAATTAGCAGTGTTTTTGAAATTACATATGTGGAATGTGATGTTTATTTTCTCCAAAATCCAGATTTATGTGTTTCTTCTCCCCCACCCCCCAGCTTTCTCATGAAACTCCTAGAGGGGGAATGTACAGTATCACACAATCATTTATGACTTGAGGGTTTAGCAACTACCAAGCAGAGGTCTTAAAGTTCTGCAGTCCTTTCCTCTTAGTTGTTTTGGTTTTTTTTTTTTAAATGTTCTTTATATCACTCTTGCCCATTATATCTGCCTAGGTCAACGTTTAATGTCATTAATTGGGTTTTTCTAGCATTCTACAAAAATGTTCTGTAATTATTTCCTATATATGCTGATATATATCAATTAGAAATACACAAACATCTGAGGGGTTAGCATAAATAAATGCTGGTTGTTTTAAAAACGAGTAAGTACTGACTCACTACAATGGTAGCTTCGTGCAGAGGTGGTAATTCAGTATGTAACAGAAACCAGTTTCCTTAAAATCAGCCCACTTTGATTTCCAGAGCTAAAAGCCTAAAGTTTGATTAATTATTGGGGGATGGTGGGGTGGGGTGAGCATAGGGGGTGTTCGTTCTATTTAAGGATTGTTTTAATTTGTGTGTTCTTCAAACCAAGCCACAAAACATTATCGCTTTCTCAATTGCTCTCCTAAGTGTTGAGATCTGAGAGGACCAGCTGTAGCAGCTGTGTTCCCCCTCAAATCTGGAAGCTGAAAAAACTTTCATCTCCGCTGCTGTCTCAGCTGCCGCTCTCAGGCTGTGGCCTTCCCATAACTCAAACCAATTTCAAAGCAGTGTAAGTAACCTCGTCGGAATGCTTTTGGAAAACCACAGGAAAACTTTTTTTTCTTCTTCTTTAAATAGCGCCTGTCCTTTTTAAATGAATGTTTCCATTTTAAAGTAATCTATGGATGATGCCTGTTGTGAATCGACAGACCCATCCTTACAGCCCGCTTAGGAATTTTGTTGCTGTCTTTCAAAGGGGGGAAAAACTGCAGTGATTCCAGCAGGTACTCAGCTCATGAAGACTTACCTTAAGAGGTTTGCTTAAATCTTTTCAATAGTTGCATAGAAGGGTATGACCTTTGAATCAAGTTGCACACAGAATTGTATTTCAGATGCAGTTTTGCCATGAAGAGAAGGTAACGTTTCTGAAAAACATACAAATCGTTTAGAAGTTACATTGACACGATGGGCAGAAATGCATTAAACAATAGCAAGGCTACAGGAAAAAAGCTTTTGAGACTTCATAGTAAGACCATGAGCTCACATGGGTTACTCGCTTCTTAATGTTTCTGACCTCAGAGAGAACCTCAGGCTTTTTAACCTTTCTTAACTGACTCCAGTGAAGTGTAAAACAATAATAGTACAGGGCTTTCCAGGAAACGACAAATTCCTGCTGCTGACCTGCCTCAAAACTGAGAGAAAAGCATTTGTCTTTTCTTCGGAATCCTAAATCTGTGATTGTCAAGCTGAAGAAATACAGGAGAAAGCCTCTATCTCCCCTGCAGTGTAGTGACAAAGTGGCTTAGGGGTTTGCTAACAGGAGTCTGACAATAGGGAAGAACATGAGTGGTAACTAATCAGAATGCTAAGTTAGTTACAAAAAATTGTTGAAACTAATAAAACTTTAATAGATGAAAATAAATGTTTGGATAAGGCACTACCTTTCTGAAAGCATTTTCAAAGTAAACACTGGAAACCCCAGTTACAGAATCATATGAAAAGAAGTGATGACTTTCTGAAGGTTGCATAATTAAATGTTTCATGGTTTAATTTTATTTAATTATTTAAAGGAATTTATCTAAAGATAAGGTGCATCTTTTGTAAAAAGATCTGCATGAATTAGTTCTATCTTTTCAGTGTAGACAATGAACATGTCTGTTTCACAGAGAACAGTCAGAGCTACTCTGGATTCATTGAGAGGTTTCTGCTTTCAGCCTAGCCCTGAACTTTCTTCTGTTTGACCTGGCTCAGAGCACTGTTTTATGATGGGGCGATCAGGGAGGCTGTGTTATAGATGATGGAACTGGCTGGGTACAGAAAGGCTTTGCACTCTGTGGGTCCCAGATCCTCCCATGCAGGTTCAGCTGGTATTGCTCCAGTCATCCCTTCTCCTCTGTAATTGCAGCTGCATCCCATTGCTCCTTGCAGATGCATAACATTTCTCTAACATGCTTGAGTGGCAGACTGTCACTGCCGACTTTCACTTTCTGGCTATTGACCCAATTAGTAGTCTCAGGGTGAATTCCAAATTAAGTGGTATTTTACAGCCGTAGCACAGCGCTAGTAATCACTCTCTTAGGCCAGCAGGGAAAGGCATCATCCTCTTAATTTCTGGTGTCAGGGGAACTTTTAGAGTTTATGGATGATGATTTCTGTCTTGCTCCCATTTATGACTGGTAACTGAATGATTTATAATTTATCATTTCATCTTCTGTTCAGTAGAGGAGTAATGCAAGAGAAGTATATCTTGGAGGTGTAGGAAAACAGAAGAACTGAAGCAAAAGGTTTCATTACTATTCTGTGAACCTTCTAAATGATTTGACCTTTATCCATAAAGCGATCGCTGTGGTCAACAAATGCTAGTATTGATTTACAGCACAACTAACCTGTCAATTCTAAGCTCAGCCTTTGACCTTTTGTTTTGTTGCTGGAAAAATTATGGTACGTGACTGAGTCACTCTGTTTAATAGGGTAGGGTTTGGGGTTTTTTTCTATATTCAAAAGGCCAAAAGGCTCATATTAAATAAATCAGCCAGTTTAATAATCTAGGTGGCAGGAGAAAGCAAATTAAGAAGTTCAGAAAACCTGACTGTCAAAAATATATCTCAGAATTAAACCATGATTTTTTTTCAGGAGGCAGTAAACGTGCTTGTTACACAATGGGTAGCTGCCTTCTGGTATCACATGCATTTTGCTTCTACTTGCTTGTCTTTTAACTCACATCTGTACCAAGTGGGGGGAAAAAATAAAAGCAGTAGACAAGATCCTGACTGCTCCATTTTTCATGCTTTAAGCTTCCGCCTGTTTAATCTTTCTCACAAACAGAACACCACTGAGGGGGTCTGTTTCCTTCCACTTCTTCATAGATAAAGTGTATGTTTGCTCTCTTCTCTAGAGCAAGGTATACCACTTCACAGCAACTTTAACCTCAAACACATGAAAGATGAATTTTTTTTTCTGCCAGGATGTCAGCTCAGAGATAGTGTTTACATTGTTCAGTAATATGGCTTACATAAGTTAAATGTGCTGACTGACCATTTAGTTGCACAGATGGCTTCTTTTCTTTGGCTTGGCTTTATTTGGTTTGTTTGAAATTGTTTGTAAAAAGCAGTTAATGGAACCTATCTGAATTACAGTCCTTACTCATGGGCCCTCCCTCTTTACACACTTCCCCCAAAAAGAAAAGTAGTTTTTATACACTGAATGCCAGTTGTTTATTCCTGCAAAGTAGGTTATGGTACTATCATTGGGGGTTCATGGTTATATAGCATTTTGCATACAATAATCTTCAGTGGCTCAAAGCTTATTATCTTTTGTTTTATGATTTTAGTCTAAGTTTGAACTTTTGGAAATGGAAAGTCCTTACATTAAAATGTGAAAAAAATTTTGAGGGGACACAAATTATTGCTAAATGTCATTTAGAGCAAAATTTATCTCTTATATTTTAGAGGAAATAGAGTAATTAGGTTTTAGAGAAGATGCAGCCCTTAACTGTTAGGGTTCTGAAGTAGGTGGTATTTTCTTCTTCTGAAAAGAGAAACTGTTCCCTCTCCTCACTAGGCACCACTTAGAGTTTACCTGTGTTTCAAGAAAGCAAAAGGACTGACTGTGAAGAAAAGCTCTTGGTTGCCTTGAATGTTTTTTGCATAGTTTACATGAAATGAAATGCTCTTTTCTTTCTTACTAGCTGGATGGCAAATTCTCATCACATGTCACAGGCCACAGCTAGTACCTTCAAGTCTCTGAAGCAGAGGATATTGTTTTTTATTGGACAGTGACTCTGTCATCGGTGCAGTGTTCTGAATATCTCAGCTGCCTCCCTTGCTCCCACTCCAGATTGACTATCCATAGATGTAGATATCCTTGCAGCTTCATTTCTGTCCAGGACTTAACCTAGGTCCACGTGGTAGAGGATTAGATCTGCTTGCAGGAGCACACAGCTGTATCAGAGTTTATCAGTACTAACCTCCTTTTAATGATCATTCATTTTGAATTCCAAAGTGAAATTGACGCTTGGATCTTGTTTCCGTGACTACAGTTGCAGTTTTCTGAGATCAGTAATATTTGATGCCTATAAAAATCAGCTATTAATGTACAAGAAATATGAAGATAGGTGTGAATTAATATACTTTTAGATTCACCTTTATGCAAAGACTGGAACCAAATATCATGACAACCTGATACATAGGTTACTGGCAGGCATGCTAGTAGAAGCCAGTGTGAGGATATGTAGTTCTCTGCAGTATTAATATACTGAAAGGAGTCATATCTAGACTTGGCTGATTTGGTTAGGCAGGCAAACTCCCTTGTTCTACTTACCCCAGGGAAAACAGATGCCAATGCAGAGGAAGAGCTTTAATAATAGCAGTAGATTTGCCATCTGTCACCTTGCTGGACAAATAACCAAGGATTAAAGATTTAACGCCTGAGAGGGGTGGTTTGGTTTTGGGTTTTTTTTTTGTTTGGTTGGTTGGGTTTTTTTTAATTTCTCTTCTGGATTTTGTATGTAAATCCCTATGAGCACTATAGTAGAGTTTATTGTACTTAGAGTTTTCCATGGAGAGCAACCTTCAACAAGCTGAGCCTGAAATCCCACCTTTTGTAAGCAGCTTTGGAACACATGTAGCTATCAAGGGTGCATCATGGAAAAGAACTTGTTTGATTACAACATTACAATTTGATTGCAACTAGATTTGTCCCTCTTTGTTATTTCCCTGGAATGAAAAGAAGAAATTAATGGAGTGATCATTACTATGTGTTGCTACAGAACCTGAACTCTGAAAGCAGTATTTGAAGGAGTCTGGTACTCGCTGGAATTAAGTGCAAAGGTACACTTACAAATAGAACCCAAGCCCCTCTTCCTGCTGTCATGTTGTATAACCTCTTTGTGGGATAAGTTTCCAAAGTTTTATCTAGCCAAAAGGTTAGATGATACAATTTGAGTGTGAGTGTTAGAGATGGTTCCTCCTTTGGGAGAGTCTCTCACCCCTCTATCATTAATTAACCCTGCAATAAACAGTCACTGTAGCTTAATGATTTCAGTTGCTAAATAGAGAAGGAAAACAGAGCGAGAAGAAACTGTGTGCTGTGTGTGGTACCACGCACGGTGCAGGTAGGTCTATGATGTGAGGTAGAAGGGTGAGAAAAATCAGCCAGAGGGAATATAAGCTAGTAATGAAGGAAGTAAACGTTAAGTGATGATGACATGACCCATCACCAGTCTAACAGTTTCGGAGTTTTGTATAAATATTGCGCCAGGACAAGTTCAGTAAAACCTCTTTGCAGCTCTGAGGCTTTTGTGGGAAACATTGCTGTTACAGGGATGCTATTTTGCAATCACAATAGTTGTCCATGGGGAAAAATGCAATAAAAGAAAACTTGAATAAGCAGAAGACAGATGGAGGGGTAAGATGTTAAGGTGCCTCAAAAGAGGTGCCTCAAATAGAGGATAGTACTTGAAATGTAACACTAACAAAATGTTAAAAAAGGGTCTACCTGTGTCCCCTTCAATTGTGTGAGTAAAGTCAAGAGGCGATAAATAGGGCTGAGTCTTTCTAAATATCTGATTCCAGGTGTGAAACAGGTTGTAGGACAAGTACAGTCTCAAGAATGAGACTGAAATTCTTATTTTGTATTTTCTGTTTTGCTTAAGGAGTACTTGGGTTTTCTGTGACAGAGACATGATGATGTGCTATTGAGTCTTTCTGACAGTGATTAACTAAATGAGGTCTGAAACCCCAGAAATAGTTTTCCTATCATGTTCCGTGTCATAGACATTTGTCATGGAGAAAATCTCAAGGAAGTGAAGGAAGGGTGTGCAGAAAATAATCGGTGTCCCCCTAACTGCAAGAAAATGTACTAGTGTGCAATGCTTACACTGTTGATCTTAGGCCTTTCCCAAGGAAGACAGTACTAAGAGCTCCTCACAATTCCTTGAAGGGCACTGGGGAGAAGAGAGTTGTTTATGTTGCTTTCAGCCTTATCGTAACCCTGACCTTTCAGCCAAATACTGTCCCGTCTGGTCACTGTTGTAGTCAGCCAGGAGGTTAGACAGATGATCCTATGCTTTTTATTTTTATTTATTTTTCTCTTTGGCTCTGTAACATTAGAATATCTTATGATAGAGGCCCCGAGCACTCAATGAGACAGTACAAACCCCACCTGTTCTACCACTGCCACATACAGAGTGAGTGCAAACAAGGTGGGAAGGGACTTCAAAAATGGGGTGGCTTTTCCAAACACAAAGAAGTATAAACTACCTGACAGAGCCCTCTGATCACATTGCCTCACTGTTGCTTTGACATTTCAATGCTTCAGCAGTTCAGTCCCTCCACTTCTCTGCCTGTGGTACAAAGCAGTTTCTAACAAATGGAAATGTTTTGGCATCGCTGAAGCTAGTGCATTCATTATTATGCTATCTAGGTGAAGATTAACAGTAGATGTGCAGAGTTTACTTGACCTTGTACACTAAATTGTATACCCCTAGCAGTTGATGCCCTTTCAGAGGATGTCATACCTCTTGCTCTTTCGGCAAAAAGTCCCTTTCGTTGCTTTCAAAGTATTATTCACAGAGTAATTTACAACCTCTTAAGATTGATGGTGAACTAACCCAAGCAATATTTTCAGTTGTACACTTGCATCATGAGACAAATACATTATAATTACAGTCTTAATTTGACTCAGATGAAGATAATGTAAAAAAAAAAAAATAGCAGTTGTACATGTTGTTAGCCTTCCCTGATTTTATCAGGTAGCTTCAAGAATGTTTAGTTCACAAGTGAGTAGCTGGCTGTGAGTTAGTCAACATAGTAGAGCTTCCTTTAGAAAGAGCCATGATTCTTTTTACTAACAATACAGGTTGTGTGTCTTTGAAAACTGGGATTACAGGCCTCAGCTGGGATGCTCTATGAGAGGACAAGTAGACTCCTCTGGAGCTAGTAGCCTCATTTTGCTTAGAATTTTATTTTCCCTCTTTTTTTTTTTTCTTCCTCTTTTTTTAATTACTGGGCTTTAAATTTACTGTGTGCAGAAGAATTAAGGAGTGGGATTTTCAAAAGACTCAGCAGTGGCCTAATCTGTACTCAGTGAAGTTAGTGATAAAACACTCAAAGCTGGATTTGATAGGATTAAGCCGATTTACACCATCTGTGAATCTGGCCCCCATTAACTTCAGTGGTAGCAGATTTAACCAACATAGAGAGCTTTTGAAAACCTCATCCTAATTTGGTAGTAAATACTCTTGACTATAAAGCTGTAGATGTCAAAGAGGAGTTAAAAATAAATCGTGTATTTTCCAAGTATCAGTCTTAGGTTTCCCATTGTCCTTTGTAGTTACACCTTCTGTTATACAGTTCCAGTATAGAGTGTATATGATGATGAGTAGACTTTTTGGCATAAAATGCCAAATACTTAATTTCGTCAGGCTACTGTAGAAATATTTGCTAATTTGCGAAGTAGTCAACTACTGTAGTCATTGCCTGTTTGACCCTTTATAGTTAAATACTTTATATTTGGTGGAGGAGTGTATTTGAATTATTTTTTAACTCAGAAGTCTTCTGTATTAAATTCAACAGGACGGGTTTCCCATATGTTTAGAGTCAACCATTGCCACAGCCAAAGCCTTTCATTCAAGACAGATCGTGAGCAAAAATGATGTTCTAATTTAGCAATTAGAGAGTCCTTTCATCAGGTCATCCTGGCATTTACATTCTGTATCATGGATTAACATTTATCTTGAGATATTTAGCACTGACTGGAGCAGTTAAAAAGCTATCACCAACAGGTTTATGAAAAATATTACGACCATTGTTCAGCTGTCATTTGGATCCACGTTACTTGCCCCATAAAGAAAAATGTATCTTGCTGTAGACAGCCTTCAGAAGACAAACGGCATAAACAAAGCTTCCATCAGCGCTTAAGTTCTCAAATGGTAACTGAGATTTTAGCAACAAGACTCTGCTTGACTGTAACCAGAGTCAAATGACTAAAACTACCTTCAGCTCCTTGAAGACTTATTAAGGGACTTAGAAAATGAGCTCTGTGATAGCTCAAATGAGAAACATGGATCTTTTTGTACTTTGAGCAAATTCACTTCTTTTGACTGCTGCCTTTATTGTGTTTTAATCTTGATTTCTTCATCAGAAGTGTACCAGAATGGTAAAACTAGAAGGCTTTGGTTATTTGGGTTGGTTGGTTGTTGGTTGGTTGGTTTGTTTGTTTGGGGTTATTTTTTTGTTATTGTTTGGGTTGGTTTTTTGGTTTGAGTTTTGGTGGGTTTTTTTCCAGATTCGGTAGCAGTAAGATGTAAAGTAACTTTAATGCTTTAATCCAAGTTGACTGCATTTTTAATAACGTGAGTTTCCAAGTCATTGTCACAGTAGAGATTCTGCATATTTAAAAATATTTTTAGAAGTTAACTAAAATTTAGCATGAGGTCCCAATGCAGTTTTTAGCATGTAGCTTAAAAAAAAAAAAAAAAGTCAAGCAATGCTACTCCAGAGATGTTTTAAAACTGCAAGTGTTTCATGGGCTATAAAGTAATGCTTTAGTTCAGCAGTCCTGTCAAACTATATTTGTAATCCTAAGAGGATACTAACATTATAAGTATTAAACTTGACTGAAATCGTTTTCTCCTATTCTTATTTTCTATTCTTAATTTAAATTGGTTAATTAAATTGAAATACAGATTAAGAAAAAACCCTATTGTATAGCACTTCGTGTGTCTGCGTGATGAGGCACAATGCAGCCAGCAATGATTGTGTTGTATGGCCTTAAAATACTCTGTGTTCTCATGGAGATGACAGAATTATTCTTGTAGGCACAGTGTTGCAGTGACAAGGCTCACTCTTGCTTTCAAGGCTCAAACTGGTATCTCTGCAGTGTGTTATGCTGAGGGCTTGCCACAACCATTTCAGTCGGGGCTAGTTTCTGAGTATCTCCTGCATACTCCCAGTTTTTCAGTTTGGTTTTTTTTTAAGCCTAACATTCAGAAAAAAAGAAAAGAAGCCTTTCCTCAAATACGATATTCCTTTACTGTTCAGCCCTTTTATGACAGAATCATAGATTCATCAAAGGTTGGATAAAATGTAACCATCTCTATTGTGTGATCTCTGTCAGTCCTGTTTCTATACATTGTGAATGGGAGGCTTTAGTCCAAAAGGTGTTTTTTTTTTCTAATAGGCTTTAGAATGGATCTGAAATTAAACTTTGTAACAGAAGATGCCCCTTTGAGGTCCAACTGTTAATTGATGCTGAAGATGTCAATCTGATAAGTCAAAACCTTCTTTAGAAAAAAAAATCAACACAACTAAAGAGAGCAATAAACTGTCCTGATTTATTGCTTTTAATTAGGAGAAATGGAAAACTGGCCTAGCTACATATAGACTGTTGTATGTATAATTACATCGCAAGGGACACAAATTTTCCTTATTGTGCTGTCCTTGTTCGCATTTCATTTGCTCATTGAAATTCAGTATCCTTTACAGCACACGAATAACAAAAAACAGCTAGATCATTAAACCCCAAGTGGTTTTCCTGTTGTATTGGTTTGATGATGTTTGTGAAATGCCAGAATATCCTGTGTTTGTATAACAGTAACTTCCATTTGCTGTAACCTCTGTCACTGCTCATGAAGCTTCAGAAGAAAAGGGGTTGGGAAGATTAGTGAATCAGATCTGTTCACTACCTCTGCATGACAGCTGTGGGGAAGCATCATGGAAAGCTTTTGCAGCCTTAAGGGTTGCACAAGGGAGTGCTCTGTCCTGGTGTCTGGAGTTCTTCTGGTAAACCCCCATATCTACAGGGAAAAGCAAAAATGCTATTCAGAGGGGAAGAACACATTCTGATGGGTGTTTGCTCGTCCTTTCTCAGCATACAGGCAGGTACTCATGTAACCCCACTTAATTTCTATGTAGTCTGTGATGTTCAGGTAAGACATGGGGCTATTGTGGTTAATGTATGTTTCTGCTAAATCACGAGCCAGATGCTGCCTAAAAGCTTTGACTGCATTTTTCTCGCTGGAAACACTGGTTTAGACTCTTCTAGCTCCAGCTGCTCACTTTCACAGAATGTGTAGGAGTGCAATTATCTCAGCAACCACAGTCTGATGTTAAATTTGGTTAAAAGCAACTGTATTCCACAAAATTATTAGGAGGAGACAGGTAAGCAGATGGATAGGCCATCTAACCATGTAAACCTTGCTTGTTTAGGAAAGCTACTTCTATTTAAAAGCATCACTCACACAACACTGAATCTTTCAAATCTCATTATGTCCTGCAGGTATAATAGGTAGGAACTATGTAAGAACTTGTTTTACAGACAGCATCCTGTAGGGTGGAAATAACCCCTGGAGCAATGGCAATATTTTAAGACCCCAGCATTGAACAGTTCTGTCTCGTATAGGTTTTTGTAGTGCCTTTACCATTGAAGTGTCTTTGAGTTACATGTTAGGCAAAAGGACAAACAGTTCTTCTTATGTCCCTCTTACAGAAATGATGGGGTAGAGAATATCATACTTGAGTTGATTTTTCTTTTTAAATCCTTTTTATCAGATACTAGTGAAAAAGAAGAAAATACCCAAATGAAAAAAAGCATTTGGATGCAGCAGGGGCTCATTGGAACAGCCTTCCAAACCTGAGTAGGATGCTGTCTGTCAAGAGCTAGCTTCTTTGCAGCTAGCTTTTACTCTGCCATTCACATAAATACTTAGACATATTCACCTAGTCCTATGTTTTTCTATCATCATACTACTGATGTTTTGGGACTTTGTAATCATGCACATGCATGTACACACATGTGCACATGCAAATCTGAAAATGAAAGATTTATTCACTGTGAGTGATTAGCAATGTGGAGAAGGATTTTGGAATTCTCATGCCTGCCAGTCTGCTGTGTTACATTATCTCTCTACATAAAACTTGCTTAACCTTTCAGCGCAGTGATTTTGCAAACTATTGTGAAACTTCTGAAATTAACATTTGACATCTGTTAACTTGCTGGCACATCTCCACATTTATCCAGAATAAATTAAAAAAAAAACTGAGTGAAAAGGGGTAAATACCCCATTCTTCTGTCTCCAGATACTATCATGATAGACAAAACCAGGTTTATTTTGATTCACTGCAAAGAATTGTGGGATGCAGCTCATGGGAGCTGGGACTGCCTCTATCAATGATCCATTTGTTAAAAAAACATGTCTTAAGATTTTTTTTTCTTCAGGTTTTGATTCAAAGTGATGATACAAAGATCACTTAAAGAAAATAGCACAGAAGTCATGGTTTCTGCATAACACAATACCAAGGTTTAATTCATTCTCTGGCAGCATTTTTGGATCAAGATTTGTTAGATCATTCTTCTAACCCATACATCCAGAAAGAGCAAGTGTCAACGGATCATTCTGTTGTCATCCCGATAGAAAGTTTAAATTTGAACAAATAAATCAAAAGCAGAGGTTTTGACACTTGAAGATGTAATCCAGCATAATTTTGGCTATACAATAATTTTGCTCTTGTATTTTTCATGTAAATCAGATGAGACACTGCTTTGTAACAGGATGCAGGAGTTGTAAGATAACCTTTCTTCAACCAGCCATGTCAAATCTGGTCTCAAATCTTGCAACTGATAACTACGTCTAAATGAAACTTAGAATCCTAGAATGATTAAGCTGGAAGGGACTCCCAGAGGTCATCTAGTCCAACCCCCCTGCAAGAAGCAGGGACACAAGAAGCAGGGACTTCTCAGCAGTGTTCAAGAAATTGAAATGTGTCTGGTATATTACTAGTTTAAAAGAAAGGAATTTTTGTATAAATAAGGGCTGTTATCATGTCTCCCTTTCAGTCTTATCCATTCTTCCAAGCAGTGTTGCACGTTCTCCTCTGAGGACACATCTTGACTGTGATTATCCTTTTCTGGTCTCTGTAACCCAAGTTAGCCAACATTTTTTCTGATGTGTGATGGCAAAGCTCAATCTTCAGCTAAAACCCTTCTAGACTATATCATTACTGTATTCAAGGAGTTTCAGGAGACAACCAGAGGTTTTGAATTTATGGCAAAGTTGGATTAAATATTGATACATTTAATTAATTCTTTAGTTGAGAGCAGCCTAGGCAGTGGCTTGTGGGAGCTGAAAGGCACTATTGTTTTTCTAAAGCTAATGGAAATTTTCTGTTTATGTTGGCCGTCTTTCTGCTATTCTTCTATGAAGTATTACTCTTCAAATATATTTTATTGAATACCAGTTTCCTAAATACATGTGAGCATATCTAAATAATATGAATAATACTGTAGCTGGTAAATATTGCTACCTGCATAAATCTGAATTTGTGGAGAATTTGTGAGTGGGTCATTTACATCTGGGTCCATAAACATGTATGAAAATGCTTTTGGAACTAGAGATTCCTAAATGCTTTCAATTTTTTTCTTCTTTTTCTGCATTGTGTGCTTTTAAAGTTGCTCACTCTGTTAAACAAATTTTACAGTGCTGTCCCATAGGTCTTTTACATGTGGTCCTGTTAGAAAAAGCCTCCTGCTGATACAGAATCACAGAATATGTTAGGTTGGAAGAGACCTGTAAAGGTCGTCTAGTCCAACCCCCCTGCAGTAAGCAGGGACATCCTCACTAGTTCAGCTTGCTCAGAGCCCCATCAAACCTGACCTTGAATATCTCCAGGGATGAGGCTTCCAGCACCTCTCTGGGCAACCTGTTCCAGTGATCCGCTACCCTCGTATTGAAGATTTTTTTTTTCTAATATCCAACCTAAAACTTCCCTTTTCTAGTCTAAAACCATTACCCCTCATCTTATCACTTCATGCCCTCTTGAACAGTTCTTCCCCAGCTTTCTTCCAGGCACTGGAAGTCTGCTATAAGGTCTTCCGCTGAGCCTTCTCAAGGCCATTTTACCCAGTGGGACAATAAAGACAAGTTTTGTTCCTAAACCTACAGAAGCTGTACAATCAACTGTACAATGACTTCTCATTATGTTCAGACTGATGAAGGTTGTAAGACCAGGAGAATGGTGGGAGTGAGACTGAATTTCTGCCAAGATGGGTTTGCTTGGCAGAATGTATCATTTAAATGAGGTGGCAAACTGTAAGTAAGCTCATCCCATTCCTTCCTTATTGGCATTCAAAAAGTAGTAGAAACAAGTCTCTAATTAATTAGCCCTTTATATGGTACCTGAATTCTTAATAAATGCTTAAGGTTTCATAGCAGAAATATTTTTAATACAAAGTTAAGATATATCATTTCAGTGTTCTAAAATGTTTAATTTGACTGTCTGGGTAAATTGAAACACTGGAGATTAATACAGCATTAAAAAAAAAAAAAACAACAACAAAAAAACCCCACAATGAAATGTGCATTCCCAGCCAGTTAAATGCAGGCAACTTGGAATTCTGCAGTTGGTATAATTAATCAGTTAGACATACTGCCTCTGTAATATTCGGGTTTTATCGTTTCCCTGTAGGATTTTTATGTAAAAAATTATTGCTTTGTAATTTAACACTAACTGCTCCCTGTAGAAAAATTAGAATGCAGTCTTGTAATGTAAACAATGTAGATTACTGTTGTGTAGGCTTAGTTCAGTCATCTTTCCATTTCTGCCATGTTCATAAAATTGATTGTGGAGTGTATGACACCGAATTGCTTTCTGTGGACAACATTTTCTGAACAGTAGTAATGTTTTCTCGGGAAACTTTTATTACTGTTAACTAGAACCTAGACACACAAAGTCATTGCTTTGTGGTCGCCTTTCTGGAGATCTAATGAACTGAGTTTTTCCTTGATTTCTTCAGAAAAGCAAGATGTTAAAATGTTTTCCAACCAAATTAAGGTACATAGATTTTAGTGAGAGACAGATTTCCTTTAATTACTGTAGTTAAAAATAAGGGTAAAATAGCCTTTCATAAAGCAGTAAAACTTATTACAATCTATTTAGTTGGTTTCTATCAACTGTAGCAACAAAAACTGTAACCTGAACTGTTGACATTCTCCTTGTAACTGATTTTATTCTATTTTTACCACTCCCATTAATCTGTTCATATACACAATTTAGTAAATAGTCTACACAGACACACTGTAAATAGAACTGTAAAGCGGATGAGTGACTTGGGTTTTAATCCCCATCACAGTTGAATTTGTTTTATTGGAGATCATTTCTGACCTTGATTATTTTTTTTAAACCACTTCTTTAAAACCTTTTGGCATGGGAAATATTTAAAATATTTTTTTCTTTATTAATTTGTTGGAGTGACAAGAAGAAAGATGTGTGTACCTTGAGCCATTGGGTAAGCATAAAACTATGTTCCTGAAAATGAAATACTGTAATTAGAATTCCTTGGAGGCAGTGCTTTCTTTTTAACTTGATGTTACAAGAGAATGACTTCAAAGAGTTCTGCTACTTCAGCTGATAGTGGAGGAACTCCCTAAGGCCATCTCAGTCAGACAGCTCAGGGATGGTCATTCAGTAGTAGATAAGGGAGTCTGTGAAGTTAATGAGTAATTCTGCCATTTAAAAATGCATTGCATTTTTATTCATCGATGAAAATTACAGCTTTGACATCATAGTTAAAAGTTGAGAAAGAATAGGGAAATGGCACTGGTATTGTAAGACTGATCAGAACTGATAATGTCATAGCACTAGCAAATAAGCATTGTAAAATTAAGTGCTTTTCCTTCCAAAGGCTCACAGAGGAGAGAGGCTTGTTAGATCATCCCATCACTGATGCAGTTACTTCCCAAAGGAGAGTAATTAAGTTAACGTTTAAATTACTTAAACATTGGTGCATCTTTCACATCACTGGAGCAGGTTTCCACCAGCTAATTGCACGTTATTTGATATTTTCATTCTTCACCCACTTTTGGTTTGCTTGGTTGTTTGGTTGGTTTTTTTCCTACTTTCTGTGGTTAATTTGATTTTCTTTTATGTAAATGAGCATATGTGGAGAATGACCGTAGTCCAACACATCACTTTCGAGCTGCAAAAGATAACTGTGATGCAAGAATGAGATGTTGTCTTTGCAGAGCCCATGTATCCCCAATCAGGCTGGTTCACGTGGGTCCAAACACTGTGTGGTAGGGGCTGCCAGTGCTGCCTTCAGCACTGGCACCCGAGTTGTCCATCATCTTCCCAGTGCAGCCAGGCTTTTTACTGATGGCACGTCTGCACAGGCTGGGCCAGCACTGAGGTTTTGCACGCACAGCCCAACCTAAACCTTGTTCTTCCTCTCTCTGATGCTTGGTCACTCAGACAGCAGGCTCTCTTTCCCTGTGCTCTAGTGTGTATAAATAAAATCCAATAAATGAATTATCAGTCAGGGACTGGAGCTGTGAAGCAGCAGGAGAAACCCCTGGATGGACAGGATGGAAAGGAGGACTTTCGGGCTGCAGAGTGTGACACAGATGAGACACCTGTCCTCCTTGCAGAGTCTGAAAGATGCATAGGACGTTCACCTGGGAGAACTGAGCTGTTTGTTTCTGCAGTGCTGCTATCTGTGGTGAGGTGGCCCCTGAAGCAACCCGCCACTCCCGCCAAGGCCGGTGCTGCTTGTCCTGGTTCGTGGCCTTCTGACAAGTGAAGCGGGATGAGCTGCCTGCAGCTGCCAGCCCGCTAATAACAGGAGTGAGAGCGGCGGGGGAAGGAAAGGTTTTGTAACCCCGTGGACTTCAAGGCGTCGATTTGCACCGCACGTAGCGCTGAGTCAGCCCAGCCTGGCTCATTTCTGGCCTGGGGGGCTCCGTGCTCCATTGCTGGTGTTTAATAATGCATGCGGGTTCTGAGCCTGGGTTTAAAGCTCAAAGCTCAGCGAGACTGTGGTGTAAATAACGCTACTAGACTTATACTGTCTAAGCAGAGGCTCTCTTTTCTGCCCTCGATAGCCAGGGACAGTTCCCATGCCAGCCACAGGTCGTGTTGTCTTAGCAAAGGCAAAAGCTATAATGTCTTCATACTTCTGCATAAACCCTTCCTCTCAGTCTTCAAGTATGGGTGCTATTGCTGCCCCTAAATTCTCATCAGCTTGTTGAGATACTTTTGAGTTACTTTGTGTTCTCTCTGTAACACACCCGGAACTATATATAAAGAGATTATAAAATCTCTGTTTCGTCTCAGAGAAATCATTTTGCATGCATTTAGAAGAGATCTAGTTTAGTTCCATTTTGTATTAATAGGAAGGAAAATATCTATAGCTACTAGTACGCATTTCAAGTGTTAAAAATCCCTCGATCTTTAATGGTACTAATATTACTCTAAGATGTTCCACAGAACTGTGGAATAGTAAGCTGAGATGGTGTCTGAATGACACAGTGACAAATGAGTTAAGTAAGTAACATTTATTCCTATTTAAAAACGTTGTAAATATTTGAGTTTGTCTAAGCCACTGCATGTTTTCTAGAGCGTAGGTACCACTTCTGCTTTTAGAAAAGTGTTGTCATACGAGAAAGGTAAATTACCCTCTTCATTTGGAAGAGCAAGGCTGCAGTCTGCGCGCCTGCATTCTTTCTTTCTGCCCGTGAGAACACACATTGACTTCAAAATTCGCAGAAATCAAATTAAGAACTACTTAGGTTTAGAGTGCCTTTCATCTCAGTATAAATGTAGACCAGGAATGGACCTCCTGCATAACACAGGTCTTAGGATTTCACTCAGTAATTTCTGTATCCAACTTACAATTTGTGGTTGAGCTAGAGCATATCTTTCAGACAAACATACAGTCTTAATTAAAGGATTTAAAATGAAGGAGAATCTACTGCATTCCTTGACTGTTGAGTGTCCTCTATGTTTTCTGGACTGAATTTGTCCAATTACAACATTCAGCAATTAGTTTTTCTGTTTGCCAGATTAAAGTATATATATATTTTTTTACACTAAAAATATTCATCTTTTTAGATACTTTACTAGGCATTAGTGGTTTTTTTTAGGTTTGACACATTGCAAACATTATCAGGATGATGTTATAATAATTTATAAAGTGCATATATTTTTTGCATTATTTATAGCTTGTGTTGCAAAATAAGTGCATTTCCTTATATTTTTCCATGCATTTTAAATATAAAAATCATCCAAATATATAAATTTTTATGTATATGTTTCCAAAAAGCCTATAAACCAACAGTGTAAGCTCAATTTCAGAATTTTAAACAGTAAGATTCATCTTAAAATAAAAAAAGCTTTTATTTTATAGGCTCTGATATATTCTATTTCTTAATCTTATTTCTCTCTGAACTTTCATGTGGTCTGGCAAATCTGTTGTGACAATACCTTCCTACTGAGTTTCAGGTAAAGGGCAAGTGATACAAATGTAGAAAATACAGTTTAGTCCAATAGAAGGCTGTAAATTTTATATCTATATCTATATCTATATCTATATCTATATCTATATCTATATCTATATCTATATCTATATCTATCTATCACAATTGAGTTATAGCATGGCAGGAATCCTCCAATGTCGATGCAAAATTTCATTAACCAGTTGCTTCAGTACCTGAAAATTATTGTTTATCAAGTATTAGGTTCTTTCCACCTATCTTAGAAATATTGATCAGATTTTTAAGTTAACGCAGTTTGTCTTTCTTTTTAAAATCTGATCAAAGATTGCAGGAATTTCCATGTTCGTAGCAGTCACTTTAGAAAGGAAAAACATTTATTCTTTTAATTAGAATAAACTTGCAGTAAAATCTCATTAATGGCATTGCTCTGATAAATACATCCATAGGATGTCTTGGCAACGAGAGATGGAGAAACATATCCCCCAACACAAAGTTCTAAAAGTAATATTTATTTTTTATTAAAGAAAACAGTAAGTTTTAGCTTCACTCCACATTATCATAGGAAAAGTGTTGTGTTTTAAAATATGCGATTAAAACAAAATCCTAGAAATTATTTACAAAATCTCCATTATCATTACTCTGGCTGTAGCCTAATCTCTAAGGATTGCCATTTTAATGCTAATTCCAGAAGCAAATGGAGACAGCTGACATGTGCAGTATCAAGAGAAGAAGGTCAGCGTAGCAGCTAGAGACACAGGAAACAGCAGGAGACTGCATTATTACTCATTAAATATATTACACTAGACCTTAGGGATTCCTGCTCTGACCGGGGCATTGTTATGCTTGATACAGTACAAATACAGCAAGAGCAGTCCATGGCTTGAGCGTTATCAAAATAGGACCAAACAAAATGGTAATATTAATTGCCTTTTTTTTGGTTTTAATTTTTTTTTTCTTTATTCTCACATGTTGAACTGAAACATGTTCTGGCGTATATTCAGAAAAATATGAGAAGGCTTTTGCTGTGTCCTGTGTCCTCTGGCTCTGATGAAGATCCCTTGATTCTACGAGTGTCAGTAGAGGAAGCATGGGACAAGCGATGGTTTATGAATTCCACCTGATGGTAATGCATATCTGCATATCCTCATGTAAGCTTGACACGGTAAAGATAGCAAACTCTCCGTGATGCATCTGGCACCATGCTACATCAAATGAAATTAGCTAAAGTGGAAATTATTTTACATTGCATTGATGTATTTTATTTTTAACCCCCCTTTCCCCTCCCCCCAGTTGTCATTAGCCACAATTGTTGTTTTCACCTGGGGATTCATCATAATTCAGGTCTGTCTGCCATGCCCACTGGGTCTGGCTTTCATAATGTTTAAGACTGGGAATGATCAATAAACCATTTAGTCTCATTGGGACCGTGCATGTCACATCTGTTAAATCTCACCCAGTCGTCGGTGTGCAAAAACTGGCAACTTTATATAAATAAAATTATTTTTTCGAACAGCTGAAAACAGCAGAGACTAGAGCATTATCCATGTCTGAGGTCTGTGCTAAATGATTACTTTGTTAAGACGATCTCAGCAGGTGTGCCATCATGTATGCTGAAAAGGGAGATGATTTGTTTCCTCCCCTCCTTCTTGTCAGTCAGCCTTACAGTAAACATCCCACCTGATTGTATGTGGAGGAGGCACCATGAGACTCTGTAGGTGAGCAGTGCACGCAGGCTGCTATCTAGGAATACCAATAACCACTGGGTACAATTTTAAAGGACTTCTAGGAGTTTTGCTTTTACTCCCTGTCACAGAAATGGGAAAAAATAATAAAATGGGTCAGATCAGAATGCATATGTTCTCTTTTAGTGGGTAATGTAGACTTTCTGGGAACCAAATACAGAATGGGATTTCCTAACAGTCACAAGTTTAGAAGTTTAGATTCTCTCTTAAGACTTAGGAGTGATGACTGCCTGTCTGCTTTGAGCTGTAGGAGCCAAAAACCTGTAGGTTGCCTTCTATCACTGCGTAAAGGTGCAACCAGTTTTTCACTTGGACTTGAAGCTGCTCTTCGTTTACAACCAGTGATTGTTGTGTTGCTGCGTCTGCTTTCTTTTTTTGTTGTTTTTTTTTTCATTTGTTTTGTTTTGTCACCATATTACATTAGAAACACATGTTGTGGCAATTGTCTGCAGATATTGCTGTATGGCATGTTTTTCTTCATGTGGTTCTGGAACCAGTGTAGCTTTTTATTGGCTTAAAAGCTGGTCAAGGCCTGCCCTGCTGCTGAAGGGAACGGGCTGTTCTTTCTTCAGCCCCAGCCACACGTTCCCATTCTTCCCCTGTGCTGGCTCTTGTACCCGAGCTGTAGCATGGTGAATCCAGTTTGCTCATCTGACTAAATCTACCATGGAAAAAAAACCCAACAATTCTTGTTTCCATTTGAATCCGCGATCTGATCCAAGTCCCCATGAAGAGCACTACAGCTGCCTTCTGGCCAGAAGCAGAGAAATTTGTAACCTTTTTTTTTTTTTCAACAGTAGTGTAATGCTAGATTAGTTTCATTTGCTTGTGACCAGATTGTCTCTCAGAGCAGTATTGTGCCAACGTTATCGCTCTCTGGCCTGGTGCCATGCTGCAGCAGCTATACTTCTCTGTCCAACAGTAGCTTATTTAGGGGCTTCCAATCTATATTGTTTCAGTTGTACTGTATGAAAACCTTCCAAACTTTAGTTTTTATTATTTTATTACACTAAATTGTATTTTAATCTCAGAGGTGTTATTTCAAATTTGTAAGTATCAGACATATTTTGTTGATTTTCAGTTGTTTAGCTTCATAGATTATTCTGTAGCAGTAGCCAAGTTGCTGTAGTTTATTATTTTTGTACTTACTAGTCTCTCTGTTTGCCACAGAGATTTTATGTTTAGAACATTGTTTAAAAAAAAAATTCATCCAACTCAACAAACCAAACTCACAACCCAAAACAGTTGGAAGTAGCAGTGTACCAAGAATAGGTCCCTGAGGCCCTTAAAGCACTGTTGCTCATTCTTTGTGAGCCAAAAAGTCGTAAAAGAGAAAACGTACAGTGCAGGTATTTAATAAAGTCAAGTGGAACTATTAAATTGGAAATAGAAATCTTGGCTATCAACACAACACAGACCACTGACACTATCACAGAAATCTAATGTGCTGGTTTGCTGTCCTTGCTGGTTGATATTATTGATATTTGTAGGCCCTAACTATTGTTAGAACAATGAATTTGCTTTGCATGTGTTTACATGTTTCTTAGGTTTGAGTATTTGGGATATTATTGTGTAATGGTATTTTCTTGCTTACTTTTATTTTTCCTATTATTTTTAATACTGTACCTCTTCTAATAAATTAAATTATTTCAGGTAAAAAAAAAAAGAAATTAAGCTAGAAGATTTAAATATTTTTGTGCAGTGCTAAATGTCTACAATGACAAAAAACACATTTTGTTTCACCGATTCCATCTTTTTCTTAAGAAGTCTCATTCATTTCTCAGAGAATCCAATCTATTAAGAGCATCACATTCCACATTCTTCCTAATTGCCGATGTATATCATAATTAAAACTCAGTGTCTGTAACTATGAGTCAATTATTGAAAAATACTTATTTCCGTTGTTGCTGTAAACAGAGCAATTTTGACAAGTATACTAGCACATGCTGCTTATTAGAGATAATTTTAAATTGAGTGCAGTTTTACTCCCAGCCACAGAAGAGTATAAGCTTGATCTTGAGCTGTACAGCATCAAGAAGAACTGAAGTTGTTTCATTTGTTATCATTTTGGATATAAAATGTGAAAGAAAGAGGCCTTCAAATAAACCCATTATAATTGAGAAGTTCTGTTACTTCTATATCAGGTGATGCAGTTACTAGAAAATTTAATTTAACTCCAGCAAATTCTTTAATATATTCCAGCTGACTGACTTTATCAGTGTAAATAGATAATATGTTCCAGTTTTGTCCATTTCCTGCAAAATAATCTTATTGGGTGAAAGCCAAGTAAAAACACTCGGAATAGCCTTTTTGACATGCATCTAGTGGCTCTGGGGTTCCTGGTGCCAGAAACATGAGCAAGAGATTGTGGGAGAAAGTTTTGGGTTGCTAGCAGCAAAATTCAACTAAAAGCAAGGGAATAGAACAAGATAATTTGTATAGACAAAGTGTAATACTTCAAAAATAGATTGTTGATCGGTGTATCTAGTAAGGGTGGTTTTGCACGGTTGAGGTGAGGGGCTTAAAGGCTTACTGTGACAGAAATTTTGGGCCGTCTTCTTAGCTTCAGCAAATAGAGGGAGCTTCACTGATTTCAGTTCTGCTGTGTCATGTGTAAATAAGTGAGATTTTAGCTTTCTAGATCAAGTTAAATAGGAAGTCACTGTGTCTTCATGGTGCACAGGTGATGTAAGCAGAGGAGACGAACAGGTGCTGTTAAGCAAGCTGCCTTGAATCTTGTCAGAGCTGAATATGCTAAAAACTCTGAATAAAAATCTTAGATGCATTTGGGTTTGTAAGGTCATCGGGACATGGAATTTTTCTCTATGAAGAACTCTATTTAGTCTTCCTTTAAATACAGTGCATAATTGAATCCTTAACAGAGTAACAGATCATTTTTGCAGTTATCAGTTTTGCATCTATTTAGTTCCAGCTTAGGATAGCACAAAGTACTGGTTTATAGTAAGAGGAAGTAAAATAGCTAAGTGAGCACTCTCCGGACTTGCTTCTCTCTGAGTGTGGAGGTCCTCTTCCATGGTCTCTAGAACAGAAGAGTTAGAAGGCCTAGCTGGTGCTTGGTTGCTCCGATTTCCCTATTCCTTGACAGCTTGTGTGACTGGTTGGCTCATCTGTGCTTCAGTTCTCTCTCTGTAGAAAGCACGTAAAAGTGCTTTCCTGATTATAGTATTATTTTGAAACCTTCAAGTACAATGACATGCAAGATCAGAACAATGTACTCGCTCAATGACACATGAGTTTTGCGCGCCTGGGTGTATATTGTGAAAATCCTGTTCAGCTCAGACTTCATATTTAGGCATCGATCTTCTGGGAAATCCTTTCTCTAAGGACTGAAAAGCACTCCTAGAATAGTATTTCCCTTCCTTTTGTTCACTGTGAGATGAATTCAGTTGCACAGCCTTATTAAGATTTACCTGGATCTTCAACACTTCAATTTCTACCAGATGATTGGAAATACGAGAAGCTGTTTAAACATCCCAACAAAAAGTGCTCAGTCTTTTCAAAATGCCTCTTTCCTGTTTTAATCGGAAGTAGAGAATCGCAGTATATTCCTTTACAGCCTTCTTATAGAGGTTTGTAAAAATCTCGTACCTTTTAATAACAGTCTTCAAGGTTATTGGTGCTAGCATTTCAAATATGTGTTTCTTCCGTATTCTTAGGATGACATCTAAGGACAGTAAGCTGGTTGCAGTATCTCACTTTCTTACATAGTGCTAACCTTGGGACTACTTTTTTGGTCCAAGACAGATTCCACAGTTCCATATTTAATTTTTTTCTTTCTTTTTATTGATATGAAAATGTCTTTAGAAAGAAAACTGCATTCTCCGATACCAGTCTTTTTCCATATGAAGTTCAACATGGGGAAAACTGTTCTGTCTTTCTTTGGTGGCTCCCTTCTCATGTTGAATTAACATTCAGCATTCCAGCAGCCCTTTCTTAATGTCAGCCTTTCACTGCCACCAGCTCAGAAGAAAATGGGACCATTAATATTTGCTGTTCCCAAACTGCAACTGTGTATATAAAAAAAAGGGCAAATAATTATCAGTTCATAAAAAGGAGCTATGCTGTGCATTAGCACCTGATTTTAAAACTCATTACCAAAGCAATTTATTACCATCACAGGGCAAGAATTTTTAGCTATATGCACAGTGATGGTTGAGGTGTACCTTGTGTATCCTGATAAGGATCTCCGGTATGCGGTTCTCCATGATGAATTGTCTTTGAAAGTTTTCAGTTGTGTTCTGTTTTGCTTGACTTCCCCTCGGGACAGGATGAGCATTATATATCTCAATATTTTTGTTACCTAATCTGTTAGAATTTTCAAATCAATTTTTAGCATTTCCTTACTTAGTATCCCATGAAAGAATACTTTCAATGTGAACAGATTTCAAGGTCCCTGGTTAGATAACACACAGAAGCATTTAGGTAATTTCCAATGAGCTTGTAGTTCTAACCCTTAAGAGACAATCTGTTTACTACTGGCTCTGTGAGATGCAGCATATTTTCAAAGCTTGATAAGCATATTTTTAGTGATTTTCCCAATCTGCGACTTGCTTACATTTTCCATTTTATTGGCATTGCTGAAACAATCGTGTGCCTATCTCATGCCCTTAAAAAGGAGTGGCATTGCAGAAGGAAGCAAACATGAGCTAAAACCCCAATTTTAAAGGAATAATTTAAAGGTAGGTAAAAAGGTTTACCTATAGGTAAACCTTTTTTCCCCCTCATATAATTTCTGTAGTTGTTGTTAGTGTAACTTGTGCCTAGTTCTGAAAGTTTGCCTTATAGGGCTTATTCAAAGCATAACACTAGAGGCCAGTTTACATACAGATAACCGTACACAAATACACATAGCATGTTTAAATGCCTGTATATCTTTCAGTATAACCTCTGTGTTTATAAACACATCTGAATCAGAACTGCTGTTCATTTCAGTAAGCAATTTTGAGCTTAATGTATATAGTTTAAGACCAAACATATGGTTCTTTTGGAAGAAAGGCCTAAAATGTACACAATCCTATGGAACAAAGTGCCTGATTTTTTTTTTTAATGTTATCCTGAGATCCACTTTCTATGTTTTTTTTTTTTGTGTTTGTTTTTTGGTGTTTGTTTTTTTTATTTAGCATAGGCTTTGTGTAGAATATACTTCCTCAGGATATATTTCCCATCCGCAGGGGGATGTAGATCTGAAGATTTGTATTATTAATTGAACAGAATGTGCAGTTGGAAGCAGGGTTTCTGTTGATATGAATGATGTATAGTTCACGTAAGTGGGCTTCAAGTGTTCACAAAGGTGTTTGTCCTTATTCAGATCTCAGAAAGGGGATCTGAATCTTTCGTAGGAGCACAGACCTCAGAATGCTTAAGCCCCATGTCTCACAGCTTCCATCGCGGAGTTGGGGTGTTGTATATTATGGTGTCTGATAACAAAAGATTGTAAAGGATATTTAGAATAGCAGTCTTCATAACATCAGCTGGACCACAGATACAGAGGAATTTGGTTTTCTTATACCTCTTACGTACTGATTGCTACTATGTTCAATTTACATGTGCAGTTTCTATCTATGTATGGTGTTCCTTTGGTGTATTCTGCTCCTTTGGGATCAAGATACACAGCTGATCAAGGGCGTTTGTTCTTCATAATCAAGAATGTTCTCAGAAGAGTTAGACTATGCGTTGTGTATCAGTACACACTACTCAGTCTGTATTAAACTATATTGCAGGCTGGGGATTGGCCTTTCTACAGAATAGGAAAGACAGCTATTTATCTTAATCAAATGATTTTCCATTCTTTGAATTTACAGGTAATTTGCCTGTGTGCTCCTGACTCATTTTGTTACATCAAGGTTAGAATTTCCAGTATGTTGTCCCCAGGACAAACCATTCAAAAACTGCAGCTAGTGAAAAAAAAAATAAATTAAAAATCAACTCACTAATGATGTTTTTCTCCTTGGTGCATAGTAAAAGGGTGTCCCTTTATTTGTACAGTCTGTAGCATCTTGCATGTGTGAGCTCTTTAGGATAGAAAGTACAAGGATAATCTTGGTTTAGGGATCCTAATTTGAACCCAGCTGCTTTGGACCTTCATCTCTTCAGCTATCTAAAGCCTGACTCAGGTCAGCAGTTGTAGATAGTTTGAATCATTTGAGGAAGGATTCTTTAATCTGGAAAGGCAAGAAACACAGATAGTATCTCTAACTATTTAAACTTCACTTGATTGGTTTTTGGTTGTTTTTTGATTGGGTTGTTTGTTGTTTTTTCTTCTTTTCCAAGTAATAATATGGGTCACCTTTGCACTGACTGTAATTATAGTAGCCTGTAGAAAGTCACCTCAGTCTTTTAGGATGTATCTGTGTACTTGATTATTAAATTTGTAAAAGATGTTCTTTACTAAAATCCATTACTTTTCTTTTTTCCCTTCTGTGTGCATATGCTGTGTTTTCCAAACATCTTGTCAAGCCTTGCAGCTTCTTATGAGAGTAGATGCTTAATGTAGGCTGAGTAATAGGCATATCTTCTGTCCTGGAAAGAAGGAGTTCTAACAAAGGGTTGAATCTTCAGTATTGAAGACATTGAAGTGAAAAGTAGCCGGAATAAAGACAGCAGTATTGAGTTTTTGCCATTAGACTAGAAAGGCTGAATTGTTACTAAAAGCCATGGAGAGGGGGACTCTGGAATTTTTGGTGAAAGGAAATTGAAAAGAAACAGAACATTTGGATTCATGTTTCATGAAATAATGTGTGTGACAGAATAGGAAGGCAGTCTGAGGGAAAATTGACATAATTTTTTCCTACAACTAGGAAAGGCCAGATAAATATGTCACTGTTAACAAGTGAACTATTGTATGCTTACAAAAAAAAAGATTCATAATGATTTGTAAATATTAATTTGCATCAGTCTTAGAAGTATGCTTTACAGTGTACAAAAATGTACGTTTTCTCTGCAGAATCTTTATAAGCCTGCACTGATTACAGATCTTTCTTTGGTATTCTTTTGTTTTACAGGAGTGGTTCTTTATTCAGCTTCACTTATCTTAATTATGAAGCTATAAAATTAAAGATTTCCCACTGTATTTTGTTACAGCCACATAATAAAGAAATGCTGTAGTATTGAGTTTTTTCCAGATAGCAAAGAACATTAGAGAAAGAAGAGGTTAATAGATACTGAGCACAACTAAAAAGACAAAACCCAAACTCAACACAGGCAGAATTGTGGATTTTTTTTTTTCTTTTTAAACAAAAGAACAAAGGACGTTCTTTAATGATGATGTTCCCAGAGTAATGGAGACTATGAGTTTCAGAAATAAGCAGGAACAAAATCATGCTTTGGTAATTGAAATAAGCTTTCAATTAAATAAAATAAATTTAATATAATTTTTGTGAGTAAATGGCAATAGCATAACCCATACTAATTTTTTTTTAAGTAAGGGCAACTCTTTTTTAGCAAAAAGCAAAAAAAGGGGAGTTGGTCACCCAAGAGATGTCCTGAAACTTAATTACTGAGAGTGGTTCGATCCCAGAAGCCAAGTGATTTCAGTAACAACATCATCTCATTTCTGTGTTTCAGCAATGCAAGTAAAAGTCAGTCATCTTTTTAGCCACTCTGTCAGCACTATGTGGTAACAACAATATTTCATAATTATTTTTGTGGTAATTATCTGAACTACTTCTGTCCTTTTTCATGGCTATTAAACTGCTTTGTTTTGTATGTTGTTTTTAGCCACTTATATGAAACTGAGATAATTAGTCTCAAAACGATACAAAACTAAGCACTTTCTTGGTACAGTTCAGTTTCTGGCTTTTATTAAGAGTGTGTAATTTCACAGATTTTCTCGAGCACGATGCTGACTTTAGATGCATTGGCATCAGTGGTTGATCTCACCAGCTTGTGTTACTTTTAATGTTTATAAATCAGATTTTTATTAAAAGAAGAAGAAAGGAAAGGACGATAATGAAAGGACTAAATCTGTTCACACAGGTGATACTCAAGTATTTTGACTTTTCTCTAGATCTTAGGACGTTCCCTCTCTTCAGCTACTTATTTTCATATGCGATTAGAGAAAATGTCTGCATTCAGACAAAATGAGATATGTAGAGTTATTTTCTAAAAATAATATGCAGGTAGGGAGGCAGATACTGGAGCAAGATTTCTTGTTTGCTTATTTTCCATGGCAGATCATAGAGACTTCTGTGGACAAATGAGGGCTTGGTTCTGTTCTCTGAGGTTTGACATTGCAAAGCTTCGTGCTCTAGAAATATCTGTCTTCTGCTGCTGTTTTCTCCAAGAAATCCTATAGATAAGGACTGCAGTTATTTAATTCACTAGCCTTGCAGGTACCATGGTGAATTAGTACAGCTTGTGTGCCTTAATGTTGTTTATGTAGTTAGTTTTATATTGTTGATCCTAGGTGATCCTGCTCAGTGGGGTTGGACTAGATGATCTCCACAGGTCCCTTCCAGCCTGTTATTCTGTGATTGTGACCCTGTTGGAGGTAAAGCACAGGTATAAGCCCCTTAAACATAACATTTTAGGAGAGCGGAGATGCTAAAGCAGTGAAGAATTGAGATTTGAATGTTGCTGCATAGAAAAAGGAGAAACAAGAAAGAGGCACAGAAAATGACAACAGCAGGGATGTATTACAAGAGGTTTTTTAATAGTATCGGTTTTTGAAGTACAGTATATTGGTCAAGTAATTCATAACCTCTGTCTGAGGGCATGATGAAGGCAATGCTGCTGTTCTTGAGGAAAGAATTTGTGGATACCAAAATGCCTGTCCAGTACATTCTTGTTATTAGGTACAAAGGCAATATGTCTTCTCTCAAGAAAAGAGCAGAAAGTCTTATATAATTGTTAATGAACTTTGGGAGCCCTTTATATAACATTAAGAAATGTTTGGTTGGAGCTGTAGTCTCATAAACAGCATCTTTTTTTTTCTTGTCCTTCTTGTGTGTTGGTCCATAAACTGTTGATATTTTCAACCTCTCAGCCAAATTAATCCTTAAGAGGATGCATGGGTCGACAGTCTCATAAGAGATAGTTATCAGCCAGTTACATCCAGGAATTTCCTTTTAAAAGCATGTTAAAGTCACTAGGAATGTTTCCTGAACAATCTGAAAGAAATCTCTGTTGGGCCAACATATGCCAAAGCATATTATTTTGACTGTTCCTATTTGCACTTTCAACTCAACTGAAAAATCCAGAGTTGACAATCTAATTATTAATAATGCACATTGATAGTTTTTGTCAGATTGAAGATGTCATCACACGGAGGATTCATAATTATAAGTCACTGAACTATGGAAGAATGGTACATATGTTGTGAATGGCCATTGGAGAACTAGAATTGTTAACATGAATGATATTTTATCTGTTTTCATATCCTCGTGTTAACATGCAACTTACTGGTAAATGTCCTTTCATAAAATACAAGATACCTAAATTACATTAAGTAGGCTATAGATTAAAGCGAACTTCTTTCATATATTTTTAAAAAGTTGCATATTATTTTGCAATGTTTTCGTTTCTATTTATTTTTCTTTTGTTTGAACTCTTTATGTCTTTGTTATAAATGCAATATTGTTTAGAAAGCCCAAATATATTTAATATTATGTCAGAAAAATTAGATGTAAAGAACTTGAAAGATGTATAATCTCATCCCCAAATACACAGCAGTCAAAGAGTACAATCACAAAAAAAACAAAGACATGAAGCTTTATAGAGCATTTTTCCTTCACTACATACTTCAACCATCATCTCCATACGACTGTTGAAAAAAAAAGTGAAAATTTGTTCTAGAGGTAGTTCATTCTGATGACATTTTCTAATGGTTGCTTACAGCCCCAAAATATATTAGCGTTTAAACTGAATTCTTGAGCTTTAGTTGGTTATTCTGTATCTTTTACAGATGATAAGACTGAGAATCGTAAGTACTAAGCACAATATTTATATGTATAGATTGACAAGAAATTTTGACCTAATAATAAATGAAATTTCATCCAGCTAGGCTGGTTGTTTTCGTACTTTTATTTTTATTTCATTCTGGTGCACTTTTTTTTTTTTATTTACCTAGACCTAGTAGCTTAGCTTACGATAAGAATATAATTTTACTTTTTTTCTTGATCTGCTAATGTTTTCATTATCTCTCGCATCATCTTTCTTCTTTCTTAAATTGTACAATGTTTCTTCCTGTGTCCTATGCTAACCTGTTTGTTAGCCCCCAACATTTTTGCATGGACTGTCTTCCTCTGCTTTCCACCTATGCAAGAATGGTTCCTTTGCAGAATTAAACACATTCACAATAGTTTGGTAGTTGGAAGAGTAGAGTATTTAACAGCAGTAGTCAGTTGTGGACATTCTTAGCTGAATTTGTTTAAAAAAAACTTAACATTTTTCTGAGGACATTAAAATTGTACCATGTTATTGGATACAGTTTCTGTAAGTGACAATTTAGTGTTCTTAATACCCTGAGTAGCCAAGACCAAGGAATTGAATGAAGAAAGTGATGGTTATATTTTATAGAAGTTCAAAGTTGAATTTCTTTGCTCTGGTTAGTGTTTGTGCAGTAGCTTGATACTGTAATTTCATTACCTCCTTTAAAAATAGTACCCTGGATGAGGTCTATGATTGCAGGAGTAAAAAAAAAGAACAAAACAGGTATACATTAAAAAAAATAAATAAACAGAAAACAAAAGAACAGAAGTGACAGAAGGGCATTAGACTTTGCTGTATGTGCAGCTTTGAATCTTTGCAGGACAATATTTTGTGAGAGAAGCCTTGTCTGCACTTAGTGAAAACTGTTGATTGGGAGGAACTAGATGGCAGTAGATTGGATATGGACAGACTGAAAATAAAAAAATAAAAAAAAAAAGGTTGCAAGCAAGTTAATAGCCTCAGCCACATCTGTTGCAGCTTTTTTATTGGAAATTTTCACATGAAAACCTGGTTTGCAAGCTGGAGTTTGGAATAACTTTTCTTTACATTGGACCCTGACTTCCCTGCAAAAAGCAATTAAAACCATATGTATCACTTTCTTGGATGCAAATTTCCCTTTGTCCCACACAGACCTGGGAGCATTATGGGTAGCATAAGAGATGAATTATGAAAGTAGTTACAGAGTAAAGTTACTTTTGCAATGCATTTTATAAAGTAATTTTTTACCAGATGCATTTACTTGCATAGTTTGTTTGGAGGATTTTCCATTGTTGTTTCTTGTTATTTAAAACAATATAGAAATCTTGGTACTGTACTTCACCTTCGGCATTCCTAGGTGCAATTATTGGCCTTAAATGGTTTTAATATATTTTTTTAAATGCCAGTCCTAAAACACACGGTAGGTTATATAATAACTACTAAGCGATTAGGCAAATGTACACTGCAGGAGTGGAAGCCAATCATATTGATTGTTTCAGCCAATTATGCTTGTACAGCACATGATTATCCCATTTTATTCAGTACAACGCAGTAAAGATAGCTGGCAGCTAAGAGTTGTTCTATGATGAAAGCCTCTTTACTTACTAGGCTGGTATCACTGCTGTGAAGGACAAGTCTCGTAACATATTTAACAGCCTTTTCAAGAATACAACTCAAAGTTACTGAGACAAGAAAAAAAATGTTGGCACAATTAACATTTGGTTGAGAAGTAGCAGTTCCCAGCCAAATAAAATGTTTTAGATTAAATTTTGGATTCAGTAATGTATTTTGAGAGGAAAACTGTTGACAAGGCAGCAAATATTGTAGGAGGGCTGTGGTGGGACAGGCTTAATCTGGAGTGGAAGGTCTGTTTGTCCCTGAGATTTCTGTTAGCTTTGAAACTCATATGTCTTAATACCTCAGAAGACAAGACCAGCCCCTGGTACGAGCTGTAGTCGGTTGAAGTGTCAGGGACTTACTTAGAAATGCATGGGTTTCGGGAGAGGCAAAGCTAGGCCTTTGCTAGGCAGAATTGGAAAGGGGATAAATCAGTATGCAAATGTGTTTAGTTTGAGACTTAGCTAAATGGGAAGCGCTGCAGTGCTGGGAATTAATTCCTTCACCCATTGTCATTTAGGCTCCCTCCTCTCTTCTTCTGTAGGATTTGCAGTTTTATAAATCATTCTGTGTAGCTAAGATCTGCTTTTCAGCTCATTTAAGCTACAGTATTAGGAAAGAGTACCCTCCTCCTAAAGGTCAAGCTTGCTGTTCATTGTCAGTGAAAAGGTTTTTTGGGCGCTTTTTTTTTCTCCTTTAACTTCTAATTCCATTCTTCTTTTCCATGCCACCAACAAGCTTTGCTTGTCTCTGAAATGACCAGCAAGAGTACTGTTAGAATTTTTGTGGCTTAAACTCTTCTCTGTGAAAAAGGCCAGCAAAGCTAATATCCTGAGGCCTTTCTGAGCCTGCGTGTTCCAGCCTGGTTCAAATAATGTGTTTTAGTAGCACTTGCCAAAACACGGGTGGGAGGCAGGGAGGGAATCACACAATTTTAATTTAGAAATGGCATCTCTGGAAAAGTTGATATTGAAAGACTTGTTCACAGAAATTGTAAAATATGTGTTTTATGCGGGACTGTAAATACCTGGGGAAAAAAACAAGAACAACAACAAGAAAAACAACAACAACAACAACAAAAACTGAAAAGAAAAACACATAAAAAGGGAATCTTAAGCTATTTTCTTAGTGCTTTGTGTATGTGGATTATATTAGGTCTATTTTATCCATCATTTCTCCATTATGAAATCTCAGTTCATTAAGTCTTATCTGCAGCCTTTGAATAGAATGCCATCTTCCTTTTTTAGTGGCAGGGCAGGTTTTTCTTTATCAGTTGTTAGACCTTTCAGATGTTTCCCTTGTAGCCATATAAAAAAATGGCTGATGCGGCATGAATCTGCATCTGACAAATAACCTTCAAATGCCAGAATCCTCTTTCAGATTTCACTTCAACTCCTAATCTCATACTCATCTTTCTATGATATGACCATTCAGGGTTACAGAAATGATTGACTAATTAAAATGCTGTAACAATTCCTGAATTTTATTTTTTTAATAAGAAATGCATGAAAAGTCAGATTGATATGAACCGTTGCATTGTAACACGCAAAAAAGGACAAAGCTGTGTACAGAAAGACTTGTTTAGGTCTTCACAGTGGTGCTAGTATCTTCGATATTTAGTGACATAAAGAGCAGGACTGATAACAGTGCCAGTGCAACCAGTGCTCCACATTGAGTAAAAGAGGCTCCTTACCTTCTTGAAGCTTGGTGCATGCCGAGTTTCTTGTTATCTCAGGCCTTCAGTAGTGGCTTTGTGACTTGCTAAATCCCAAAGCTAACAGGGATTTGGTGGCACAGGAAAGTGATAGTATGTTTTTTTTTTGCTCTCAGTGATATGGAAGAGCTGCCTTTAGGCATCTGGTTCCTCTTAGAAATGTTTTCTGTTATAGCAGCAAGCAAAATTATTATAGATAAATACTGCTGGATTTATAAGTCAGATATTTGTCTTTACAACAAATAAATTTCCTTTTCTGGCTCCCATGAAGTTATTTTTCCTCTAGGTTGAGTATCCTCATTAGCAGAATAGGTTTCATGGAAGAGTTCCTAGTTTCCCTATGTTTCATTATTTGAATAGATGCAAATCAGAAGAATGAAGCAAGGATTAGCCTATTTGACTGAGCTGATTAAGATCCAAAGTCAGATTCATTTCAGGGTTCCATAGCTGGATTGGCTTTTGGGGTTGGAAAAAGAAAGAGAGAAAACGTGCGCAGCGTGCACCTGTGAGTGTTTTGGAGTCTTTTTGATCAATGAAATCTAAAGCAAGTTAATGTCTTTCAAGTACATTATGCCATGGTTTCTTATCAAACTGCAACCATTTTCTCAAGAGTGGGTTTGCCTGTGCCATCAGATGTAGGTACCTACATCTGAAAATGTGCTGGAAAAGTGAGGAGAATGTGCACTGCTTGAGAGGAGGAACGGACCTCTGAATTCCAGACAAAAGGGAACAAAGCTGCTGCTGACCTCTACAATTCATTTGAAAGCTTGGCTTCATGTAAGATGCCAAGCAGAGTACTGCTAGGTAAAATAAGAGGAAGATGAAGACAGCTGCTGTGCTGAGACTTGCACCCCAGATTCACTCATTGCTGGAAAGGAACTATTGAAGAACTGGTGCCAGAACCAGCTCAGAAATGAGAAGAGCATGTGAGAGGCGGGAGTCGCGAGAATGCTTACGAGTGTGAGGGTTTGGGAACTTCATCCAAGCAGCACAGCAGAGAAATCTAGAGGACCACAGAAGGCAAGCTTAGGCAAGAGATGTCTGAGCTGTCCATAGAAAAAGGCATCGGGAACCACAACTATCGGGAAGGCTTCCAGGAGGAAAAAGGACTTTGCCAAAGCGGGAAAGACTTTTTATTATTTTTCAGTGAACTAAGCAGCCAAGCACTGGCAAGCTGATCCAGGATGTGCCAGACCATGAGGCAGATGCAAAATGAAAATCAGTTGTGTTTGCTTTAAGAATTCACCGAGGAAACAGAACTTTTCTCTCATTTTTGGTTTTAGTTTAGTTTTGCTTTTTTAAACTGGAAAAGCGTATAGTCGTTGCTTCCTCTTTAGAGATGAACATTTGATGCACAATAACGTGTGTGTGTGTTTTACACAGGAGAAACACACTATGAAAATTTCTAATACTTTCTGTATGTATGAGTAATGAAACTAACTGAAACAGGCAGAAGTGATTTCTTTTACTCTTTTTTCCAATAATTCATAGCAAATCTTGCTAAAGTTTTCAAAGGGGCAGATAACTGTCTTGCAAAGTTAATGGGGGGCTCCTGGCACTGTGATCTGGCTTTGTTTTCTCAGTCATGTATGGTTATATATCAGTTTGTACTCTACTGTGGAGATTGTTTCATTGGTCTAACTGCAGTCTTAATCTAAAAACCACAGCTGTATCCTGAAGAGTCCAAAACACATCTGAGAGGATAAAATCCACCAGAAAATGTTTACATATTTGGTGGAGAGGAATATCTCTCTAAGAAGTAACGTGTTTTGATGACCGTGAGATAACATTAAGCTTATTCTTACTTTATTTCAAGATTATAGACACAAAGAAGTATATTCTAGCAAAGTAAAAGAACAGGTTTGTGCTTACAAGAATTGATATTGAGAAAAAAATGTTAACAAAGATGTAATTAGAGTAGAATTTTAATCCGAAACACCAAGATTGTGTACTAATAATCTTTATCAACACTTGATAACATTGCCCAAGCACACATATTGGAGACCAACTTCTCAGGTCAACCTCCTTCTTTGACTTCCGGCATCTTACTATATTCCTGATACATCAGATAAGCAACAAATAAGCCTTCAAGATTAATCTGGGCACTCTACTTCTGTCTCTGCAAATTCAGTGACATGATTAATTATGTGGTTTGCATGTTGATGAAAATGCAATTGAAATGTTAGTAAAGTCATCCTGTGTGGAGTTAATTTTGATGTTTTCATTTCATATCTTCATTTTCTTCATTTGAACTTGCCTCTCCCTCCTATTCCTAAGTAAACAGGACAGTGAGTCCTCACCTGGAGGAAGCGCGCTGTTTACCATGCAAAGCACTTACTGCATTGTCATCTCCATTGAAGTACTTGAAATCTCATATATAATAAGAAACGTTACTGTGCAAATTCTTAATAAGCATCCAGTCCAATCATCATTGTGCCCCCAGCTATTGCAAAAGATCAAACGTGACAGAATGGGAAAAACTGATAAAGCTGGGAATGCTATTTCAAATTGAAACATGGGTTGAACATGCATTATGGAGTTGCACCCAGTTTAGAAGGCCCTGTCTCGACAACAGCTTTACTCTTTCATTCACAAGAGGAAAACTACTGTTTGTTCTAACAAATAGAAATTATGCCAGCAAAATCATATGGCTCGTTTTTCTTCTGAAAAGAGATGAGTGATGCTGAGAAACATCAGTGTGCTGAAGACATTGTGGTTGGGATAACTAATCCCAGTTAAAGCAGCTAGGCTATCGAGTGTGTACCTCACTTGATGCTGTTTGTTTTCTGAGCATCAATAATTTATCACATTGCAAGGCACCTATGCTTTACTATACCTTCTGATAGTCTTTGTTTTCAATGTATAGCCTGAGGATATCTGAATACCAGTGCCTTCGATACTTGACATGTCTAATTCTTCCTCTTTCAGTTTGTACCCAGATCTCCCTAGTGAAGGGGATTGAGGGAGTTTTGCCTGAGTTTTACTCCATACATACAAAATCAGAGACTAACTGCTAGGTTTGGGAAGGCAGTGTGTGAGGTAGTTGTTAAAATTTTGATTGCACTTTTTAAAAAAAAAAAAAAGTTATTGTTTCTAGATCAAATATTTTAATTGGAGCTTTTTAATTTTGTATTTTAGTTAACAAGGGATCAGTCACACAGTTAAAAAAGAACAGTCCAAACTCTCATCTCCCATGAAACTGTCCCTCATTTCAAAGGAAAGTTGTGTTAAACCCACTATAAAATCCAGTGAAATCAGAGTATAGGAAGATAGAAATCCTTATATGAAGAAGGGACTAGACTAGATGATCTTTAAAGGTCCTTTCCAACCCAAACAATTGTATGACCTCATGAGTAACTAACAACATGGTCAAAATGTAATTGTCAAAATGCAATTGTATTTTTGAATCCTTTATTGCATTGCCATAGAGGCTGTCAAGTTAACCCTCTTTATCTCTGGAAAAGGCATGAAAACATCAACTAAAGGTTCATTGAGCTGAAACATTCAAATTATGCATGTTCCATCCAGGAAGCTTTCCTTGGGGAGTACTGAGGAGGAAATGTAGCTCCTGTGACCTACTGGAAATGAATAATGTCAACTCATGTATGAACTAATATTTGGAATAGATTCTTGAACATGAGATGTCTTTTTGGGATTAATTAGGGTGTTAGCGATGGTTTCTTGAGCTTTCTGCAGCAGGTGAGAAAAGAAAAACGGGATATAAAATGTAGGTCTGCTGTTGACTTCTCTGGATTACATGTCTCTTGCATAGTGGACGAGGGGATGATGGGACTGCTTGCCGCTGCCCCTCATGATCCCCATGTTTTTACATGACAGGATAACACATACCGCAGTATAATTTCCAGATGGCTTTTGAAATTGGATGTATCAAAGTGTTTGCTAAATAGTTCTCACATTGGGCTAAGAGCTTGAACTGCATTCCCCAGTCAGCAGTGGGAAGCTCGTCTGTCTAGTTAAGAGTAGGGGGCTGTTTTGCAGTGATGCTTGTTTCCAAATGTCTCTGGGTTCCAAATAATTTTGTTACAAATATTATCATACATATTTGAGCAGTGGTAGATTTTAGAATTCCTCAAATCTGTTTGTATATGGTACAGAAAAGATATAAAAATGTATTATTTATTTAAGTGTAGCACAGGAGGGTGAGGTGTGAGTACATCCACAGAAATTGTATCAATGTAAGAGAAAGATATCCTGGTTGCAGACTTAAAAGTCAGAGATCAAGCTTCCACTGATACAGTGGGTAAGAATTGGACCCAGAGAAAATAAGAAACATGCCCTATATGAGCTGAAGTCAAGATGTACATCTTCTGCCCCACAGAAAGAGTATCTTTAAAATATTTATGTAAATATTTCAAAGGCTTGCCAGTTGTGCTTTGTGAAAGGAACCTGTATGCGTGTTGACCTTATGTTTGTTTCATGGAAAACTCATGCAGCTGCTTTTCATAACTGTGTTCACATCTGCTGCTGCTATGTTATTTTTTAGCCTGGTTTCCGAAGGAAATGAGGTTTATGTGATTACACTCTGTGTACACACGTGTGTCCACATGTATGCAAGTGTTTCCCACAATGAGATTTTGTAACTCACTGGTCCCTTTCAACCAAATCTGAAGGGGTGAAGGAAGAGCCCAGTTGCTCACATATTCCATTCCAACAAATTTCCTGAAATACTAGCATCTAGGTGAGAAAGCCAGAGAGCGAGAGACCTTGGCAGAAGTACTGTGCATGAGTTTGGCCCTTATGAGGCACCAGAAAGCAGAGTGGTTGTAAATGACCTAAATGATGAACTGCAGTTCAAGTTGCCACCTTGTTAGATGGCAGAGTAGCTGATTGTAAGATACAAATCTGCAAGAAATCGAACTTCATTAAATCTGCAGTTCCCAAAACCATGTGTCCTACTGAATTATTGTGGGTTTGTTGTTTTTTTTTTTTTTAAAAAAAATCTGATTATTTAGTTAATGTTTATAGACTATTCTTTATGAGAAGAAAATTCAAATTTAAGAGGAGATGAAAGCATGAAGCTTTGCAGTAACTTTTATTGGCAAGAGCTTTTGATGGTATTGTGGGTAAAAGCCATAAGTTTCTTCTGCAGTTCATCCTAAGGAAAGGCAAATAAACCCGTTAATGCTATATCAAAACACCATGAATTCTCTGAGTACCGTATAACTTGCATGGAAAAAAAGTTATCTTTATAAAACTCTCTTGGATTATTTCTCACTTTCATGGTATTATTTCACATCTCTTCCTTTGCTTGACTGAATTCCTGTCACAAAACAAACCCACTACTGTGGAAATAGAATACAAAGAAAAATGACAAGAAATAAATTGTAGAAACCTTTAAAAATTGCCTAATACAGCTTTTCTATAAATTTGCTGTTAAAGAAATGTGATTGATGGATATAAAGAGATCTGTATTCGTCTGGGTATATGTACGCGCATATATAAAGAGCGAGTGAATAACATGGAGTAGGAATGGGATCTCTTATTGGGAATTTGTAGCTCACTAAATGCTAAAAAGCCTCTCTTTCCAACCCTAATGGGCTGTGAAATACTATACTTTAAACCTGTCACTGTTCCAGGACTGAGTATTGTTGGTCCTGTGCCTTTGGGAAGTGTAATTTTGTGAGTGTGTGTTGGGGGTGTTTTGGGGATGAAAAAGTAGATGGAAATTCTGCTGTGGAGGGAAAGAAAAGGAATGTTTCCCCGGGGAAGAGGATTTTATTTTTAAGAAGTGGTTGTAGGTGTTTAAAGTTTGAAAGTTGGGAATGTTAGACATGGTCTGAGGGAAGGTGAGTTGGTGGGCCCAGAAGTACAGAATAGGTGAGTGGTCAGCAGGATGTGATGAATTACATTTACCAGTTACAAGCTTCATTGCAAGGCTTTTAGATTTATTACATAAATTTGCAATATATTTGTCTTTAAAAAAAATAAAGGTAGACCTTTTGGGATAGAGATGGTGCCCTATTTAGGCATACCATTTCTAGGAACCTTTTACTATTACCAAGCAAAATGCCTTGATTTTTTTTATGTTTAAATTTACAAAAGTAAACCCACCCCAACATGGGTAGGTTTTTCTCTCGACAGTATGTTCAATGCTGAGAGAGAGAGCGAAACTGTTTCTATGAAAGCACACAAAAGAACCTGAGAGGAGAATTTCATGCATGTACTGTGATGTAGAAATATGGTCTTGAAAGCCAAAGAGAAAAAAATCACTTTAAAACATGTCATCGTTTAGCTGGAATGTCTCATGACATAAGCTCAAAATAACTGCAGAGCATCATTTGAATATATTTCAAGTAACGAGAAAGAAAGATTATTAGCAGCCCTGCAACTCTCATTTATCTGAACATCAGCAAATGGACACTCCATTTGATACCTTGACATTTCTTTGTTTTTATGTATTTGGCTGGTATATCCAGGAAGTCACAGTGAAGTTTCTTTGAACTCTGTTGCTGAACATCTGTAAAAGTTTACTTGGCACATGGTAACAATTTTAAGCTGTGTGTATGGCAGAGATGTGTATATGTCTCTGTACAGAAGTTAAACAAGGGAATCTAACATCTTTGTCTAAAACATTTTATTTATCCAGGTTTTGGTTTTTTTTTTTTTTTTTAATGATAAATCAAGTTAATATTATATTGAAGATTTATTTATGCTTTAGTAAGTGTGCCTTTGAACATAATGCTGAAAGACCCTTTGTTAGCATTTTTGATGAAGTCATATAGGTGTGTATATATATGTGTGTATATATAAAACTCACATATGCATATATGTCATTCACCATAGACACTGAGAATCAACTTGCTTTTATTTATAAGTGTGATCTGCAACCAAAGCATGGAGGACAGTCTAAATCCCAGTTTTCCTCCAAAATTAAACTCTGCGACTTTTTTTTTTTCATTCTTTTCATAGACCCAAATCACAAACCTTCTTCCTCTCAGAATGAAATGAAAGATACTTTTCATGAAAATACACAGATAATTTCTTTAAACTATTTCCTATTTCTGTCACTGGAAGAAAAGCTGTTGCTGGTGACAGATGTGTGCTTTGGGGCTCAGTTGCTGTTTCAGGGAATTTCACATAAAATCCATAGACTGGGGATACTCATGGGACTCCTTATATGGTGGCCTGTAGATTCAGGACCTTTTTGTCCTCATCTTTAGTTTTCATGTATTTTTTTTAAATATAGTAGATGGAAATTTAAATTTCTGTAGTACTAGAGCAGATAGTGTGGAGGACTCTCAGCTGTGCTGCAGCTGATCTCTGTGGTGGAGTCCAGGTTACTAGCCTACAGTCACGCTTGGAGGCTGCCTTGCTGTATGGACCAGCAGAAGACACTGGAAATAGCTTGGAAGTGGAAAAGGATGGTGGAGCACTGGCTGATAACAAGAATGAAACTCCTCTACTTAGAGACTGAATACTGTGTTTGGCAGTAAATATTAATTTGGCTCGGGTTGAAGCCTCATTTTTGGGCTTTATGCTGTATAAATCTTTGAATTATTGATTAAGCCGTTAGAAAATCAGTCTACCCTCTTTAAAGCACACATTTACTGCCAGTCATTAGAAAGGAAGTTTTGGTCTTTGAAAATGTTTCACAGATTTATCACCCAATGTGACTGTAACTGGTACTAATTTATGTCTTCATAGCTAATGGTGAAACCTAGCACTACAGTGCTTGCTGCTTCCAGAAAGCTACTTCTATCTTGATGACAGGCCCAGGAATGAATGAGGAGCGTGCCGTGCTGTGTTTCCATCAATCTTTACAGAAATAGCTGTATTTTGCAATATTCCATTATGCAGATTCATATTTAACATTGGAAAATCTGGAAGAACTTTGCTTAAAACTTTCAGATTTGTCTTTTTAATTCTGTAGCAGAATCCTCAGAAAATACTGTGCTTAATCTGACTTTAAAATGCAACATTTTTGCACTTCTTCCCTGTGGGAGAAAATACAGTGCAGGTCCTTGATGTCAATGTTCTGAGAGTCCGGTATTTGCATTAAGAAATACTTCATATCTCCTAGTGGGAATAATTAAACTGGATTCCCGTGGTGTGAATAGATGTCATAGCTTTTATTGTGCTGCATTATTCCATGCGTAATTGAAGAGTGGTGCAGTAAGAGAACAAAGGTTAGATGTGTGCAAGTTTATCAGAATGCTCGGTTTCAGTTCGAGGTACCTTCAGTTCCTTCTACTTTTTCTAGGTTGTCTGAAGCTTGTGTGCAGAGGACATGCTAATTTCCTCCTCCAACTGCACCAACATTGGGTTCTTTTTTATTTTTAACCAGGATTTTTTGTCCTCAGATCCTAGGAATCTGGGAAGCATATAGGTAACAAAAGATGTAGCTAAAAGGAACTTCATGACTGCCTCAAAATGTACTTAGACAAGAAGTTCATGACAGTTAATGTTTGCTTTTTTTATTATAATTACTCAAGCTAATATACAGTACAGCTGAAAGTCCTCCATCCCTGGCCATAAACCCCTGCCACACTGCCAGGGACCCTCTCCTGGGGACTGCCCTTGCCCAAAGGAGGCTGGGCCAGCGCTGAGACCCCACAAGAATGACAGCGCCGGTGGCATCATGGCGCTTCTTTTGGTGGAAGCAGTTACATGTGATAATACCCTGAACCTTTTAGTGGTGTCGTGTGCATTTTTCATAGAGAGTGCTCACAGAGACAGAACGCTCATTTACATCTTATAGGCCTGACTTTTGAGAGCTATCGCTGTTTCTATTGTGCTTGGAGGCTGAGGCAGATAGATGTGAAATGCATGGCTCAGGGTGCCAGGAAAAGCTGAGTCAACCCAGCCTGATCCTCTGCCCCCCGACCCAGTGCACCTTGGAGCAGAGCTTCTTGCCACCCCAGAGCTGCTATGCTGGAAACCCACACGAAACCCTTTGTTTGACATGGAGCACTCCAGGCCCTTGTGGATTTGCACGCTAATCCTTTGTGTGACAACACTTAATTCTCAGGCTTACAAACAGAGGGGTGGTGAGTGTGTTATAAGTGGTTGGGTAGATAAAATAAAATAAACTCTTAAGATGGCCCATTTTTTAACTTACAAAATAAGTCTCAACAAGACAAGATAGTACCAGTGCTACAAACAGCTATGAAAGGATGTCAAGATAGTGCTGCTATCAACATGAGCGTTTGTGGCGGTCCTTCAGAAAAAAAATAAGCTGAGAAACAATTTTTATTCATTCTGTCCCCTGGGGACGTGCTGACTAGTGACGACTTGTCTGGCTCAGCTATGTGTGGTCTAAGCCACGTTATTTGCCAAGATCAGTCAACACTCATTAGAAGTAAACTTCAGCACTTAGTTCAGATTCAGTAAATACGTTTATTAGTTTAGGTGAAATACCCTTAAGTCCTCAGCCTCACCCAGATGACACAGTTATCTGGGTGTAGCAAGGAAAGAAACTATTCATAAATCCTTCTATTATTTTACTGTCACTGCAATGGAGTTCAGTTTTGTAAATTACTGGTTTGGCTCTTCTTCCAGAGATTTTGCTGTTACACACCCAAGATTCACTCACTTTATTTAGGTGTTAAGTTTGATTTTGGATCATAAAATTATTCAATCACATGATTACAACTAATGCAAACCTAAATGTAGACTAGTGTCTGAGTTTTTAATAATCCTTCAGTACTAGAATTAATAAATTCATTTGTAGAATAGAGATGATCTATTAGCAGTGAAACAGTGCCTCAATGTGAAGCTGTATTGTGTTAGAAACACAATGCACTCGTTACATGTGAATGCATTTGTACTTGAGCTACAGGATTGTTTCAGGAAGCTGTTTTTAGGCACTTCAAAAATCATAATAGGCTAACACCAAAGAAAACACAGTGGAGAACAGTTGCACTTTTTTTGTGGAGGTGGTTTTATATACTTGGCAATTTGGTACCATCCAACAGTGTTCCCAAATGCAAAATTATAGATAGTTAATCAGTGCAATAAATAAGGAATCATATTTTATCTTAGGTTTTGAATTTGCTTTACTGATAAAAGTTTGGTGGTTGGCTTTACCTTAAAATTTGTTCTTCTCTTTCCCATACTTTTCTTGCATCCAGTGATGCCTTGTGGTCGATGAGCTTGTATCAGCATTGCCGAATTATAGCCACAACCACAGGAGGAGTCGTGGTAGGTAGCTGAAAAATGTTCATAGGTGAATTGCATAGGAGCTGGCATCAGCAGGAGACTTTTAAAATTATTTTTTTAAAAATAAGCATCAAACTACCCCAAAAAAATCCCATTGAATGCTTGGAAGCAGATTTGCTTGGGAACCGATTCCTATGTTAGGTGTTGGTATAGCTATAATGGCTCCAAGTTCTCCTTTGATATTAGAAGGACACAAAGCTGCCATCGGGATCTTGGAGGTACCCAAACTTCCAGGGGATCACTTGCTGTTTCAGAAGTGCTGGTGAACAAATATGCATCTTGGTTTGCATACCTATATATACATCTGTGCTGTAGGGTTGTAAGCATGGGGAACTTTTGTTTCTTAGTTTGGGGATTTTTTATGGGGAAAAAGAGATAAGAGTCAGTAAGAAAGATGACTTCAGGGTCTTGAGGCATATCTGTCAAGGTACAGATTCTGGTAAGATTGTGTATTTTTGTTGTGTCACTGAAATTTATCATTATCTAGGCCACTTGAAAACATGGAAACCTATTGAAGAGTCCAATGCTTGTGTATAGTCCAGCTCCGTGAATATATTGAACTGCTGTCCTCTTTCTTCCTGCCATCTCTTGTAGCTGCTCCTAAACTTTAATGATCTGACTTGAATTCCAGTTAATGTAATTGCTTATAACTTTAAAGTACAGCAATAATTACAGTACACATAATATAAAAAGAACTTTAAAGAGCTTGTTAAAGAATGTAAATTTAATTTGCGCATACATAAAATGGTAGCCTAGACCAGGTATGGCGGCAGCCTCGTTATCCAATAAAAATCACTGACGTATAGTCCTCGTATATTTTGCCCCAGGAATCTGGCAACTGTTTACTCTGCAGGATTTGATAGTATAAGAGCAAATGAAAAAAAAATGAGATTCCAATTAAGGTATTTTTCATTTAAATCAGCATCTTTTATTAACCTCTTGCTCCCATTGGAGCAGGTGAATGGAAGTTGTCAGATCCATATCACATAATTTATAATGGTTCCTTTTATGTTATAAACAGACAATAGAAAAGTCTCACTTGTACAGTTTCACTGTGATTTAAATCTATTTAATGACTGGTTTGCAGGCTTTCAGATCAGAATTTAATGTGGGTATAAAAAATACAGTGAAGCAGCTTGTTAATACCTTCTCAGGTTAACATTGATAGTGTGATCAAGGAAAACGTGCCTGTCTTTCTGGCAAAATGGGACCTTAAGCACAGAAAGTCATGAATGAGTTCAATTTCTTAACATATGTGCATGGGCTTTTGGCAATATGGACAGGATGGAAGGATTTTCATTAACATAAAGACATTTTAGTTTCTGAAGGGCTCAGTAATCTAAATCCTCTCAGTATTCACTATGTCTCAGTATTTAAGTCTCGATCTAGGTCATGTTCTACATCTATATGAGGTTTTCATACAGCCTTCTTGTTTCTAATGTTGTATGACCTTTAGCTGTATGGTAAGCCATAGGTTTTGTAGATGAGAAACTGGGACTAGTGCAAGTAAAGACATGTTTGCACTGCAGAGGCAGTCAGTGTGCTTCTCTTCCCAGATTTGTAAATGCTGACAAATAGGTTTGTTACCTCAGGTGCTGGGTTCTGTGGTGGCTTCACTGATTTCAGACCTGCTGTGGATCCCTTTGCATCACTGGAACCACACCGTGGGAGCATGCTGAAGTGATTGTCGCTGCTCTGCAATCTGCCTGCAGGACACGGATACACTGAGTGGTGCATGCCAGGTGTATAGGGTATTTATAGTGGAGCAGGAATGCTATTTCAATCATGTCCTAGCACATAATTGCTTCATGATCCATTTCTAACGTTGCTGATTTTTTGCAAGCTTTCACACAAAGTCATGAAACAACAGTAAATTAAACTGAGTCCTGGTACTCTCAGTTTTATAAATATATGCTAATTGATTTTATATTGGTTAAAATAGTTTTGAAGAGCTTCCCATTTCTTGGAAGCACCAAGGGATGAGTCTGTCTTTGTGTCACTGAAGCACTGTGTGAATACTGGTGAATTCCATGGTGTGCACATCCAGCTGTTTCTGTGAACACAGCATCAAAAATACAGGCTATACAACGTCATGGCTTATTATAAGCTACAAATACTATTTAATAAGTTAAATGCTGAAATGTTTGCTAAAGGAGAGAATTTTGACAGTATCTACTCTAGTAGTGTGCCTAAGTTTTATCAGAGAGCAGAGCTTACAAATAGGAGCAGGATGGAACTGCCAATTCTGGGTCTTTAGTGTTTAGATAAACCAAAATAGTTGGTGTTTGAGACATTGCTCAGACATTAAAAGTTTCTCTGTGAATCACAACAGGGAGATGTGAGTTTAATTGAGAAGTATTCTATGCATACCACCAGTGTTTGTACTGTGTCAGTTTTGGCTGGGAGGCTTCTTAAATGTTATTGATATTCCTGAAATTTAAACACATATGAAGTTATTTAGCGCTTCAAGTGAAGTCAAGAAATAGTTTACGAAGTTTCTCAAGTTGATACTTTAGGCAAAAAAAGCTGTGTTTAGCAGTTTGCTGATAAGTACAGGTATAAGAGCCGGAGCTTTGGCCAAGGCCTGGTAAAGAGAAACATCCCTTGTAGTGCTGAGCTTAAGCAGACATCAGTAGCTGAAATCCTGCTCCACAGCCAGGTTTTTGGGTTGGGAAAAGGGGGAAGATCGTGCTTCACCTACGTGTGTTATGAGGCAGTGAATAGGTTGTCCTCTTCATTGCCCTTCTCCCCTCCATTCTTCGCGAGCAATATTTGAACATGTAAGGGTATGATGGAGATCTTTTAGTCATTACGTCTGTGGGTGTTAGGCTATTCACTGAAATGGAATGATTCTCCTGACTCCTTGTCACTTGCATGTTGGAAAGATGGTCAGTATCTCAGGAGCCTGCCTTGTATGAGTGATTTGTGATGGACTGGTTTATAGAGAAACATAGCCCAAAGGCTGCTGTATTTTTGTCTCAGTTGCCCATAAAGGTGCAGTGCAAAGTGAGGGTGAGCCTAGCCTGCAGCTACTAGTATGTTCTCTGCAGAGGAAACAAATGGGAACTGACTCTCCCTCAGAAATGTAATACCAGAAAGTACTGAAAGATAGAGTGGGTTTACTCTTTCCCTCTGCAGCTCTCAGCAATTATATATTTGTTATGGTTAAGCACTTGTCAGGTGTTTTCCATTACTTCGCTCTCAATGAGGATAAATAAAACACATCCTTGAGGTTGATAGGAAGAGCAGTCTCGTCCCTGTTCATGGTTAAAGATCATACAGGAATATGCATGCAAAACAGTGCATATATTATTGTAAAATAATTGTATATTCTGTTCTCAATCAGTATTCAGAAACCTTAAGGAAATGCAGTTCCTCTGGTGCTTATTTTGTGTAGCCTAACACCAAAGCAGATGCCTTTAGCATGATTTGCAAAAAAAAATCTGAAAAAATAATGTGGATTCTTAGCTGCAGTTTAACCCATATATGGGTATTCATTCCCTTTCTGACACATGAAATCTGCAGTGACTAACAAAGCCATGCAGAGAGGCAGCAGTTAGGGGATCATCTGACAGAAATGATAGGGGTGCTGTTAGGAATTAGTAGTGGAAGGACTTGTGAAGAGTGCCAGAAAGTTTTCATGCAGCATCTACACACCTTCAAGGTACTTACTGACTTGAGAACCATGAAATTGATATGGTATTTCTTGAAAAGTGCTGATAACTTTTATTTCCCTTAATCTAGACATACAAACACATCAATTTTGTGAGAAAAGAGGGTGAGGATAGCTAATCCATACCTAGACCCCAATCTCTTATTGACTCTGAGCTGTTCCTTCTTCTCTAGTAGTAGGTTTAGATCTAATGGAGCCATTTGGATAGCATGTTGTCTGAGATGTGGATACCTCTTGGTCTTTTTCATATCCATGTTGAATAACAAAGAGTATTTTTTTGTGTCCAAGCAACTCAAAAGAAAACAAAACTCTGTTTCAAGAAAACAACAGCAAGGCACCGGTGCTTAAACTGTGGAAGGTCGCGTTGCTTGTTTCTGGCCTGTACCTAGCAAAATTGTTTTGCAGCTACTCTAAAGATAGAGATTCTTGCACTTCTCACAAAAGCAAAATTTTATGCATATAATATACCCATTAACTTCTCCTTCTCAAATATGAATACCTTTACTGATAAGGGACTGAAAGTTGGGAAACATAACACAGTGCGGATTTCTCCGTTTCTCCTGGCTCCTGGGTATACTGGTGGAAGATCTTCAGGCCAAATAATTTCTCAGTGTTGCTCAAGGAAAGCATTTTGGTCTTCACTAAAGTCCATCGCACATTTTCTCGAGGCAGCACAATTTCTGATGCAACTCCTTTTCCAATGTGCGTTACCCAAGTCATTTTGATAGAAATTACTCGTGTCGCTTATATGTAAGGAAGAGCAGCCTCAAACAGCTGTTCTAAGCTCTTGCCTTTATAAATCTCTTCTGCCTGGTTCTGTGTCCACTTTTCTTTTTGTGTCTTTCTCTAACATAGTAGAAATCTTGATCAATCCTCTGTATTCTGTCGTGGTTTAGCCACAGCTGGCAACTGCACCCCACGTAGCTGCTTGCTCATTGTTCCCCAGCAGCAGGAACGTAAAGGTAAAAGGTAAGGTAAAGGTAAAAGTGAGAAAACTCATGGGTTGACGTAAAGTCACTTTAACATGGAAAAAAAAAAACCTCCATATGCTCCCCAGCTCACTCGCTAGTGGGGTGGGGTGAGAAGCAGCAAAACCTTTGTCTCTATGTGAGCACTGCTCAGCAGTAACAAGGACATCCCTGTGTCATCAACACTGTTTCCAGCACAAATCCAAAACGCAGCCCCATATCAGATACTGTGAAGAAAATTAACCCTGTCCCAGCCCAAATCAGCCAAATTGCTGTAACTGCAGGTGCCTATGTATGTCAGTGCAAAATAATTGCTAGGGCTTATTTGTTTGGTGTGCATTTTATTTGACAGATAAGCAGGACACTTACTTCTGGAAATAACCAATATGTCAAAAAAACCCCAAACCTTAACTAACAGCACTGGTGCTCAATGGTGGCTTTTGAGTACAATGTAAAATAATTAATTTTAACAAACAAACAAAAAAAATCTTCACCAACTTGAGTCTCACTCAAGAACATATACCAGAGAAGAGTCTTCAGAGCAGGGAGTACCTGTGAGGAGAGAGAACAAGATGGGAAGACAACAGGGAGAGATGTGAGATTTGGAAAATTGATTTAATGACATGGCCTTCCTCTGGGCATGGTACTGCAACAGTCTCTCTGGTCGATATGCAGGACATTACTTATGATGACCAGCCTTCATCCCCTTAAAGGGCAATTTCTGCTTTTAATGATGGGGACCTGTAAATGTAGCAGTAATAATAGTTGTAGACAAATCTTTTTTATCCTGTCAGTGACAGGATTGCTTGTTTTTCATCTCTGCATACAAGTGAAAAAGATTTTCTCCAGTGTATCCCTTCTGCTTTGAGAACCTCTTCAACAATGCTAACTTTGTATGATAGTGTCCATGCATACAGTTTGTAGACTTTGAATGTTTGCTTTTCTTATGTTGATTCTTTATTAATACTTTCTCTCCCTTAAAATCTAATCTTTCCCTGTGATTTTGGGGAAAGGAAGAATTCAACCTTCCTTTAGAAAAATCTGGTGAAAATTCTCATTATATTTGTTTATGTGTGTGTGAACATGTTTGAAACAGTGTATTTTAAATAGAAGTCATTATGACACAGGAATTCTTTGTTTTCTTTCATTTTGTTTGGTCAACTGAGAAAGAACATCTGTACCATCATCCTCCCTGCAATTTTCCACCCTGGCAATTACCCACATGAGCAAAGATCATGTGCTGTGTTAGAGAGCAGGATATAATTGTGCAGAGTTTCTGTTGATCTGGGTAATTTAGTGGAAAAACTCTGATTAGACAAAGCTTGCCAAAAGGTAGGAAGTGACACATTAGATGGCTTACCTGCAATTTAGATTTCTTTTAAGCTAGGTACAAATTGATGGTTTTGTGTACATAAAAAGGCATTGGAAAAATATATATGATTCATAGATACTGCTTCCTAGTGGAAGCGAAACCCTTTTTTAATGCAATATGCATTCTCACTAAGGCAAATATGTCCAATATTTCTTAAATGTCACTTATATTTAGATATTAATTTTTTTTAATTTTTGCTTAATTTGCTTAATTAAGCAAATACATTTTAAAAACACGTTCAGCATTGTGAATTGTTTTGAAAATGCATCATTTAGCAACTGAATAAAATATCTGACATGCTGATATAAAGATGCAAAGTCATTGTAGTATAATTCTTTTTATAGAGGTCATAAAGTGAGGTCAAACTCAAATTTCCATTCATTCACAGCCACAGAACAAGGTTACTAGAAGGTCACCTCTTCTGAATAAATAGAGCAGTAGTTACAGTAGGAAACAATGAAAGCTGCAGAGTTGAATCTTTAAGTGTTTATTCTTTGTGCAACTACAGAGAATTGCAGCAATTATTGAATGAAATTATTTTGCTCATTGCAAGCTCAAGTGATGGCTCTAATCTGAGTACCACTACAGTCATTGTGAGGATGAGTGCTTGGAAGGGAACAGGTATACATCCATCCTGTGAGGCGCTCTGTCATTTATTTTCCAGGACCTTTGAGACAAATAAGTCTGAAACATTAGTTTCAGAATTTGTTGTTTCTGAAGCTAGAGATGCTTCCACTATCAAAAGGTTCTGCATCTGCTTTCAAAAGTCTTGTAGCCTGCTGTGATGCGTGTGCCTTTCAGCCATTATAAACTGATTGGGGAATTGGGCCTCTCCTCGCTTTCATGAAACTTTTAAGTGCAAGGATACAGAGCCTTTGAAGAGGACTGGAAAAGGAGCCAATAGGCAAAATCAAGTGCAGGTGCAATCAGGAAAAATAACTGGAGAGCAAACGAGTGTGAGTGCAAACGAGAGTGCAGACCTTTCCTTCCTCTTTGCTGACGCGCTCTGCAGCAGGGGTTTTAGGCAGGCCTGACTTTTGGGGGCTGTTGTATGTGGCCATTGGAATTTGGTTTTCCCCAAAAAACTCTTTTCAGATGAGTTGAGCATAAAATGCTTCTCCCAGAAGGCATAGATAGAAGACAGAAAGGGCTTGAAGTAGACACCATTGACTGTCAGGTCATGTTTTCAGCAGTGCCAAGTTACTGTGTCCATCTGTCTTTCATTCCCTCAGCCTCCATCTGGGCTGAATGCTACCTGTGCTCAGAAGGCTGGTTTTTTGTTTTTTTTTCTCTTGGCAATGGTACGTTGAGTGACAAATTTTCTTATTTTGGACCATGTGCTTCTTTTCCAGTAAATTATATAGTCTGTCATGTTGTACTGAATGACCTTTGACTACCTGAAAGTGTTAGTGTTTTACTGTTCCTACTGCAGTCATTCTGTACTGCGGGAGAGACTACAAGTCACAAGGCAGTCAAGAGCATTGTGCCATCCTTACTTCGTTAAATTTGTATCTGAAAATTCTGCTGACACTGACATTCATCATTCAACTTTGGAAGCATGTCTGTTGTGGATCCTGACTTTTGGGGTTTTTTATTTCCATAACTTCTTTAGTAGCATTGTCTACTGTTACTAAAATGCGCGGGGACCTAATTTTCAGTGATGTTTGTTGTCCAGAGCTTGGTTATGAGGCTCCTTGTGTGTATTCTGTTGAGCATTGTAAAAGACATGAGAATGTCTTCCCCAGCCAGTCCTGCAGAAGTGCCTAAGGAACTGATTTTGCTGAATTATTGAACTGTTCAAAATTCACTGTGATTGCTATTCTCTAAAGATACATGGGGATGTATATGTTTCTTGATGGGTCATTTTATTGCTGCTACTGTAAAAAAAACCTTTTGCTTTCCTCCTTCCAAGGAAAGCTTTCATTTTATAGCTGTTGAGTGGGGCACCAGTGTTTCCATTGCACTCCTCCTAATGACATTTAGGTCTTTTCCCTGACTGCCATCATTTAATTTATTACCACTATGTATACATGCATGAATAGTTCAGATTTCATTTCCTAGATAGTAATTTGCACTTCAGGCATTTAATTTCATTTGTTGTTGTGTTGTATGTTTTATAGTTTCTGACTGGCTTTTCCCTCAACAAAACACTGCCAGCATGAAATAATTGGTATGGGAAAAGGCTGCGCACATGGATTATGTATAAAGGGACTTAATTGATTAGCTTTGCAGAAGATCCAAGCTTTGCTCGGTGAACGTTTGCCCCAGTTCAGTCAACGATACCAGATTTTTATGGATGGCTCAGCACATCACAAACATGCCTTCTCCTTTCTCATGAGAGCAGATGGCCAGCCTGCTGGGGTACGCATCCTCTAAACCACACTTCGGAATTCTTTAGGTAGATGGAAAAGTAAAGTTTTGTGAGCTTGGGGTTTGGATGTTTTTTTTCTTTAATTTCTTCATACCAAAGGTACTGGGTTTTTTTTCTCTTAGTATCTCTACATTCTTTAGTACAGGACAGTTGAATGCCAAATTGAATTAGAACCACTACAGGGTTGCATAACAGCACTGCTTTGACTTTTCAGTGTAGCCTCTTCTATACGTATGCAGTACAATATTTACTATACAATATTCAAAATTCACCTTGCATTCTGTGAAAAATCTAGATGACAACCTAATATATTGGTAATTTCCTAGTAACAGAATAAAGGAAAGTAAAAAGTTGCTTGCATGGTTAATAAAAAAAAATACGAAGAAACTTGCAAAGTGATTGTTCCATAAAAACACCCAAAGGGAAAGTTTTGCAGAATATTTCTGCAGAAGCTTTTTAAATCCAAGAAGTATTTTTTTCAATTTAGGCTTGCCAAGCGATGCACACAGTACTTTATTTTTTTCAGCTTTGTGCTTCAGCCCAACACTTGAGAGGAGAGTTATGAATGTAAATAAATACAAATCAATATGAACACTGGTTTATTATTTTACTGGCAATTTGTGAACACTTTGAGAGCAACTTGCTACAAGTTGAGCAGACGCTTAAGTTTAACCTTGATCTTAAGCCAGCTAGGTTGGCTTACATTCTATCAGCGAGGGATTTACATTTACACGGACGCATTTTAATTGGCATTTATGCAACATGTACTCACAGATGCTGAATTCATTGAGAAATCCTGAGTGCCATCTGTTTAACTCTGTTTCCCCTCTATTAAAGCATAATAAAATAAGGCCATATCCTTCTGGCTTGCTAATATATTTATCTTTCAGAATGCGGTATTTTAATTACCATATCAATAGTGTGCTATTTTGTGCTAGATATTAACTTCTGTGTTTAATTAAAAATAACCTTATTTTCTTTGCTCTTTTTTGTAGTGGTTTCCACAAAAACATTTAAATAAAAGATTCCAGGCCTAATGTTTACATCAAATACTTTAAAAATGCTGGTAGTGGTTGCAATGTTTGCTGGACTTGGATGCTAGCAATATTGACTTGCATGGAAAAATAAAGTGACTAACTAACATCCAGACCATTTCTGAAGAGTTTTACTACCTTTAAGAACGTGTTTGGTTGTTCTTGAGTGATCGTGTTGCCTAAAGTAAACATGTATAAATTCTGGATGCTTTTTTTTTAATGATAAACAATTCTTGCACATGCAAGTATGTTGTATTTTTAAATAGGAGAGTCAAAAGCTATTTTGATCAAGAATATGTACGTATATAAATGTACAAAGCATTTTAGCAACTTGCAACCTACTCGTATGCTATATGTAAAACTCCAAACCAA
>VXBZ01004156.1:6732-19382 GCA_013399135.1 Heliornis fulica | reverse complement strand
GGCCATCCCAAAGCCATCCCTGACCCCATGGCCATCTCTTGTCCCACAGCCATCCCCATTTGATTGTCATTCCCAATGCCATGGCCATCCCAAAGCCATCCCTGACCTCATGGCCATCCATGGTGCCATAGCCATCCCCATTTGATTGTCATTCCCAATGCCATGGCCATCCCAAGGCCACCCCTGACCCCATGGCCATCCCAAGGCCATCCTTGACCCCAAGGCCATCCCCTGTTCCAGAGCCATGCCCTGTCTCATGGTGATCCTCAGTCTCAGACCATCCCTAGCTCCATGTCAATCCCCAGCCCAAGACTGTCCCTGGTGCCACGACCATCTTGGGGCCCACAGCTATCCCCATCTCATGACCATCCTTGATCCCACAGCCATCCCCATCTCATGGTCAACCTGGGTCCCATGGCCATATCCCCAGTCCCACGGCCATCTCCAACCCATGGCCATCTCCAGTCCTACACTGTCACCCTCCCTGGGAGATGTGGGGTGGGCAAGGTGTGGAGCAGTACCTGGGTGAGCCCCGAGGCCTTCAACAACTCCTGAGGTGACCGGCTGCCGAAGTAGATCTGGCTGGGGGGACGCAGGCCGAGGATGCAGGAATACACCTTGTTCCTCACCTGGGAGAATATGGGTAGGACATGGCTGGAGCTTGGACAACATCATGGCCCTGGGAAGGGGTTTTTGGGGGAAGGAAAAGGTGCCACCACCTTTTTTTTGAAGTTGAGGAAGTAGTTGGCCTGGTCGATGAAGAAGAGCTCGAGCGCGGAGCGGCGCAGGTTGTAACGGCGCAGGTGGACCTCACGTAGGTGGGACAAGGGGCGCTTGAAGTCGTAGCCAATCCCTGCCAAGATGGGGATGGATGACCCAGAGCTCCACAGGCATCATATTCCACCCAGATCCCAATTCCCAAGGCAGGGATGGGGACCAGCATCATCCTGGAGCTGGGAGAAGCCCACCCCAAAACAGACCAGCACCTGGGGAGATGGGTTCCTCACCCCACCTTGCTTCTCTTGAGGATGGCAAGTTGGGGTGAGGAACCCTTCTCTTACCTCCCTCTGTCTCCTCCTTCTCGCTGCTGCCATCGTAGAAGTAGACATGTTGGGTTGTCACCTCCAGGCGTCCGGGGATGACGGCCACCGTCGTGATGAGCTCGCAGTCCTCCGAGACCACAAGCTTCTCCCGTTGGTTCTGCTCCTTGGGTTCAGCCCTTGGGTGACACCAAGGGTGAGGAGACCCTGGTGACAACCCTCCAGCCTGGATGAGCTGGTCCCATGGTAGAGGATGGGGGTACTCACTGGTTGTCCAGGACTGGGAGGTCCTCCTCAGCCAGTTGGTCATCCTCCAGCTCGCTCACCTTGGCCTCCTTGGCCATGGCGAGCGGGAGGGACTCGGTGGGGTTGTGGAGGTGGTCAGCTCCTGAAACGAGGAGGGGGTCAGCAGATGCCCCCAAGTGGAGGATGAGTCCTCAGATGGTTCCCCATCCCCATGGTAGGGGGTGGGGGCACTCACTGGTTGTCCAGGACTGGTTGTCCCCATCCCCAACCCCAACGGCGTCCACGACAGTTCCCAGCTCAACCCCACCACGTGCATCCAGACGGTCCCACCCATCACTGGGAGGTCCCCTTGGTGCTCCTCTCCCACCAGACTCACCCAGGTTGTCCCTTAGGGCGCTGGCCTCCAAGTGTTGGTCAAAATTCAGGTTGGGCACCAGCTTCAACCTCATCCGAGAGTAGGTCTCGGCGCTCGACAGCTTCCAACGAACCTCCGGTGGGTTCCTGGGGGGGGGGGGAGGGGGGGGTGAGGCACCCTAGGGACCCTCAGCCAGGCCACCCTTCCCTGGGGACCAAGGCCTCACCGGTGGGCCCAGGCGGAGCGCGGGGAGGTGAGGAGGCGGCACAGGGACCGCCATTGCTTCAGCACGGTGCTGTGGTGGTTGTTGGCCTGTTTGAGCACGTTGGCGTGACGGGAGTTCTCGGCCTTGGAGCGCTTCGCGGCCGGCTCCAGCACCAGCTCCTGCCAAGGGAGGGGGAGAGGGAAGTGACAACGGGGATGGGGCTTGGGGACATCCCTCAGGTGAGGGGACACAGGTTGGGATTGGGATTAAGGACATAAGTCAGGGTTTAGGATCAGGGATTAAGGATTAAGACACAAATCAAGGTTAGGGTCACAGATTAGGGTTAAGATTAAGAGTCAGATTAGGATTAAGTATTAATGAGGAAGGATTAAGACACAAAACAGGGTTTAGGATTAAGGGTTAATGATTAAAACACAGATTAGGGTTAAGATTAAGACTCAGGATTAGGATTAGGATTAAATATTAGGACACAAGTCAGGGTTAGGATTAAGGCACAGATTAGGATCAAGGCACAGGGTTTAGGGTTAAGGATTAAGACACAAGTGGTGGTTGGGGTTAAGGATTAAGGCACAAATCAGGGTTAAGATTAAGGATTAATGATTAAGACACAGATTAGGGTTAAGATTAAGACTCAGATTAGGATCGAGGCACAGGGTTTAGGATTAAGACACAAGTGGTGGTTAGGGTTAAGGATTAAGGCACAAATCAGGGTTTAGGATTAAGGATTAATGATTAAAACACAGATTAGGGTTAAGATTAAGACTCAGATTAGGATTAAGTATTAATGATTAAGGATTAAGGCACAAGCAGGGTTAGGATTAAGGTACAGATTAGGATCAAGGCACAGGATTTAGGATTAAGGATTAAGACACAAGTGGTGGTTAGGATTAAGGATTAAGGCACAAATCAGGGTTTAGGATTAAGGATTAGATTAAGGTTAAGGTTAAGATTAAGATTAAGATTAGGATTAAGATTAAGTCTCAGATTAGGATTGAGGCACAGGGTTTAGGATTAAGACACAAGTGGTGGTTAGGGTTAATAATTAAGACACAAATCAGGATTTAGGATTAAGGATTAACTACTACAACACAGATTGGAGGAAATATTAAGACACGGATTAGGATTAGGATTAGGATTAGGATTAGGATTAGGATTAGGATTAAGATTAGGATTAGGACTAGGATTAGGATTAGGGATTAAGACACAAATGAAGCTTAGTGTTAAGGAATGATGATTATGACATGGATTAGGATTAGGATTAAGGATTAAGACACAGATATAGATTAGGGATTAGGGGTTAAGACAGGGGTCAGGGTTAGAAATAAAGGCTAAGGATTAAGACACAAGTCAGGGTTTAGGATTAAGGATTAAGGCACAAGTGGTGGTTAGTGATGAGCATGCCCATGGGGTGATGTCCCCAGGGCAAGGAGAACATCCCTGGAATGATGTACTTGGGAGTGAGAAGCACAACCTTAGGGTGACGTCACTGAGTGAGGACCATGTCTCCAGTGTGAGGAGCACACCCTCAGGATGATGTTCCTGGGATGAGGAGCGTGTCCCCAGAACCATGTCCCCAGGATGAGGAGCATATCCTGAGGATGATGTCCTCAGACTGAGGAGGATTTCCCCATGATGACATCCCCAGGCTGAAGAGCACATCCCCAGGATTCATGTCCCCAGGGTGAGGAGCATGTCCCTAAAATTCTGGCCTCAGAATGAGCAGCATTCCCATGGAATGACACCCTGGGGTGAGGAGCACATCCCCGTGGCCCCCAGATAATGTCCCTGGGGTGAGGAGCAAGGGTGAGGACACATCCCTGAAGAAACATGCCTAGGTACATCCCCAGGATGATGTCCTTGAGATGAACACCACACCCTGAGGACCATGTCCCCAGGGTTACACCCTCAGGATGAGGAGAACTTCCCTAGGATCAATATCACCAGGGAAAGGAGCATGTCCCTAGAATGACGTCCCCAGAGTGAGGAGCACATCCCCTGGATGACTTCTTTGGGGTGAGGAGCATGTCCCCAGGGTGAGGAGCACATCATGGGGTGATGTCCCAGGGGAGAGGAGCAGGAAGTACCTGGAACATCTTGCGGCTGGCCGCCTTCTCCTGCTCCCGCCGCTGCGAGCTGCTCATCATGGCATCATAGCAGGCATTCCAGAAGTTGGACATGTGGTCATGGCTCTTGGCAAAGGTGTCCATCTCAAACTGGGCCATGGTGGGCTGCACCTATCAGAGAACCAGGATGATGGGAGGTGGTTTTGCACCCACCAACCATCACCCAGGCGAAGAGCAGACTGTCCCAACCAGGTGGTGACATGGGTCATCTACAAGCTGCTTCCCACCCCATGGCCTACAACACCTACGTGTCTCTCGATGAAGCCTCTCCACTCTGGGGTGGTGCAGAAGAGCTGGAAGTCCTCGTAGAAAGTGGGGCTGCCATTGGTTGGGGGCAGGGAGGGCAGGAAGAGCTGCAGCTGCAGGGTCTCGTAGCACTGGTCCATGAGCGTCCGGACGATGGACACCAACCAGGAGAAGGTCTCTGACTTGGCATCCAGGGAGCGTCGCAGGGGGGTCTCCAGCTTGCCCAGGAGGTAACAAGCCTCATCCTTCTTGGGGGCTGAGGAGGTCTGCAGCAGGCTGTGCAGCTTCACATATGCCAGTGAGTGCAGCTGAGGGGGTGGAGGGACAGGGGACATGGGACATCAGATGGGGCCACCTGCTCTATCCCAAGGGTTGGGATATCATGGACATCATGATATCATGGGACATCATGGATATCATGGATATCATAGGACATCAGATGGGGCCACCTGCTCTATCCCAACCTAACCCTAACCCAACCCTTGGGATAGAGCAGGTGGCCCCATCTGCTGTCCCATGAAAGGGTTGACCCACCTGGGGGTCCTGCAGCATGATGTAACCCACGAGGATGCGGAGACCCGTCTGCGCCATCTCCTTGAGGTCGGAGGTGCCGTTGGCCAGGTGGTACCAGACACCCAGCTTGTCCAGGAGACTGCTCACCCCCTCATAGATCTGGGGGGGGGCACAGTGAGCTCCCCCACCCTGCCATGCCACCCCCTCCCAGTTCTCCAGATGGGTGGGACACCAGGTCTGTCTCCATCACCCTGGGTTAGGACTGAGCTTTACATGGGGCTGGGGTTTGGGATCAGGTTTAGGAGGTTGTGGTTATGGTTGGAGCTTCAGGATGGGGTGGTGGGTTATGGCAGGGGTCAAGAGGTAGGTTTAAGACACAAATCAGGGTTTAAGATCAGGGATTAAGGGTTAAGACTGTGGATTAGGATTAGGATTAGGATTAGGATTAGGATTAGGATTAGGATTAGGGAACGGGGTTGGGATTAAGTCAGAGTTAGAATTAAAAAGNGTTAGGATTAAGACAGAGGTCAGAGTTAGAATAAAATATTAAGGATTAAGACACAAATCAAGGTTAGGATTAAGGATTAAGGCAGGGATATGGGTTAGGATTAGGGATTAAGACACAGGTCAGGGGTTAGGATTAAGGATTGAGACACAGATTAGGATTAGGATTAAAGACACAAATCAGGGTTTAAAATCAGGGATTGAGGATTAAGGATCCCAACAAGTCAGTGTTGGGATTAAGACACAAATTAGGATCAAGGATTACAGATTAAGGATTAAGACACAGATTAGGGTTAGGACTAAAACGATNGGGGGGGGACACAGTGAGCTCCCCCACCCTGCCATGCAACCCCCTCCCAGTTCTCCAGATGGGTGGGACACCAGGTCTGTCTCCATCACCCTGGGTTAGGACTGAGCTTTACATGGGGCTGGGGTTTGGGATCAGGTTTAGGAGGTTGTGGTTATGGTTGGAGCTTCAGGATGGGGTGGTGGGTTATGGCAGGGGTCAAGAGGTAGGTTTAAGACACAAATCAGGGTTTAAGATCAGGGATTAAGGGTTAAGACTGTGGATTAGGATTAGGATTAGGATTAGGATTAGGATTAGGATTAGGATTAGGGAACGGGGTTGGGATTAAGTCAGAGTTAGAATTAAAAAGATTAAGGATTAAGACACAAATCAAGGTTAGGATTAAGGATTAAGGCAGGGATATGGGTTAGGATTAGGGATTAAGACACAGGTCAGGGGTTAGGATTAAGGATTGAGACACAGATTAGGATTAGGATTAAAGACACAAATCAGGGTTTAAAATCAGGGATTGAGGATTAAGGATCCCAACAAGTCAGTGTTGGGATTAAGACACAAATTAGGATCAAGGATTACAGATTAAGGATTAAGACACAGATTAGGGTTAGGACTAAAACGATGATTAGGATTAGGATTAAGGATTAAAGATTAAAGATTAGGATTAAGGTACGAATTAGGATTAGAGATTAAGGATAAAGACACAAGAGTGTCACAAGACACAATAGGATTTGGGACTAGGATTAGGATCAGGGATTGATGATTAATATTAAGGATATTAGGAGATTAATGAAGAGTTGGGATTAAGGATTAACATACAAGNGAATTAAAAAGATTAAGGATTAAGACACAAATCAAGGTTAGGATTAAGGATTAAGGCAGGGATATGGGTTAGGATTAGGGATTAAGACACAGGTCAGGGGTTAGGATTAAGGATTGAGACACAGATTAAGACTAGGATTAAAGACACAAGTCAGGGTTTAAAATCAGGGATTAAGGATTAAAAGAGAAGTCAGTGTTAGGATTAAGACACAGATTAGGATCAATGATTAAAGATTAGGATTAAGGTACGAATTAGGATTAGAGATTAAGGATAAAGACACAAGAGTGTCACAAGACACAATAGGATTTGGGACTAGGATTAGGATCAGGGATTGATGATTAATATTAAGGATATTAGGAGATTAATGAAGAGTTGGGATTAAGGATTAACATACAAGTGAGGATTAAGGATTAAGATAGAGATAAGGATTAAGGATTAAGGAGAAAGACACACATATAAATTAGGATTAGGGATTAAGGATTAAGGATTAAGAATTAAGGATTAAGGATTAAGGATCAGGTTAGAGTTAGGATTAAGAATTAAGACACAGATCAGAAATAGGATTAGGGATTAAGTCTCAGANCACAAGCAAGAGTTAGGGTTAAGGAATAATGATTAATAATTGGATTTGGGATTAGGATTAGGATCAGGGATTAAGGATTAAGACACATTAATATTAAGGATATTAGGATTAATGCAGAGGTCAGGGCTGGGATTAAGGATTAAGATACAAATGAGGATTAAGGATTAAGATAGAGATAAGGATTAAGGATTAAGGAGAAAGACACACATATAAATTAGGATTAGGGATTAAGGATTAGGACACAGATTAGGATTATGGATTGGGGATTAAGGATTAAGGATTAAGGCTCATATTAGAGTTAGGATTAAGACACAAATTAGGATTAGTGATTAGTGATTAGTGATTAGTGATTAGTGATTAGGGATTAGGGATTAAGACTGAGCCCAGGGCTACGATCAGGGCACGGGGTTTTGGTCCCGGGCTGCAGGTCAGGCCGGGTTTAGNAGAGATTAAGGATAAAGACACAAGCAAGAGTTAGGGTTAAGGAATAATGATTAATAATTGGATTTGGGATTAGGATTAGGATCAGGGATTAAGGATTAAGACACATTAATATTAAGGATATTAGGATTAATGCAGAGGTCAGGGCTGGGATTAAGGATTAAGATACAAATGAGGATTAAGGATTAAGATAGAGATAAGGATTAAGGATTAAGGAGAAAGACACACATATAAATTAGGATTAGGGATTAAGGATTAGGACACAGATTAGGATTATGGATTGGGGATTAAGGATTAAGGATTAAGGCTCATATTAGAGTTAGGATTAAGACACAAATTAGGATTAGTGATTAGTGATTAGTGATTAGTGATTAGTGATTAGGGATTAGGGATTAAGACTGAGCCCAGGGCTATGATCAGGGCACGGGGTTTTGGTCCCGGGCTGCAGGTCAGGCCGGGTTTAGGACTAGCTCTACCCCCAGGGTGAGGTGACAGGGTTTGGGATGAGGAACATGCCCATGGGCACCCACCTTCTCGCTCCACAGGGCCTGGTTGTTGTGTCCCTCGGAGAACAGGAAGTCCTGGAGAAGCCGTAGCAGCTTGAGGGCATTGTGGGTAAGACCGGGCAGGGCCGTCGGCCCCGACTCCTTCAGGTCCGTCAACGCTGACTCCAACATCATCTCCAGCAGGCTGTGGGCGAGCAGATGGCTTCATAGGGTGGTCCCAACCTTGGGGTGCACCCCCCATGGACCTCCCTCCAGTCCCAGGCAGGACTCACCTACGCTTGATCTCATCAGGAGGCCTCACCAGCTCACACGCCGTCCCCAGCTTGGTGAGGACGGAGAAGACCTGCCCGCGTTCCCTCCACGCGGCGTCGTCCCAGCCCTCCACCCCGCGCCAGGTCACCGAGAAGATGATGTTGGTCAGGAGGTTGCACAGCTCCTCCTCGGGTGTTTGCTGCCAATGGGGAGGAAGGGTGAGAAGTGCTCAGGGTAGCCCAGGGTGGTGGAGATGATGGTTTGGGACTCACCTGGGGGTTGCTGGTGTTGGAAACGTTGTCACTGGGCAGAGTGTCCTGGTAGCTGCTCTCATCCAGGACGTTTGAGAGGCTGGAGCTCTTGCGCGCTCGCATTCCCGGGAAGGGCTTGAAGCTCTCCAGGGGTGAGGGGGTGCCAGGACCACTGGCGGGGGTCTGAGTGCCACTCTCAGCTGTGGCGATGGAGCTGGTGCTGGCCAGGTCAAGGCCTAGGTCAAAGGGTGAGGTGGAGAAGGGTGAGAGAGGGTGGTAGACACCATCAAAGGGTGTTCCATCACCAGGGTTGGAGGACGAGCGGCTGGCCCGGTCAGATGAGTCGAAAGACTTGAAGTTGTAAGAGTGGAAGGACTTGATGCGGCCGCTCGGCGAGATGGAGTGGTCGGAGAAGCCCTCAGAAAGCTCCTGGTCTGAGGCCTCGTAGCCAAGAGGCAGGAAGACATCCAGCTCCTGGAGCTCAGCTGGTGGTGGGCTCGTGCCCTCTTTGCCAGGGATGTCTGAGAGGTGGAGGAAGTCCAGGCAGGTCCCGTTGCCCGCGTTGCTCAGGCTGTGCTGACGGGACTCGTAGGACTCCTTGACGTAGAGCTTGGTGAGCGTGTCCTGCCAGCCAGCCAACCTCGCCAGTTGCTTCACCATGTCCTGCTGTGCATAGATCAGGTGGAAGAGCTGCAAGAGGAAGCAGGGAGGGGAAGACTTGATGATGTTGCTCCTGTCCACCCCTTGGGGGTTTGGTCAAGGATGTTCAGGATAAAGTTCTTGAGATCTTAGATCTCCCATAACCATCAAAGGTTGCTGGGGCTGCACCACCTCCGTGCTGGCATGTCCTTGCACCAGAAGGCCCATGGTTGGGTTACCACCATGTTACCACCATCCTCCCAACCATAGTTACCACCATCCTCATGGTCCCTGAGTTGGGTCCTGCTCACCTTGCGGCAGATATCAAGCCGAACGGTCAAGTCAGTCCGGTGGGACAGGTAGACCACAGCCACCAGGTCTTTGTAGTTGGGAGGGTCTATGAACAAGGAGAGACAGTACAATGGTGGGACACCTCCTTCTGTCCCCAAAAGCCACCAAAGGCCCCTCCACCCCAGCTCTAAGACTGGTTGAGCCTTATGGGAAGCCACCAGTGATGACCCCATGGCACGTGGTTGAGATGGGTGGTCAAGGCCAGGCTGATTTTGGCCGGACACACGGTACCTGCCCCAAGGACCTGCTCCGAGAGGCAGCGGAAGAGCAGCATGGAGCCGGGCACGTCACTCAGGCAGGCGATGAGCCCCTGGTACCCGATGTCCTTCAGCTTCAGGCGGTTCTTGCTACGTTCTGGAACCTTCTCATACTTCAGCATCTTGTAGAGGATCTGGTGAGGAACAATGTGGTGGCCTCCCTGTTGTGGCAAAGCCCCTGGCTGCTGGGGATGGCAAGAGAGTGGGGCTGGGGACCTGCCTTACCTTGAAGACCCTCTCCCGCACTTCATCCGAGAACTTCTTCTGCACGAGCAGTGAAAAGAGGACCTCCACGTGGCCTGGCTCAAAGAGGAAGGTGAAGAGCTGCTCCTGGGCAGGTGAGCCCTTCAGAAGGCTGTGGATCACCTCCAGAGCCCCACAGACCTGCAGGACATGGGGCTGGTTGTCCACTGCCATCCACATGCTCCATCAGGATCTCAGCGGCTTCTCCTCACCCGCTGCCCGGGGTACATGTAGGTGTTTTGGGGACCTGGGTGGTTGGGTGCTGTACCTGCTGCTCGTCCTGTGTCCCAGCCACATAGCTCAGCAAGCTCTGCATCTCCTCCCCAGAGAAGCTCCTGCAGAAGAAATCCTTCACCAGGCTGAAGAGGGATGTCTGCACCGTCTTGATGTCATCGGTGGCGGTGGTCTTCTCCCTGGAGGTGCTGGTGGACAGACACTCATGGACATTCTCTCAGGGTACACACACAGCCACCCTCCTGCCACTTGTCACCCATAAAGAGCATGATGCCAAATCATGAAGCCTGAGGAGCTCCACAGCAAGCTGGTGTGGACATTCTGGTCAACCCCACCCCATACATCTGGGTCTCTGCAGGATGCAAACACCCTCAGAGGGCACAGAAATGCTTCTGGCCAGACAAGAAGGTGGCACTAGCTTGCTGAAGGAACCACCACACTCATGGTTGATGCTGGGGAGATGCTGGGGGTGGATTTTGGGGCTGACCAGTTGTAGCTCTGGATGGAGGTTTGAGGATGGGGCATGGCCATGGGGAGGGGAAAGTCTTCCATGCTCCCAGACCAGGAGAACCATGAGGAGCTTGCAGGGCAAATATTACAGACCCACAGAAACACCAGGTTGGAGAAACCCTTTGAGATCCTGGAGTCCAACCATCCCTGTCCTCTCCTGCCCCATCTCCCTGAGCACCTCATCTCCCAGCTGGTCAATACACCCAGGGGTGGGGACTCCCCCCCTCCCTGGGCAGCCTGTCCCACACCCCCACAGCTCTTTGGGGGAAGAATTTCTCCTGACATCTCATCTGAACCTGCCCTGGTGCAGCTTGAGGCCATTGCCCTTGGCCTGTCCCCTGGCCCTGGCCACAAGAGACCATCACCCACCTCTCTGCACCCTCCTCTCAGCTCATTCCAGGCAGGGAGAAGGTCTCCCCTCAGCCTCCTCTGCTCCACACTCAACCCCTCCCAGCTCCCTCAGCTGCTCCTCAGCAGGTTTCTTCCCCAGCCTGTCCTCCTCTAGACCCACCCCAGGACCTCAGAGCTCTGAGGAGCATGGTCCATGCCCATGTCCAGGCCTCTGGGCTTCAAGCAGGAGCTCACCCGTAGTATGTCCGGATGGAGTCGAGGATGTACTGCACCCCGTACTTCCTGCGGACGCGCTGCTTGTGGTCCTTGATGACACTGGCCAGATACTGGATGTGACCTGCCAGGAGAAGGTGTGAGCAGCCATGGAGGTCAGTTGGGATGGAGGACACCCCCACGTACCCCCAGTTCCCACCTAAGCGGACGGCGAAATCGCTGTTGCTCCAGATGTGGAAGTCGAAGAGGAGGTGCTGGTAGAGGAGGTGCAGCAGGAGACCACTGCCCTCAGAGGCCACCTGCTCCATGAGGACCTGTGAGGCCATCAACGTGCTCATGTCCAGCAGTGGACCAGAGACCTGCCATGGATGAAAGGAGAAGCTTGCAACCATTCTCCTTGGGGCCTTGAGGACCTTGGGATGGAGCCCTCTGGTAGCATCTCCCCACCTTCTGCAGCAGCGCCCCGATGATGGCCGGCCCATGGCACTGCACCAGGCTCTCTTGGTTCACTGGGTGGTTCTGGATGAAGTTCTTCACCAGCAGCAGGAAGGCAGCCACACTGTTCCTCTCCAGCCTGTTCTCTGCAAGGCACAGGGCAGAGCCCCACCCGTGGCTGTGAGCCCTGTGCCCACCCAAACACCCACATCTGCCTGCAAAGGCCACCCCACGCAAAGGTGAAGGACACCCCCACTATCACCTCTTCTCCACAAGCTTCTCCACTATTTACCCAAATTTATCCTAGTAGAAACTTCTGTCCCTCTGAGCTTCTTGGAAATAAGCATCTGGCTACCAGAAGAAAGCCCATTTCACCCACTCAGGAGAAGGTTCCTCCATGAACCCAGGTCCCAATGAGCCACCAGAGACTCCACACTCCTTTGGCAAGCCAAAGGTAGGACAGGATGGAGTTGTCCTCATCTTCTCAGAACTACTTGGGTCATAATGACATTAAAAGGTGTCACTGGTTCTTCCATGACTCTTGTTGCCTCAAGCAAGACTTCTTCTGCCCATGGTAGAGACCAGCCTGGTGCAGGTGTTACCTCCAGCCACCTAAGAAGGCTCCCACTCCACGTCCCCTGAGGTCCTCACCTGAGGATTTGCCCAGAGGGATGAGCATGCCCTGAGCGTTCCTGGATGACGTCAGTTCTGGGCCCACCAGGTTGTTGGTCTCCTGCTCATCCTCAGGTTCCTCCTTCTTGGACACCACTTGTTCCAGCAGAGGCAGCAGCACGCCCATGCCACCCACGCAGTTGACCACATCCTGATGGAGGGAGACAAGAGGCTTTGCTGGGGGATGCGTGGTGAGGGCAAGAGAGAGGAGAAGAAGGTTGCACCAGCACCCAGAGTCCATCCTGCCTCCTCATGGGTTCAGCCCAAGCCAAGGAGACCCAGGCCCTGTGGCCAGCAGGGACCAAGGTGTGCCCAGACCCACCCTACAGCAGAAA
>VXBZ01004155.1:71398-112006 GCA_013399135.1 Heliornis fulica | reverse complement strand
TGACTCTATGATTCTATGAACATTTTATCTGCTTCCCAACAGCAAACACAACCTGGAGTGCTCAATTCATCCCACGATGCTTCATTTGGTGGAGAACTATATTCCTCATGCGATGAACAAGCTGCTGTAGTGACCACCTCTGAGTTTTGTTTTCCTTACCAGTAACACAGATCTCATGATAGCGCTGCAACGCAGAAGGGCGGGGATGGGAGAGGCATTACAAGGCTCCCTCTTCTGCCAGGACCATCTCAGATGACACACCCCCATGGCTGTGCCAAGGCACCATGCCTGCTATGTTCCTCACTGCCGTAGTTTGGCGCGATGCGTGGTGGTGTCTTGTGAAATGTCTTCTTGCGGAAGGCGGTTTCCCACTCCACGTGAGTGAAAGGGAAGCAGCGGAAACCGCAACCTTCCACTGGCTTTTGTTTGTTTGTTTGTTTGGAAACTCCCAAACCACAGGGCCTATTTTTAGCGGGAGGATCAGGAAGCGGTGGGAGGGAAAGCTGGGAGGTAGGTGTAAGGTGAGCGACGGGGAGGGGACTCCAGGCAGAGGTGAGAACACCCAAGAGCCAAACTGCGAGAGCGATCCCGGCCGCTGGCGAGCACCGTCCCCGGCTGTGAGGATGGGGCGAGCAGGCCAGCACTGCAGGAGCGAGCGGCGGGTGGGGAAGGGAGAGGGGCGATGAGGTCAGGGAGGTACTGGTGGGTGGAGTGGGTCCCGGGAGGGAGGTCACATCCAAGAGTGCAATTTTATATAAGCCAGAGAGAGAGATGAATTATTGTTTAGTGCAACACAGATAACAGCGAAGGAGGCTGAGGCTGTCTCTGACTCAGGTTTCCTTATTCTGAGCTTTCTCAGAGATCACCTTTTATTGCCTCGTTTACAGCCAGACAAATAGATAAATAGCCCTGTGCCTCTCCCCCAAGCCTTCCTATCATGAGTGCCTGAGTAAGCCTCGGGGCTTAGTTCCAAGTTACACTCCCAGCCTCCTGGGATGCCCATCACTGATCCATTCAGACCCACATGCATCCTCAGGACTTGAATGTACCCTCACCACGGGCTGTTCCAGAAACCCCACACTGCTTTTTTGGGAGACCTTCTAGGTGTACTTCAGTGAGTCTTCCTACAGTCAGTGGTAACCTGGTGGGATCCCATGAGCTATATAGTCCGAGAAGCCATCTATCAGATGAAAGGAGGTTCTCAAGTGTAGCAGAATGCTTCCAAACTTCTGATACCATCAGTGATAATTATTAATTCCATCACCAAAGGGTGGAGGTGACCCAATCACTGTCCAGTTTGTTGGGCACTGAGCAGAACAAACCTGCTTCAAAGAACCACACCCTGTTGCATGAACTCCTCACCATTTCATCTCTGAAGACAGAAGCTCTCTCCACCCACCCAGACCCTTCTCAGTTTTACTTCAGAGCACTGTCTCTTCACTCCTGTATGAAGGTGGAGGTGCATAACATTTGGTAACAACACCCCAGTCCCAGTGTGCTGTACAAAGCATTCAGAGGTGATGAATGATAGCAGTCAAGATTAGACACCTGCAACTGTGTAAACACATTGCTACTGCTCAGTCACAGCTCTGCATGGGCAATCCACCAGGCCAACAGGTCTCACTAGCTCCAGGATGTGTATGTCACCTTCCAGTGCTAAGTCATTGAATCTAGCCTAGGGAGCTCCAATACCACCCTCCAAAGCACACATGCCTCCCACTAGGATCAAGTGTCAGGCCTTTGAAGTTGTTTGGTTCAGTCAATGGGAATTGAGGAGCTAAATATGCTTGAAGAACCTGGCCTAAGGCCACAGAGATTAGAGGAACATTTAAACATGTGTTTCACTGTCAAGATGTTGATGAGTCTTTTCCTGCATGGAGGGATTTACCCAGGTAGTGCTCTTCTGCACAGCTTCTGGCCATGCTTTTGGACCAAGCCCTTGTAGGCTCAGTCATGATCTGTTGCTGCACCTAACAAGTTCACCAAGGAACAGTAACCTCCTGTGCGTGCCCTCAAGGGCAAACCTCAAACTCATCAGGTCTAATCCCCTTCCCTGAGGCCTGAGCTGACCTGTCATCACTGGCCAAAGCACAGTAACTCCATACATCTCTGCCCTGAGGGGTGCTTGTACTTGCTACCTGGGTGCACTTTCCTGGCCATTGCAAGGCCAACCAGGAGCTCCCTGCGGGACAGTGGTGGGTTGGCATGTCTCATCTGGGGGACAGTTACAGGGCTTGTAGGGCATGTGTCCATGGCTGAGCAATCATGGGGTTGCAACCACGCTTCTCTTGCTCACCTGGCTGAAGGAAGGGTCTCCCACAAACTGCTGTGACCTGACAATTTCTGCTTGGCAGAATGAAACCTGCTAGTGCCTTTCCTGCAACAAGTGCTGCCCACGAGGACCTCAGCCACCCCAGCAGCCTCCAAGCTGAGCTTGCTCCTCACAGACACAGCATGACATGTCTTTCCTCTTGTGAAAGCAACAGGGCTGCCCACAGGTCAATGTTCCTGGGCATTTCAACTTGTATTTGAGAGGAAAGGGAGCGCTGAGAATAATGAGCTCATAAGTGAGCATAATGAGCTTCCTTGCTCCACCAAACTCCAATGATCTTAGCACAGCTCTCTAAGTATACAGAAGCCAATTCCTGCATTTGTGTGTTATGCAGAACAACAAAGGGTGATAAACACTCTATGAAGTTAGTAAAGTATATATAAACCTCACCACTGTTCATCTGGAAGGTGCCAACCTTCCCCTGAGAGGCAGTAGCAGCAATTTGGATTCTCCTGGCAGTACAAATGTGAAGCAAAATGGGATACTGCCCTGGCTGGGGATGCACAGCACCAGTTGCCATATCTCAGCTGAGACATCAGAAGTCAGGAGCTCCTGACCTCAGTGTGAAGAAGTGCCAAATGCTCCCGATCGCTTCCAAAGGAAACGGTGGAGTCAGCACAATCCTACCTACACCCAGGCTCCAGCCATTCAGCTCTGGATTGGAAAATCCCATTACCACCCATAGAGACACGATTAAACAATTTCCCAGATCACATACAGGCTGCACCGGAGCCCAGGCCGAGGACTGCTTCCACACTTACAGACTGTGCCTGCCTGGGGCACGTGGAAGCTTTCCAAGCCTGTTAAATCCACCCAATTCAGTACTGCACCTTTTTGGCCAAGCCAGGCTGGGAAGTGAGAGTGCTCAGCACCACCTACACCCAGCACCATCCCTCCTAACCGGGGATTTTTTTGGCCTGCTACAGACCGGGCCGTGAAAATACCAAACATACCATGCGATGTGCTGTACATCTCAGCGCTTGCTTGGCTTGAGGTACAACTCTTCCCAAAGCAAGTATTCCAGGCTTGCATATAAATTAAAGCTCATAAATCAGCGGAGGAAAAATCTCCTCTATGGAAATGGCCAACTTGTTAGAAGGGAGTTAAAGGCTACAGACGGTTTTCAATGGACCCTCGCTGGCTGTCAAGAATGCGTGAGGCAGCGGCGTTGTTTGGGTTGGGAGCACAAGTCGGATTTTTCTCCCCTCTGTTGAGGACAATGAAATGTAACAGCTTTCCTTCCCCTCCGAACCGCGCTGAGCGAACGGGGCTGGGAGACAACGGCACAGATACAATCTCTGGAAATCATGAAGTGATTGAAGAACGGCTGAGGAGTTCTGAATAACTAAATAAAGTCCTCTGTGTTTTCTTTAGCAAGTAAAGAAAATACTTTTAGCGTTTTAGTGTGACTTCTGGGGTCAAGGGGGAATCTCGAGTCCAAACACAACAAACCGGTGTGGAGATTACTGCCAAGAGTCTGATAGTTAGGCTGGGAGCTTGCCTCGAGGCTCAGATGTGTGAATGCTGCTCATGGAAGGCAGGCTGAATCTGAGGTTTTGCTCAGATCATGGGAAGCTGGGGCTTGCCATACGTCCCTGCTTTTAACCAGCTGACTGCGCTGGGTGCCCCTCGGCAGCCCGTGGGAACGGCAGGTGCCGATGCTCCGTGGGTCTCCAGAGATGGAGGTGGACCCGCAGGTCTACTGCTGGGTCTTGACACCTTGCAGCATGTGTAGACTCATGAAGGACACCAAGCAGTCACTGGTTTGCTGCCCACAAACCCTAGCCTGCTGTGAATACATCTCCCTTGGGATTCTCAGGTCTGCTTTGGCTTGCCTGAAAAGGTAGTGCTCCCAAACTGCTGGCCATGGGGCAGCACAGAGCAGCTCAACCCACTGCCCAGTGCAGACAATTACGTCACTAGCCAACTCATTATAACATTATGAGTTTGTTAAATTCATTTAGGAAATTGGTGATCAGCAGGAAGTGATGGGATCAGGGTCACGAAGCACATTAGAGCAAACTCACCTGTGGGGGCTGTGGACATGGAGGTCTGCAGCGGCTGAGGATGAATGCTTTTTAACTGCAGTGTCTGACTCTCATCTTGGTGTTCTGAAAACCCAGAGACCCTTCTGCTTTTACCAGTCTCTCCTCAAATGATGGGGTCTTTCAGGTTTCCTCCTGCATCTTCCATGCTGAGAGCAGCAGCACTGGTGGCACAGCAGTAACAGTGAGCAGGAGAGCACATCAGCACTGACACAGTACAGAAGTGGGTGGAGAGGAACTAAAGGGCTCAATAGAGAAGAAACAGGAACAGAAGAATCCCTATTTCTCGTCCTCCTGATTTTGGAGGCATTTTACTATTAAAATTGCCATCTCTATCCATCCCCTTTAAAGCCTTAACCTTGGTTTGGTTTGCTCAGTTAAAACTGTTAAAACTCTCTTGATGGTTGAACTTGATGAGCTGAAAGGTCCCTTTCAACCAAGGCAATTCTATGAGTCTATGAAAACAGCTAATCTTCAGTGTCATATCTTGAATCAAGTGAAAAAACGTAATTCTAGTTTGAAATATACATTCAAGACAGTTTTCAAGGGTTTTTTGTTTGTTTGTTTGCATGTATTAGCACATCCACCCATCAGACCTGGTCTCAAATTCATCTTGCTCTCCTGTCTTCATCAGGGTGGGTGGAACAACCCTGACACCATGAAGAGCAGAACTGCACCATCCATTTGTTGTGCCAGCAGTAGTATTGCTGTACCCACAACGGGCTTTTGTTAGACCGATGCGGCTAGAAAAGCCAGACAAGCTCCCAAGTGTACTAGGGCTTCTTCTGCTTTTCTGGTATCAACCCAGTTCACCTAATAAAAGCTATTGCCTCTCTCTTCAAAATGACCTTTGCTATTGATGATCTTTTGAGGTCCCTTCCAACCTCTACAATTTTGTGATTCAGTGATGCAGTCAATCACAATCAATACAATCTAGATGCGGTGCTTGAGGACATGGTCTAGCGGTGGACTTGGTGGCAGTAGGTTAATGGTTGGACTGGGTGATCTTAAGGGTCGCTTCCACTCTTAACAATTCTATGATTTTATGATTCTAGGAATCCAGATTACAAGACATAGCACGTCTACTTCGTCTTCTTTTCTTCTGTTCTACGTGTGTCAGCGCAGAGCACCAAGGGGTCCCACAGCATTGCCTGTACCTCTCTTACCCTGTACAGCATCCTCACGAGGCCATCTGCTCTCACACAGAAAGCCAGTGCCTGACAAACCATGTACCATCAAAGAGCCTCCAAAGGACAGTAGTGGGCAAACGATACCCTGCATCTGCTCGGCTCACATTCATTTCTAGCCACCTAAAGTTTGGCTGAAACAGCTCTTCTAACCCAGATACATATGTTGGCTTAGAGGCACCATAGTAAAGTAGCCTGACAAACCAGAGCAATTGGTTTTAATAAGGATCTTGGCTTGTTTTGACAATGCACTGAATCTTCATGCTGGCACCACAAATGTTTTTTTAGGAAAATGTATGCATCTTTGCAGCACTCAGCAACTAAATCCTCTCCTCACTTCATGGAAAGGGTTTCCTGGCTATCCACTTTCGAATGTATTCCAAGTCCCTCGCAGCTGATTGTTGTCTGGGCTGGAAATACTTTTATATTAAGCTCAACAATTTGCCCCCGTTGCATACTGTGTGCGGGCCGTGCGGGTCACCAGCTCTGTCCTCCACGGTTCCTAATGTGCTCACAAGGCCGTGGAGGCATTCAGATGCTTCCTGATCCCGATGTGCAGATGTGTTTGTAATAGCTACGGAAGCGGCTGTCTCCTGCTACCCGGCCCTATTACAGGCAGTAGCAATACTGCCCGAGTTCAAAGGCGTTTCATGCTCACTGAGTGTTTTTCAGCAAGAAATCTGAGATTAAATAAACTTGAATCCTCTCTGAGGAGAGAGCAGAAGATGGAGGGAGAGGAGCTGACTCTCTGCTGCACAGCGTGCATCTCAGTGTACCTTGGAAAACACCCAGGTGAGGTGCACCTCAAACCCACTTCTGGCTATGTTTCGCTACTGGGGCCAGATTTATGCCTGCTGCAGCACTCTGGGTTTTAATGGGCTCATGCCAAGGCTGCCAACGTTCTCAAAATCTGAAAGTCACCCAAGATGCTTCTAGTCTTTGTCCTAGCATCTCTGGGCTGACTCCCAAGGGTCTTGCTGAGGACAGGATTTACATTGGATTTACAGCTTTTCTCCCATTTCATCCATAAAAGGTGATAAATAGTTTGCCACCAACAGAAATATTTAGCTTTTAGTGAGTACAGACACAAGATCCCATCTCTGCAGTAGGGGTAACTGCTCACCCATTCATTAGTGGACCTCATTCTGCTCTCGCGCTAGAGAACCCGTGCTCAGGGCACATCAGCAGCCATGGACAAAATGGTGACTCAAGGTGTTGGTCATCCAGGATCCCAAGAGCACAAAGATACTGTTTCATGTTTTCCCTCTCCCAACAACTCTGCCTTCTTGGGAATAAGAAAATAATTGAGTCCTACAACTGACCAAAGCATCATTCCTGCTTATGGGGTCTCAGCTGGTAGAACACTGCAAGAAGGAAATGCCATTCCTGGTCATCCTCCATGCCCCAAGCCAAGGGGGTGCATGGGGTTCCCAGACATCAGCTAAACACATGCAAGCTGAGACCGTTCATTTTAATTCATCTGGAAGATGGAGGCTCCGAGGTGAGGAGCTGGGGAAGCCATGGGCTCAGCCACCTGGGTTGGGCTGGCCATCACCAGACTTGTAAAGGTGTTTGTGCTCCTAGAGACACGGATAGCTGTGCTGATGTGTCTGAGAGAAGGGGACATGGAGACCTTCACCCTCAGCATGCTTCAGTGCTAAACTCCCATTGACTTCACTGGAATGAACACATTTAATACCACTGAGGATCTGGAGTGGAAAATCCCACCAAATACAATTCCTCATCTCTAGGTGACTAAATACTTCCAAAACAACATCCCAAGTACCCTCAGAGCCTTTGCACGGTCTGCACATAAGACTTTCCTGGGCTGCCCAGATGAACATCACCACTACAATGCTGGAAAAACTCCCCAGGTTAGGCCTGACCTTGAGAAAGCCATCAAGCTCATGAGTTGAGGATGATGCAGTGGCAATTAGCACATCTTCTCTGCTGTAGACAATACGCCGCGAGTCCAGGACAGATCCAAAAGCCTGAGAGGCAGACATACAAGAGTGTTATGTCCTCTGTCTGAGAGCTGAATCCCAGGGAGGGTGGAAATAGCAATGTAGGACAGCTGTGAGTATGCTTAGTATTAATATCAAATATAATGGTAATTCAAAACAGAGCCGTTTGGTACAGATCTCAACTGCACAAGCCAAGTTATGAAATGATATTAGCATCTGGATCTGAGAAGCAGCTGAGACTAAGCTGGCCAGCGTTTGCCATATGTCTCATCTGCAGAGAATAGTTAAATAAGTAAACACAATAAGTTAATAAATACATGAAATAACTTTGCAAGATAAGCACCTCTCTCTGCTAGCGGCATGGCAGATTGTCAGAACGATCCCATCCATGGAAAGTCTGAAAGGAGAAGACTCAGATGGCACAATGCTGGGGGTTTTTCTTTTTTACTGAACAGTGTAGCCCAGAATGGTGAACATTTATGATGATCCTTATCTGCTGGCAGGTGAGAGAATCCTGTTGCCGCTGCCAAAGCCTTAACTCATCAGAAAAATCAGTGGTTCTTCTTGGAAACATAAGCCACTGCAACCTTTCAAAGACCTTCTAGCTACGTCCCTGTGTAGGCAAAAGGGACTATCACTTACACAGCATCAAAGGTATAGAAAGTCATGCTGCTTTCCAGTCATTCCCTGATAACACCTAGAGGGTGAAACAAACCTGCTGGTGGTCTCATCTGAGCAGGAGGGGAAGAAAATGCTAAATGCTGATTCTGGGAAAGAAATCATCCCTTAAAAATAAGCCAGACAGATCCAGTGTCCTCATTTCATTTTTATTTGTGCATGTATCTAAGTGTCTCCAGCGAGGACTTAAGCTAGAGAGGATTTCGGGATTTGGCCCAGGAGAAGCTCTTGAGGGACCACCAGAGTTCAGGGTTTTCATTAAGAAATCTGTTCCCTTTGAACAGTGGATTGAGGGCTTGATCACAAGGTCAATGGCATCCAGTTGCTTGGCCATATCCACAGGCTTCTAAACACATCCAACCCCCTGAGCAGTTCACTCTGCCTCTAAATCACATTCCTTTATTGACGGAGAAGGGAGAAAACTATTAATTGCATACCAAGGAAGGACATTTTTACCCAGAAATTTCCTGTAAGCTCAGCATCCCTCTAGAAGATGTCAACAACTTGATTCTAAGGGTCTGTGGCAATGCATCATACTATCAGTTTATCAGCCTCAGCTTTTTTTTTTTTAATGGGTGATACAAATCATTCCTGAAAATGTATGCTGCTATTAATAATAGGTGCTCAAAGTGATCACTCACACTAAGTTTTAGAACAGCTCAAAGACTGGGTTTATTTTGGCTCTCCAAACTAGAACACATAACATTATTTTAATTTAGAACAGGACCTTGCTGCAGTTCTTGTATGGATGGATACAAACAAGACCAAACATCTTAAAATGCACAAGCTGAGTCCTCCTGACTTCACTCTTGTTTTAAAGAGGATAAGGTCAATTGAGCCACTCTGTGGCATCAAACCAGTTCAAGTTCTGTGGGGTTTGTTTCAGGCAGGTGTGAAATCCCTGCTTTCCACATAAAGCCATAGTGCCTCTCCACTGTCTCCCACCACTGGGAAAGGTTTACCCCGTGACAAACAAGGCAGGAAGGCAAACAGATGCATAAAGATCTGATACACAAAAGTAGATCATATCTGTGCAAACTGTCAATATAACTTTTTCTCTTGCATGGAATTCGAGAACAAAGCTGAGTTTTATACAGGCTTGTTGTGCTGCTTGGTGGATCAAGTGTCTATGATGCTTGGAGGGTAAACGCTGTGGGCTTTGGTCTGAGTGGTAGAAGCTGCCCAGATAAATTCAGGTGCTGTTCCAGCCTCCTTCCCCCATTTTTGTCCCTCACAGGGCACTGCACATGTCCCAGACAGGCCAGGCAGAAGAGCTCTGCGTGATGTACTTCGGCTCACTACACTTTCCCACTTCTAGCTCTCAGGCAACACCACAGAAGCTCCATACCCACAGCAACTGACCTCAAAGGCAATTTACACTTCCACAGCCTGAGCTGAAGATGCAGAGCACACCAAGTGGGATTTTGTTAGTGATACAGGGAGGTATGAAGTATATTCTGGTGCATGGAACAGAAGGGTGAAACGGCTTGAACCAACCAGACGGAGCAATCAGCCCAAGAGCACAAACACACAGAAATATGATGGGTATGAAATCATTCGGAGCCAATCAGTAAGCTCCCAACTTCTAAAGCAATTTCATAATTGAGTAATGGGACACAGCAGGGTCTGAACTATTGTGTATTATAATCTGAATGGAATGCTGTGAGAAGGCTGGAGCAATCTGATCGCACCGAGCCCTCGCTCACCAGAAATGCCTTTGACATATTTCCTTAAAGTGCAGCAATGAGAGCAGAGTAACTGCTTGTTAATGACACCCTGATGGGTTGTCTGCAGCACTGAAACTGAGATAGGATAGATTGGAAAGCATGTGCCTCTCCTTGGCTGGAGTTAACACACCAGCCCCCACAGACTGCCCACCCACTTCAAACTTAATCGCCGGCGTGCCTGTACAATCACCAGTTTCACTTCACTACATATTTCCTCCCCCAGAACGTAGCTTATAAAACAAGAGGCACTCATAATCAGAGATGATGCTACGCCAGCCTCCTGTCATGGCTTAGTGCTCTTGCTCCATGCTGGCTGACCCATGGCTATCTGCACAGCTCTGTGGGCTGGGCTCCTTCCCGGTCCGATTTATCCATATCCTTGGGTATGTGTGCTTTAACTCCACCAAACAATGAACACCTCTCTGTCTTTAAAGACATCACCCATTCTGCATCCTTTTCCTTCCTCTACTTGCAGACAAGCCTGGAAGCAGACAAGAGCTGGACTCTGGATGTGCTTGACAGTGATACAGCATGGATGGTTTTGGGTTGGGACTCCCAAGATGTGGTGCGGGAGGGGGACAAACCCTCAGTCTGCTGTGAAGCAAAGGCTGGAACACCTCCTTCATGATCAGATAGGGTTTAAGGATGTGGCCCTCTGTGAACAGGCTATGACAGGGCAGAAAACCTTGTTCTGGGTCCTGTGCTCCAGGACAGCTGGAACTGCTTGGTGTGGGGAGGGAGTGGGGTGTAAGGAGGGCAAGGGGTTGAGGCAACAAGGTGCAGCTTGCTGGTGAGCAAGGAGAAGGCTCTGCTGGAGAAGACTGCAGTGACAAGGGTAGAGTTTGCTTCATGAGAGCAATCCAGGAGACTCCTGAAGGAAGCAAGAAGCCTGCTTGTGGTGGGGACCACACCCTCAACCAAGCCTCAGAGGTGATGGAAAGATGGAGGCTTTCTTGGGAACCAGGAGGGGGGACTGACTGGACCTTGTGCAAGCCTTGGAACAAGGCTTGTGGATTGGATTGTGGATTGGAAGAGATCCCCACTCCTCAGTTTGCTATTGCAGTGCTTATACTCTCAAGAAGCAGCTTTTGATTGGTCTTACTCTCATTCAGCATTTCCATGATCTCAGAGAGCATCAGTTTGGAAACTAGGAATCTCTGGGTGTCCTTGCCACAACAAAGTCCTGTCCAGCTAGGGCTGGGTGAGAGTAGCCTCAAGGCTGGCTCAGCACCCCCACGCTCTCAGAAATCAGTGCTCTTGTTGTCAGAGTGTAATCAACTCTTGGAAGGGGAGTGATGCTGCGATGAACTCATGGGGACTGTCTGCTCTGTGTCACACCACACGTGTGAACGTACAATGCATTAAGCTCAGAGTAACCTTGGCCAGGCTAGCTGAGGCCAGCTGAATGCTATGTGTGGCTACAGCTCCTCTCAGGACCTGCTGTGAGATGTTACCACAGTGGTCTTGGGGACTACATGGAGTCTGAGGTACCCCAGCAGCCAAGACCCCATCAGACAGAGCACTAGAAGTGGGTATGAGGGAGATTTTCAAAAGTTCCTATATGCTCCTGGTCAAAGGGGATTGTGCTTGCAGAGCCAGGCTTTCAAATGTTTTTTTGTTGTGTCTTTAGGAAGACACAACAAAGCTCCAACTAGCAGTTCATAAATGGGTTTCTAGCCCTTGAAATTAGTGATAGCACGGACTGGGCTGGATGTCCCAGGAGCTCCACATCCAGAGAGTCTCAGGACCTCACTGTAATGGTTGGGACCCACAGCCCAGATGTATGGATGCCTTCTCTTCTGATTGCTCCAAGAGAGACACAGGTAGCATAGTACTTCCAAGAGTTTGGAGTCAAGAACAAAGCCAACAACAAGAACTGGAATGGGCAGAACTGATGTTAGAGAATGGAAAGAAAGTGGGAACTGTGCTTCAAGAGTGGGAAAGCACTTTCGTAAAACATATCCCACATAATTTAGTCCTCTAAATACCAGGCTCTCTTCTCTCCTCTGCATAAGAAGTTCCTTTTACAAAGCCTGTTAAAAAGTCTCTTGCTAATTGTGAGCTCACAAGGATGCTGCCCAAAGCCCCCTTGTGCCAGAGCACTTAAAGAATAGATTTCTTCCCCAAACTGTCAAATTTTAAGCCAATAGTGAAGACTCTCTGCAAGCACAATGGATGCCTACAGCTGGTTGCAAGTGTGGGAGCAACCTGTTCCTGAGTACTGCCTGCACCCTTCAAATCCAGAGGTCCACAGCGTGTCCCAGGGCCTGGCAAGCCCAGCAGGAAGGCTCCCTCCGGCTTCGAACGGACTTTAATCAGACCCATGTGAGCTGTGTGCACGCATGCAAGACAGGCTGGATTTGGACTATCAAACACTCACAACAAACAACTCACTAATAAGCTGCAGACCAAGAGTTTCTTTTTTTTTTCTTTTTTTTTTTTAGAGATTATTAAAAAAAAAGGTTTCCAAAAAACAAGTTTCTCTGGGAAAAATCCAGCCTTTTCATACAGACAACTCACATACTGGAAAAAAAAGCAGCATTACTCACATAAATTATTCATTACAAATTACTCACCCGGCTCTTGCAGCCAGTGGTGCTTTTCCTATACCTGGAGCTGTGGCAAAGCCAAGTTAGTGTCACTTCAGGGAGAGGGAAAAGGGTCATTATAGCCAGGACATCCAGCCAGAGCGAGTTGGTTGTGGGACCCTCTGACACGGCGTTTGATGTAGGAATGTGAGGTCACCCCCTTTGTATCCACCCCCCTCAAGCACACCTAGGCCAGCAGAGGGGCAGCTCCTGAGCTCAGCTAGGCCAGGCTGGACGTCTTGCTGGAGATCACAGGGCAATGTGAGAGCACTGGCAGGGGAAGGCACAGCTCTCACATTTGCACTGCGCTGCCAAGTGAGAGAGGGTTTGACATGAAAGAGAACCTGTGGCTGGGAAAGGGACTAGCTCTGCTCACGGCTGCTTCTCCAAACTAGATGTTTTGCAACATTAATAAGAACAGTAAGTCCATCTTTTGCAATACATGTTGTGTTTTCTTTAGCAAGCCCAACTAAGTAGGTGTTTATTCAGTGATCAGGGCAATAGTAAGTGCTCTTCAGAGCTTCTCATCTGCAGAGGAATTGGCAGGTACAGCTGAAATTTGCCTTAATAAAGGCAAAACTCACAGTGCAGACTGCAGAGGGGTGTTGGGTGAGTAATTAAAGTGACTGCAAAAGCTCATGGAAAATGCTTCAGCAACGCTGAATCGCTTCTGTGGGGCTAGGACAGCCTCAGAGCAGTGACAGTCCGAGCAGACCACCTGGGAGAGGCTTTTGGGGAAGGCAGCGAGTGCTACTTAAGCCACAGTAGGAAATGGAAGGTGGCTGGTCTTTGTGTACATGTTTGTGCATAGACACCTCATTTTGTACTTCTACAATTCGTTGTACATCAAAATCCTCCTTTTTTGCCCAACAGTGGTTTGCCTGCTCATCTCTAACCTTCTATCCACGTCAAGAGTCAATCAGAAGCAGCCATTCAATACGTTCCCAGCACATCACCATAAAAGGAAACAGAGAGGAGGCAGTATCTACCAGGTGATAAAATGCCTGTTTATTGAGAGCTTCCCAAGGGTCAGTAGAAAGAGCAAGACCTCATTGCAAAACTGATCAAGGCTTTGCAAGTTTCCCCCTTGAAATGTAGGTTCTGTTCAAGAGGTATCACCTGCTTTTACTGGAACACCACTGCTCACCATTAATGCCGAAGTCACAACATACAACAAAACAAACAGGCTGTGCACTGGCATGTGACAACTTCCATCTCCCAGGCCCAACTTGCCAAGCTCCTGGGTACTGTCCATGACATGAGGTATGCCAGAGCTTCAGTGCAAACACGCACCTTCCTTGGGGTCACAGCATTACCGTGCATTAGGAGCTTACGAAACAAACCTTGGATCATTTCAGTATTACATTCTTCCTTGTTGGTGCATCCAAAAAAAGCTCTTGTCTACTACCATATCACACCTATCTTTCAGGTGTGAATCTCCTAAGACAAATCCTCCTGTCATATCATGGTCAGAAGCATGACAGTTGAGGAAACCATGGAGTCAGGCGTTGTGTCCCTGCATTTCTCCAGGGCAGCCACAGCCAGATCGTACAGAATGCGCGGCCACGGCAGCTCCTCGAGTCGAGTTGAGCTTGGGCAGAGTTCTGAACATAAGACAAAGCAGCACATCATCATGTACTCAAAATAAGGGCACACATATTTTCCTGACAGGTCGTTTTCTGCATTAGGTGGATATTATAGTTTAACCAGTTTAAAAGGAACTACTGGAAGTGAGGCTGTTGTGGAGTTCATCGTTTTTGTTTCATCTCACTCTGAAGCTTACAATAGAACAATGTGGGCTTTCAGACTTACTGCACAGTTGAGATCCATGCACACATGAAATCCCTTTTGAGATCAAGTGTCAGTTTGAACCAGCAGTTCCCCACAACTGATGTTCTCCTTCTGCAGAGGCCCCTCCAGCAGAAGACACGAGTGCACATTCCAGTACGTCTGTTCCAGCAAGCAGCTCTCCTTGCCATCTTCCTCCTGCTTTAGCATCTTGCATCTGCTTGAAATTTAGAGGCTGATTTAGCAAACCTGACTTTGGCTCCTAACAAAGGCATCCTGACCTGTCAATCTCTGCAATGGCTGCTGCGAGAAGCCTTGATAGCAACTTGGGTCGCATCTCCTCTTAGAAGCCAGCGCCTAATGCTAGGCCATCTGGACAGCCACAAAGTGCCAAACACTGTTGTTCTTATTTAGTCCTGCTTCCTGCTGAAGTCAAACGGTATTTTGATGATTGACTGCTAAAATGCTCAGGATTTGACCTTCGCATGTTTGCCGTGCCGTCTCCAGGCCCTCTCCAGCAGCGATGATGGTCTGCTCATCAGCTGTTGACTCAGTATGCGATAGAGCCAGCTGAAAATTTTTCAACAGAGCAATTTCTCATCCAGTAAAGTCTATTCAAAAATCAAAATATTTCTCGGCAGTTTGTCAATGTCAATGAAATTTTACAACAGGAGTATGTCAAAACATGGTGTTTCATCACTGCCGCAGCGGTTCTTTTCAATGGCGCTGACGTGCTTCGTTTCATTATGGTCTTTTTGCTTCCACTGCTGAACATAGTTGAACATTGAGTCAAACCTTGCACAGATTTTAGGTTTTGCACTGCCTGATGTCTTAGCTTTTCCCTTTTTGTATATCATGAAAGTAGAAACAAAACCAGCATCACTTAAAGGAGGCTTTTGTTTCTGACTACTTTCTAAATTTACGTTTCATGGGAAGCTTCCAAATTTCCTCTTTTTATCTCAATTCATAAAAAACAAAAAACAAAACTGGGGAGTGTTTGAGCTTTTCCTGGAGTGGAAATTCCACCCTCTGACCAGGTCTTGTTACCACTCGGCCCTCGCCCAGCTGAAACCCTTGGCTCTGTGGGAAGGTCCAAGGTAGATCTGATTCACAAGCCCAGCAACAGCCGAACACAACTGGCAAACCAGCTCTTTGCGAAACCCAGTGAATCATCGTGGCTTTGATACAGCCTGCCCTCCTTGCAAGGAAAATGTACCTCAGCAACAGAAATAAGATCTTAAATCAAATCAGATGCAGCTTGAAATATTTATCTACTGTTCTTCTGGGAAGAGGAATTGTAGTGGAATAAATCCTCCAAGTTATTTTACTCCTTAGACGGGAGGAAAAAAAAAGAATTCTGATTGTAGTTTGACCAAAAAATAAAATACATGAATGTGAAGATATTAGGGACACTGAAGTAACAACACCACATGGTGCTGGACAGGAGGCCTCCCACAGGTTTTGCTTGATGAGCTAGAACCCACACCAGGTCCCACAACAAGCAGAGGAAACCCTTCTTCTGGCTGATCCTACTCTGGCAGGGGGATTGAACTAGATGATCTTTCAAGGTCCCTTCCAAAGTCTAATGTTCCGTGTGATTCTTAGAGTGAGGCAAGTCATGAGTGCTTCTGAAACAGGAGAACCACTAACTGCAGAGGAGCATATCTGCGTGAGGTTCACCCAGTCTCTCTTCTTCCAAAGGAGAGCTCCTTTGGACACAGATGCACCTTTCTTTCTGAAGGTACTTTCTTGACTTCTCAACTCATCTGCCATTTGCTCAAGTTCCCTGGCTTCAGACGAGTAGCTCCTTCCTGTGGATCTGGTGTTCACGTGACAGTGCAGTGAAGGAGAGGGTGGGTGGCCACACAGAGCAAAAGTCATCCTTAGAAAGATAGAGGGAGAATGAGTTGGTAGGATGAGATCTGCCCCAAAGAAGTGTTGACAAATCAACCACCATTTCCCCCTATGCTTTCCTCTGCTGACCCTGCAGGTTCTGCACTTCTCTAGAGGAGCCATCCCAGAAATCCAGTAACACCCAGAAGACTGTTCACCTTAGAAAAAATAAAACAACTTTGGAGCTGTTTTAAGGGTTAAGGCTGTTTTTAAGATCACCTGTAAAATGACTTCACCTCTGCAAGGCAAACCAAGGGGAGTGGTGTAGCCCTGGGAGCTGAAGAATCCTCTACTGTTGGTAAGAGAATTTAGAAGATCAGGTAATTCAAGGATCATCTTGACAAAATTGTTCCAATGCCCTAAGCCTTTGCTCCTACACCCACCGGTATCCGGTTGTTCCTAAGCTACAGTCCTTGGATCACACTCCAGAAGAACATGTCCAGTCTATGGCCTGCTCTCCTGCCCTCTTTCCTGAGAGGTCTTACAGCCTTTTCCACTTGTCATCCAACTGGAGATGAGTCTGGTTGCAAAAAGACCACACTCCCATCACATGAGCAGGGTCAATGAGTTTTTCAGCCCACAGATGCCCACCCCCAGCCAAAGGGTTACAAACTACAAGGTTAGATCATAAGTAAAACAGGGTGGGAACTTCCTAGCAGAACTAGGGAGCCTCTTAGGGAAGTTTCAGTGCAAATAAACAAACAATATTATATTTCAAATGAGACTGATCTGGACCCCCAAATACCTAAGGCTGGCTACCCTCAAGCAGAGCCCCAAGGACCAGAGGTGCCCCCACCCCTGCCCCCCACCCTCCAGAAATGCTGTGATTAGAGTGCACTGACCATGTATGTGTAGGGAGCAAAGAGGCAGAGCCAGGCTGCGGTTTCGCAGCTGCACGGCACTGGCCTGGGCGATGAAATAAGGCCCAGACAGGAAGCAGTTTTCCTCAACAGTAAGCTGCTATTTTTACCCATCTCGCTTCTCCAACGAAGAGACTCTTGAAGTCAGTGGGCTCTGCTCTGCGGCAAGTGGTGCCAGCGCCGAGCTCCAGAGGTGTCCCCTCACCCGACACGGGGCTGGGCAAAGAGCAATCCTGGCTCCCTGCTCTACCAACGCTCCTCTGATCATCAGCCTTGCCTCTCCAAGACAGACCACTCAAGCCAAAACTCATAGTGGACGTATCTACTCTGTGAAAGAGGAGCAAGAAGTGTTGTGGATGATCTCCCATGGGCCAAGGAGCTCACGGTGAGCCCAAGGGCCTACAGCAGGGCAGCTGGAGGCGTGATGGAGCCAGCTTCACCACCTCACCAGATGCTGACCCTGCCTCTGCACCACCCATCACACAGCGTGAGCCTCAAGGAATTGCAGAGGAGGAGTCACAGGGCATGGATGTGTCCAGTGCTGTACTATTGCAGCTGCTCTGTGAATATCTCATGCTGCTTTTTATACACAGAGACGATGGTTTCCTACAGCTTGCCATGGGCTTCTGCCCCTCAGTCCCCATGGCGGGGGCTGCAGCAGCCTTGGGCAGTGGGGGAAGGCCCCATCTCCCACTTTGTGCAAGGTGACAGCCCTGTTCAATCTCCATGTCCCCTCCCCCACACCCGTCGTCGGTGAAGCGGGCTGAGGGAGTGGCGGCACTTCCCAAATCCCAGAGGGACAGATCTGGAGTGAAGTCACGAGTAACTGCAGCTTCACGGGAACGGGCTGGAAAAAAGAGCTCTGAGTGGGGAACGTGCTGTTTACGCCAGAGCCGCTCGAGATCTAGTAGCACTGGAAAGCAAGGGGGGAGAACATTATTGTCCCTTCCTCAAATGCTGGATTTTCCCCTTGTTTCAGTGTCTGAGTATGGGAAATCTGAGCTCAGTGGGAGTAAGATGGAGCAGGATGGGCAAAGGCTTGCAGCTTTGGCAGGCTGGAGCCCCTGGCCCAGAGTCCTGCAGAGGATGGTGGGCTGAGGCTCCGTGCACAGCTGCAGCAGCTTGCGGAGGGCCTGCGCCATCCTCCTCCCCACTACCCAGCGTTACGTGTGGAATTTCACCCTTCCCAGCCATGCACACACGGTGACCAGCACGTCTCGTCACATTGCTGTGACACAGTCCCTGTCCTTTCCAAGCAGGAGGTGTTCAACAGGAGAAAGGGATCTGATCTCAGATGCTCTTGCCAGAGCTTCAGTCCCACCCCTGTCTTCCCTGCTCACCTCACTGAGGACCCTGCAACGCTGCACGCTGCACAGACAAAGCAAGAGGCTGAAGACTAGACTTAATGAAAACATATAAATTAACATATGCCTCCTAGGGGGGTTGTTGGGCTTAGCTCATTAGTGGTTTAAGGCATATCCAATGCTCTAAGTTATTTGTTTGTTTGTATTTTTGCAGCTGTCCTTAGTCCTCTTAGGTCAAGTAGAGGTGTGAGGTCCAAAATAGTATCAGGATAGCTGAGCTTATGTTTCCAGCCCTGAAAAAACAATGAAGTGCTAATAAAAAAATAAAATAAAATTTTTAAAAAAGCCTTGTGAGAAAGATTTCACTCCAAAGCCCTTTGCAAACAACGCACACAACAGCATGGAAATGAAGGAGCCTTCACTCCCCGGGGAGGGGAGCTGCTGCCAGCTACTTTGGGAGGAGAAATGGAATCTCAGTGGCCTGGGGAGGAAATTTTGGACACAGATACCAGAGTAAGAGAAGTCACTGGATCTTTGCTCGTTATCTGCAGTGTTGCAGCTTGGCTGAGTGGCTAACATGGAGACAGAGGAAGCTGTCCATCCGATCCAGCCGGTCATTACCACTAGAACTAGTGGGTCCCCACAGCTCTGTGGGAGCATCACCAGACCCAGAGTGTCCATGCCTCTCCCACGCAGGGGCACTTTAACCCAAGCTCATTCTCAGTATGTAACCCAGCGAAGATGTGAGTGCTCTCAAAGTACCAGGACTGTGCTCAGGCTACAGGGAGCAGCTATATCCCCTGCTTTTCCCCTGCCACACTGCCCTTAAAAAATCATGGGAGCTGGAAGGGACTCATAAGGGCGATCAAGTGCAACTCCCGACTCTACACAGGACCAGCTAAGCCAGAGCATGGAGAGACAGACCTCCCCTGTTGCAGCTTCATGCTGTTCCCTTGGGTTCTATCCCTGGTCACCAGTGATGGAAAAGCTCTCAAAGCAGAGCCAATCCTAATATTAAACCAGGAGCATAACTCCTTTTTCCAGTTGAGCAGAGCAGTACAGGTCTACAAGGGCACAAAAGGACATAAGTAAGGATTAGAAGCTTCAAAAACTGATGTAGAAGTTCCATCACCCTGCTCTGGAGTTGATCGAGTGCTCAAAGTGGCTCCCGTGTGTCCCTGTGCAGTCATTGACAGAGAAAAGCTCTGATTTCTTCCACAGATGGCAGTGCTAGAGTGGACCTGCATGGCCTGAGATGGACAATCACCAAACCAGAGAAGATACACATCTCTAGAGTGAATAAGACCAGTTCTCCTAGGAGCTTGGTCTTGTTTGGATGGGTGGCTGCATGTCACTGGCTTGAGGTCTGCTGGATGAGGAGCAGCACTGTAGGGAAACAGTGACTCAGAGCCAGCTGGGGTGACATAGAAATGGTGTGCTAATTGCTGGGCAGCACGTGCACCAGTAGAGGATATAAAATCAGGCTCAGTGTTAAGGCAAAGCCTGTAAGCCAGTGGAAAGGTTACGTGAGGATCTCTCCACTTGCTTTGGTGAGCTCCTTCAAGGGTCCACCATCATTTCTTTTATTTTAGCAAGGAAACTCCACTGAAAGAAAATGACCCCTCGGCTCATGATGAGCCCTCCTTTCCTGGGTATAAACATTGCTGGGAGGTGATGGAAGAACAAACCACTGATGGAAAGTTTATCCCTGAAAATTACCCTGGGCACAGCTGGAGTACTGCTCCGTATCCTGCCTTTGAGAAGAGGTCAGGGGGGTCTTCCCAGAAGATCCTGCTCTTTCTACAGCAGTCATTAAATGCAACCATCCTTGCTGCACAAAGAAGAAAACTGCATCTTCAGAAGCTCAGAGGTACAAGCCAGCCTTTCCAGAGTGGATTTAGAGTTTATCTGGGGATGGGGTGACTTTTTGAGCCACAGTGAGATACTTGGACTATCCTCACAATGTAACGATGTCCCCTTAACAAGCAATCCCCTTCCCTCCCCAGGCATTCCCACCCCAGATTCCACCTAACAACTTTCACCTTAAAATTCACTAATGGTGGACTCAGCCTGGGCAAAGACAACAGGACTTTCCTTTTCTTTGGTGAAGCCTGAACCCCACTAGACAGATTAAGGATGGGGCAAGAAGATGTTGACTTCCGAGCACAAGAGAGATGCCGCGTGGTTCCAGGAGGAGCTAATGCAACCTGAGCCAAGGCACGTTCACAGGCTGCACACCCGGCGAGGGGGCTCTGCCTCAGCATCTGGCTGCTCAGTCCCCTTCCAGCACACAGGACAGAAGTTGGAGGCAGGCTTATCTCCCACCAGCCAAACTCGAGCCCATTCCAGGAGAGTTTTGGTTGTTTTGTTCCTTCTTCGAGGGAATGAGCTCAGATGAAACTGAAGCAGGTGCTAATTAAAACCAGGACTATTCTTCAAACTGGGCTTTTAATTACTGTAAAAATATGTCAAGGAAAGTTGCAAAGGGGAAGAAAAATAGTAATTTCTTGTGCTACCTGCCATTTTCACTTGATTACCATCACACTTTTCTGCAGAGCAAAAACATCAGTCCTTCATAACAAACTCCTCTCTTGGGGGCTGGTGTGAATTGAGAGCTGTGAGGCCCTGCCATGGGTTCCAAAACTAGCAGCATAATGTCTGTAACAGACATGCTACCTAATTAAATTGTTAGGGAACAGGCTTTTATATCTTTAACACCTAATTTACTATTGTTTCTTTGAAAGTGTTTGGCTTCCCTGTGGTTTTTTGGGCCTCCCTTCTCAGTTTTATGATGGCTTTTAAGTTTTTCGTGTGTGTTTCAACTAAATAACCATTTTGGAGGTTTTGTTAGGGTCCCAGCTCGAGCCGGACCAAGGGAAACGGGGGTTTGTTTTACTGTTGTTCATGCTGCGTGAGTTACCACTACTGTGCTAATTATGTAATTACCCCATTTTAATAGCTATTGTATAGTGCTTTATTGCTAACAAATCTTATTTCCTCTTTCTTTGCTCACTGATCGAACGGTAAAAGCATAAGGACACACACAAACATTATACAGCGCTATAAACTGCAATACAAGCCTTGCAAGGGTTAGCAGGGCTCTAACCATGAGCAAGCATCTTCAAGGCAGCAGTGGGTTTATCCAAATCCCACAACGACAGTGATGATGTAATATCAGCTCTGCTTACTGGGAGGACACAAAACCAGAATAATTTCTTAAATACCAAGAGCTACGCTGCAATGGCCATTAGTCTCTTAGTGTGAGTTTATATAGTGCTCATGGCAAAAAAAAGGATGGATTAAATGTAAGATGTTTAGACTGTGCTGTACCAGAAATGAGTAATGAAGACGTTAATCAATTACTTCCTCCCTAATATTTGAAGCAAAATGAAATATTTGGCCCTGGAGAGGTGGGAGAACATATGTTTCAAAATATTCCTGAATTCTGCATAGTCATTCGTAGCCGGTGGCTGACAGGACGTGGCAGATACCGCCCAACACACTGACAGTGTCAAAATGCAATGGGGCAGGATAAAAAGGGGAAACATTACCAAATTCCTTGGAGGCACCTGAGCCCTGCTGAAATCAGATGTGAAGAATTATGCTTGAGGTAAAAAAAGATGAAAAGCATTGTCCAAGGGTAGGTAGATGAGAGAGCAGGGTCAAGCATTTGTTATCCATAATGTCATCTGTGCTTAGCAGGTAGAGCCAAACACGCTTGTAGGCTCAGACAACTAGGACATGAGCTGGAAAAAGCTGCTGAAACTATACCAGAGGCCAGCACAGCCCTGAGAGGAGTTAAATGTCCTCAAAGAAGTTGCAGTTATTTAAGGGAATGAGCTGCAGGGTGATGGAAGGGGGAACAAGAGCTCCTGGAGCTTTTCCTCTGTAGAGGAGACTTGCCTGGAAGAATCCAGCTCAGGCAGCAGTCCCTCATCCTGGGCCCATTTCCTGGAATCAGAGCAGCGAACACATCTGGGGGGAGATAAAATCTCAGATACAGAATGCTGCAGTGTTCCTGAGGTGGTACCAAGATGAAGTAAAAAGCAAGAGGCATCTGGAACACACAGAGATAAGAGAGCATCTCTCCATGATGCAGCACACAGGACTAGAAGAGGGCAAGTGACTGGCAGGGCTGGAGAGGTTTCACTGGCCTTTGGAGACCCTGGCACACGGGGCCAAGGGGTGGAACTGAGAGAAGGACATAGTCCAGGGAGGGAAGGTGTTCGTATCTTTGTTCTGGAATGACAAGCTCTAGTGGCATAGTCAGCATTGATAAATACATACATGTACTGATGCTATCAGCTTTCAAGCAAGTCTATCCCATATGAAAGTCCATCCTTATAGCAAAACCTTCTTATTTCTCTCTCTCTCCCTGTTTTTTGCCTACAGCCTGCTCCAGACCTCATCTCCCAGTTTATCTGGAGGGGATCCAGTCTCCAGGCAGGTACAACACACACTGAATTCAGCTGGACTTTCACCTGTGTGATGCTGGTGTCCAGCCCTGTCCCACATCACACCTGCTCATTTCTACTGACCCCAACGAACCCCAGTGCCCCCCTCCAGCCATCCCTGCACACTGGCAGGATCTCTGCAAACAGCAGCAAGATCTGCCGCTTCGCATTCCTCCTTAAATCTACCCTGTGCCAACATATCTACCGAAAAATTGACAGCAAAAAAAATTGAATTAGGCTGCTGGTGTGCTAAGACCACTGTCTATCATACTGAGCAATATTGGCTCATCGTCTCCCTGCGCTCGCTCTCTGTCTGCACCCATCTGCTGCCTTTCCTCTCCTGCTCGGGTTCAGAGCCTGGGACTGCACGTCGCCTGGGTCAAGCACAAAAGCTTTGGGATGCTGTGGTGCTAGCAGCAAAGACAGAAAGGCACACACAGATCCTATGTGTATGTGTATGTGTATGTGTATGTGTATGTGTATGTGTATGTGTATGTATGTCTTTGTCTATGTGTATATATATGCATGTATGTATATATGTTTGTCTATTTCTATTTCTATTTCTATTTCTATTTCTATTTCTATTTCTATTTCTATTTCTATTTCTATTTCTATTTCTATTATTTCCATCTCTGTTATTTCTATTTCTACATGTATTCAGTGGGGTCCAACCTGTGGTAGTCAGTGCCTTGTTTCTCCTGGATAGATGGGAAAAAAGAAAAAAAATCCATCAGAAAACAGGACTTTGCTGAAATCAAAGTGTCTGCAAAGTGAGATGTTTGAGCAGCTTCTTCCATCAGGAAAGTCAAAGTCTTTCTTTTCATGCTGGACCATGAGTCTCCTCCAGCCATCACAGTAGCTCTGAAGACACATTGCATAATGTCAGCGTGCCCTGACATAGCATAGAAATGTAGAATCCCAGACCAGTTTGGGTTGGAAGGGACCTCAGAGCCCATACAGTCNACGTCCCTGCAGGACCCCTTGAAGCGTTGGTGGGCTGCAATTAGGTCTCCCCAGAGCCTTCTCATCTCCAGATAATGGAGATAATGGAACTTGTCTTGACATTTTGTGTGGTCAGAAGTTTCAATATTCTGAATTATCCCTGTTCATACCAACCAGCATTTCTTTCAGCATGGAGATTGCAGCTCTTCAGGCTACAGAGAGGCTGGGCTGGAGAGCATGGCCATGAGCTCGCTGCCCCAGGCTCCTGCCTTATGAGGAGGGCAGGGGAGTGGGGTCTGACTCTGCCCTCCCCACGCAGGGCCTGCGCTCACTGTCTGACGTGGCATTATTAAAACACACCGTCTCCATAAGAGTCCCGAGCAGGATGCTGGGCTTTTGAGAATGTCAGCTTTGGACAGGAAAAACCTTTTTAATGTGAGCTTCACCCAAGCAAGGGCTAACAACTGGATCTGTGGCACCAGACATGGCTCAAGTCCTTCAGCAGAGCTGCTGGTACAGTGCTGGCTTTTCACTTGGTAATTGTGTGGGTTAGGGACTGTCCTGGATGGCACATCAGGAACGGTCCACTATATTTTAATAGCTGTATGAGCCAAACCTCACAGTGACAGCCCATTAACATGTGGTCATTAATGACGAGATCTCATTAGTTATAATGTAAATTCAAGACTACCATGATTTTTAAAAGTGCTGGGCAGAAAGCAGAAGCTGGTTGCCTCCGTCTCCGTTTGAGATACCCAGCTCATGTCTCAGCCACCCTCACTGCTTCTAAGACACACTGGTGAGTTTTCAGGAGAAACTCTGGTCTCATTTACTCACAGACTGCCTCTGTCTGGCAGTCCAAAGCAGGTCAGGAATTAGTGGGAGCTGATTTTGGAAGAACCAATATTGGTCTAGTGCATGGAGCTCAAGATCACGATGTTTCAAGCCTTTGGCCAGGAGCATCACCTCTTGCTGCTCAGAGGGATTCTCTGCTTAGCATTTCACCTCTCAGGAATCTTGTATAACATCCTCATCACCCCGTTTTGGTCTGCAGGGAATCACCAGCATCACCACGCCAACAGCCATGCTGTGAAGGGGCCAACAGCCCCAGCTGACATCGCATGACCCACAGTGCAATTATTTCCCTGGAAGCATCTCTTCTAGCTTCCCCTGGACCATACCCAGGTGTGTCTCTGGCCACCAGTGCAGATGATCTGCTGGTGACCGCTGCATTTCTGACCCTTGTTCCATCTCCTAGCCAGGCGTTTAGGATGCCCCTCGGAGGGGTCAAAGCCCCATCAATTTGTCGCAGCTTGTACACTCAAGAGCCATAGGGATGTCTCTTGTTGTGCTGCCACTGCAATGCACCATTCCTTTTCCCCTCTTCACAAGCCAATCCACCAGCTTCTGCCTCCCACCCCCACATGCCACCCTGAAAGAGTTAAGATGAATTTACAGTATTTTTAACTTATATTACTCACTTGTATTGAATTATTCTTGGACCAGATATTAAATGGAGATTTTCCATATAATATCTGTCACAGATGGAAAAAACCCCATCATCTATGGATGAGTGTAATCCATTCATTGGTTTACGGATGCAGCCCTCTCCAGGGATCGTCAGAAATAAACACGATGTCCCTGCTTGCCGGGTTTTTGCATTTGGATTGCTGAGCTAGCTGAAAAAATGTGTGAAATCGCATGTAAGCCGACAGCTCCCTATTGACTGGGCGGACCAACAGGCTCCCATGTGTTATTTATTCCAGCAAGCCCACGGACTGGGTCGTGCACATGAAATGCCAGCCCGCTCTGAAATTCGAGGGGATAATAATCAATAATGCTTTGTTTGGAACCTGCTTTCATCTGCAAAGCCCAGAGCGGTGTCGGGGGGCGTGGGCACCAGGGGCTGGCAGGGGAGGAAGCTGGAGGGGAAGGGGGGGTGTGAACAGACCCTCCCTCAATAGGCAGAGCTGGAACCAGTCCCTCCAGCCCCGTGAACACCAGGGACAAGCCGCTTGCTGACGAGGCACCTTCGGCGTCTCTCAGACATGCTAAATACATGGAATTCTGCTTGTTTGTTTGCTCGGGTGTTTGTTATGGAAACGGTCTCTGCCAGAGAGGCTTTCCAGTTACCTGCCATAATGCACCGTGGTGGTGGAAAGCTATGTCTTCTTGTGGGAATTCCCAGGAGGAATTAAGGATAGTGCAGTGTCCAAAGCCAGGAAAGCCAAGCCTATTCCCCCCGCCCCAGCCCTGCTAGCACCTTGCTTTTACTGATGAAAGCAGGGCTTGCAGCAGCATCCTCTGCCCAAGCAGCTTGCACCACATCCCCGTGGGTCACCCCAAAATGGCTCACCCCACCGTCACTGCAGCGATGCCTCCACACCGCCGCATAGCGTGGCACGGCTCCAGGACAGCATCGCCCTCACCGCACAGCTACCGGCTTGGGGGATAATTAGTATCTCCCCCATCTGCTAGATTAGCTAGGGGAGGGGAGGCAGGGGACGGCTGCCAGGGTGCGCTTAACTCTTCCGTCATCAGGCGCTTCTCTGCTGCTCCCCCCTTGCAGGCTCTGCTGCAAACCTGGCTGGACCCAGCAAATGCCAGGCTGGGGAGGTCTGGGGAAGGTGTCCAAGTGCTGCCCTGGGAGGGGGCTGCTCCTCCCCAGTGGGCATGGGAGTGGGAAGGGTCCATCCTGCTCCCATGGGGTCCACCACCAAATCCCTGTGAGAGTCTGTCTGTGGCAAAACACCCAACACTCTGCCCACCACCAGCAGCCCCTCGACAAGCAGATGTGGGTTCTTCAGCTGGAAGCACCCCCCAGCCAGATCCAGCCAGGATGGGGGCCCCATGCCCAGGGCAGCATCCTCTGGGCACTGCTTTAACTGGAGCAGCAAGGGAGGATGCTCACCACTGCAGACGCAGGATTAATGTCGCTCTCAGCAGCAGACTCCTTTCCTGCATTAAAGTCAACACATCACCCAACACTTACTTCACACCCTCCCTGGGGTGGCCCGGAGAGTTCCCTTTATAAGGTTAATACCTTCTCCTCCCCCACCCCCCCCTAAAGAAACAGGATATTTCCTAGCTAATTTGTATGTGTCTAATTTTCATATCAACAAAACCAAAGTCATGATCCAGGGATTTTTTGGGTTTGCTTTATTTCTCACCACATTCCTGCTCTCACTGAGCCTGTTTCCATTGCCCAGCTCCTTTCCCAGACTCCAGTATCCACAGGTTTCTGGGTTAACAACCAAGTAACACAGGCTGGAACCTGTTCAGATGATTTTTAAAAAATATTTTTTTAATCATTATTATTATTATTTTTATTTTCTTGCTTGGTAAACCCTTTCCCCTCTCCTTCACCCTCCTCGCTGGGGAGTTCAAAGGGACACGTTCACAAACAGGGGCAGCACTCTCCACACCCACACTTGCCACCTTGAACGAGGGAGCGGCACAAAAACTTGCTGGTGAACATTTGTGCAAATATTCATTTGGCATCTGCTAATGTCAAGTCTGGCTGGATTGGGGCTAGGAGCTGCAGAAGAGCGTAAATGCATCGAGCAAAAGCCAAGCTGCTTCGTTATGGAAACAGGAGCCTCTCGCCGCAGCTCTTGTGCACCGGAGAAGGGGCTTGTGCTCCATGACATTTCTTTCATGCTTTGTCCTGCCCTTCAGTTGCAATGACTTTTCTCATGCAAAGCCCCTGGTGTGCCAAACGCTGTGCAGAGCTCCAGCCCAGAACAGATTAGTCTTAATTAACCACAGCCCAAAGCGGAGAGCTTTTGCAGCGATGGCACCTGCATTGGGCTGCTCTTGCCCCCGTGCTCCTGTCCGGCTGGTTTACTGCTGCTAGTGCCAGGCTGCTCTGCGAGGTGTCACAGGGCTGAGTCCCCGTGAAACACACCGTGCTGCACTGTCCTGCCAGCCCCTGCCTGCGGCAGACCATGCCCGCGGCCGCTCTCTGGTGCTTGGGGAGCAGGTGGGGGCAGAGGGCTCACTGCCAGCGTAAGGAAAATACTCAAACAACAGCAAATAACCCCTGGCATTTAATGGGGCAGCCACTGTCAGGTGGTGTGTCTCATTAATTAAATGTCCTCATGTCATAACGGGCCCAGGCCTAGCTACAGGGCACAACCAGAAGGCCGGAGTCAGTTCCCCCATCTATAATTTACCAGTAACTTAATTATGACCAGCATTGCTTTCTGTTAGCAATGCCCACAGAACCGAGGGTGCCGGTGCCTCCTGGGGTGGGGGTGACAGCACACCCTGCTCTGGGCCTTCAGAAACAGCCCCATGGCAACCCCTGGGCCAGCCCCATCTGCACAGTCCCCATGCAGTGAGCAGCTCAGCCCCCCACTGCGCCCCACTCTGTGTGCACACTGCCCGGCCACGGAGGACGCAGCGCTGGCAGCACGACGCAAGGTCCTGGCCCCACACTGCCAACCGTGGGGAAATACAGCATTTCTCTTTCAAACTTCACAAACTGAATTAGAGATGGTTAGAAATTTCCCCTCCTTTACAGATAAGCAAAACCTTTAAGCATTAAAGGAAAATTTATCTTTGCCGACAAGTAGTAAAACCAGGGTCCCGTCACATTTCACCATTTCTAGACTTTGCTTCTAGGCTAGAAAAAGACAAAGAACTGTCCAAGTGAAAAAATAAATATCTGATTAAAAAACACAAAATGTAATCCTTTAGCTGCACTTTTCAGGGCAAAAAGGAAAAAAAGAATCCTAGTCGCATTTCCCTGAACCCTCAGCTAATTCCTGATTTCATCTTTGCTCCTTGTTTACCCATGACAATCCAGTCCCGGATTCAGCTCTGGCCTTGGTGAAGGTATCTCCCAAGGTGGGTGCCAGCACCAGGTGCCAAGCGGGAAAGTCCCCACACACCCTGGCATCTGCCCCAGAGCAGCAGGACAAGGGCCCAGGCGGAGAAGCCCTGGTGGAAACCCCAAGCTCCTCAGGTACCAAGCTGAGTGCAGGGGATGGATGTTTCATGATGCAAACTGCCAACAAGCTTGTGCAGCAGGACAGATGGACCAGCCGAGTCTCCCTCCCACTTTCACCCACCGGTGCATCCATCCCCAGGCTCCCCAGCAGCATTCCCCCCATCCCAAGAGCTTCCAGGGACTCGGATTCCTGGATTTCTCTGGAAACATCGGCGAGATGAATCTGAATTCCTTCTCATCAGCCTAAAGACTTCTTTATTATTTATGACTGGGAACGATTCCCACCAGAAACGTGTAGCTGATTATAATTTACATGTTTCTTCTAACTCGGGAAATTTCCAGGAAGGTCTAATAGTAAACACAATAACGTGCCCACAAGTTACTAATCAGCGGTCCTGTTTGTTTAATTCATTTGCCCAGAAAACTAATTAATGTAAAACCGATGGTGTTTTTTGTTTGTTCCCTAAAACAATGTTATCAGTATATGCCCTCCCTGCATTTTTACTGCAATTATAAAGGTTTTTCCAGCTGGAAAGTGAGTCAGCTTAACTTTTTTTCTTTTAAACTAATGACCATTTAATGTCAGATAAAAGGTTTAGAGGAAGGGATTAAGTACCACTTTCAACAGAGATGGTAGGAGATAATTGACTCAATTTACCCCTGACACCGGTTCAGGGCACTGGCGCACGTGTGTTGAAATAAGGCAGAGAAAGGGACCCACCAGAGACCCAGTGCCCTCCTGGGTCTCTGGGGTGGGTGCTCACCCCACCCCGGCACACCCCCCCCCATCATTTGAGCGCATCCGACTCAGCATCTCTAGCAGGTGTCCCTGTGCCCTCTGGGAAGACGCAGCTATTCCCAGTCTGGAACTAGCAACACCCTTCCAACAGCAGGGAGAAGCTGCAGGACAGATGTGAGGCCAACAATGACACCCCAAAAAGCAGAGTTTGGATTTACCAGCAAACACAGGCACAGCCCTGCCTGGACTCTCCACCCTCCTAAAAGGCACATCTTTTACCCACATCCACCACCAATTCTGCCAGATGAAACAACTTCTGCTGATCTTCCACCTCTGCATGGTCCTTTGATCCATTTTGCTTTATCACTGCCATTTTCAAGGATCTGGGGTAATTTCCCCTGGAGTTCTGGTTTTTGCTATCTGCCCATACAGACAAACCTCTTCATGCAGGATGGGCTAGTGCAGCCCAGCTGCCCCATGCGCTGCCAAACCTTCCCTGGAGGTTCTTCCCCATGTCCCAGGGGATGCCATGGCCCTTTCCCATTGGCCACCAAGCTGCCAGGAAAGGCTTTGCATGCATTTGGGATGTGGAAGCCACTTGGCTTGAGTGGAAAGGTGTTATAAAGCGTGGATGGTAAAGGTGTGCACCCCATCGTCAAGTGCTGCTCCCTTGCAAGGCAGTGCTGCACAGAACCCATCTACTAATAAAACCATCATGAATTCCACCTAAGGGCAGGGGTTTGGTGTGCACTGATTTATAAATGGCTTATTTATTATTGGTCAGTCACTTTTTGAAGGCTGACTCCTCTGACAGCCATGAGCTGGTATCTGGCTTGTGCCTAGCATCCAGAGAGTGATTCCCCAGGGAAGGGAAAGCGCTTCTCCAGCACTTGTGGATGAGCTGGTGGTGGTCAGTCCCACCCCCTGAGAGAAGCCTGCTTGGAGAAGCCAGGCAGGAAGGGTGAGGGTCTGTTTTTGTTGCTTTCTTGCAAGAGCATGACGTGATTTCAGTTCACACCTTGAAGAAGTACAGAGCAAACACCTAGCCCTGAATCATTTGGCTGCTGCAGTAGATCATAGATTAGAGAACCTTGGGCAGGGTTCAGACCACCTACCGTGACGTCTGACAGCAGCACCCCACAGCTGGGCTGCCCAGGCCATACCTGCTCCCCTTACCCATAATGAGGGAGGACACCCAGTTGCTCTGCAGTGCCCCAGAGCTTTCAGAGCCAGACTTGCCACCTGCCTGGCAGGTTTTTTTGACGGTTCCCAGCAAATTGTGCCTTGGAGCCATTTGGGTTCTCATAGCAAAGGGCCTGCCATGTGCATAGATCTCCTCCTGAAATCATGGGAGAAATCTGGCTACAACATGCCAAATGGATTGGACTTAAACACCCAAAACCTCCGGGCATGGAAGATCTCAGCCCGAATGCATGTGAGGAGCTTGTACGATCAAGCTCTGGAACACGGAACTCAAAACTTCGTATGCTCAAGATCAAATGAGAGATCTCAACTTCTCCACCCCTGGAATGGGACCACTTGCACTTAGTTGCCTGGCACGACTGGTGTGAGAGGCAGTGAGGGTTGGAGAAGACCTGGGCGACCCTGTGAAGGCTGGGGCTCATAGTTCTCCTCTCCACCTCCAACCAGCTGGTGAGGGCTGCTGTACAACACTTCCATGTGCCAGTGCTGTCACTGTCTCAGTGGTGAGCAAATGGCACAGTGCTTGTGTGGCATGGAGAGGACCTTAGGATACAAAAAGCAAGCCAGGGCTTGCAAGCAGGGTGACTTCCACCTGAACAAAGGTCTCCTTGGGGAGAAGTACCTACAGAGCTTGCTGTGGGGGTGGAAAGGTAACTGGGAGATGATGGACCCTACGAGAGTCCTACAAGGCCATCACAGAGCATCTCTGCATCCTCTTCAGCTGTGCAGGAGTATAAGACATGACCAGTCTGTGATGGGAGCAGGAAAAAGCACACCTGGAGGTATCTTGTGCTTTCTTCCAAGCTGTTTCACAAGGATGAACCCCCACAGCTTTCAGAGGGTGGGATGGGAGAAGCACCAGTACGGGGGTCCGCTGCCCAAAGCCGTCCCCTTCCGAGGCGGGTGTCCAGGCCCTCACCGGTTGAACCCAAAGGTTAATCGCCGTGCCGTATGTTAATTCTCCCAAGTCAAGCACCGCTCTCTTTCAGCAGTTTTGAAGTTTGCTGCCTTTCATTGAATTTCCCCGCCTGGGTTGGGAGAGCAGGTGAGCGGGAGATCCCAATTTACTTTCTCTGCAGTCTAGACTATTCATTACTTTCCTGTCTCTAAATGAAGCAGGCGCAGTCCTTTCAATACCTCCATAAAGCATTCCCTCACCAGGCCTCTAATCATTTTCATTGTCAGCCTCTGAACACTTATTATTTCCACTATATCCCCTTTTGAGATCAGATATCCAGAGAGGAGCCCGGCATGTTAGCAAGGGTCTCCTCCGGATCTCTGCTGGGAGCAGCCAGGCTCGCAGGAATATTTTGCATCCCTCTCTTTATCCATCCTCACATTTTCCTTTACTTTCCTGACAGCAAAAAGGAAAAAAGACCCTGGGCTCGTTGTGGATAGCTCAACAAAAGCATAAATGATAACAATTAATTTGGAGACCGAGGACGTGCATGCATAGCTCGAGTTATTCCTCACTGTCCCTTGCCTCACAGTCATCAAGGGTGAATTTTATCTGCCATTGTGCTGCCCATTCACCTAGCTTTGTGTGGTCTGACAATATCTCAACCCAAGGTGGTATATGGTTGCAGGCACTGCCGCTCTCGTTATTTACAATGGCTAATTAAGATCCTGCTACAACCTTCATCCCACCCTTAATTCTTATGAAGCAGCCAACAAAAGGTTTTGATTTCCTTTTTGGCTGGAAGACCTTTTGGCTTCTGCAAAAAGGGGATTAAGAATGAAAGCACATAAAGGTATGTGCACAATCACAAAGTCATAACAGCTCTCCGAGTGCAGTCTCCCAGGAATGAAACGCAGCATTAGCAAGAAGGGCTAATTGGGACCGGTTTAAAGAGTGCACATTGTGTAGCCGAGTCCGGTAACACTTTTGATCAGGCAGACAACACAGCCACAAATTGCTTTCTTCCCCCTCCAAAATATCTTACCCCGCAGGAAGCAGTGTTTTACCTTTCCCAAGCCAGCCAGCCAGCCAGCCAGCCAGACAGACAGACAGACAGGCAGGCAGATGCATGGTGCACGCGAGTTGGGCGAGCGCCGCAGGTCACACCAACTGCTCTGCAGGGCACAGCCTGGATGAGCCCAGCTCTCTGTGGGCAGATGCAGGGTCCCTGTCCCCCCTGCACCCAGCTGTGTCACTGTCATGGTGCCTTTAGGGTCAGGTGGAGCTGTGCACGTGCAACTCCCACAGACCTTCTCGCCTTGGAGTGTTTTGGGGCACTGCTGATGGCTACGGGTTTCGGAGCAGTTGCTCTCCATCACCTCTTGGCCTTCGAGGAGAAGTGGGTGCAGGTCCCACCTCCCAGGCTGCCTCCAGAGAGCTTCCCCATTGGAAACCTTGCTCTGGAGGAAGCACTGCCCAGTTCTCCAGCGGGCAGGTACCCCTCGAAGGCTCTGCCCAATCCCCAGAACTTGTCCTCAGCCCAAAGGCCTCCCCTCTCAGTCCCCGCGTCACCGAGCCAGCTCTGTGAGCCAAGCTTGGGAATCTGGTTCGTTAGCTCTTGGCAGTGCCACCCCCAAAATGTCATGGCATGCAGAAATCTATGAAAACCAGAGACCCGAGACATGTGTTTTTGTTTGTTTGCGTGTGCCAACATTTCCAATGGCTCAGAAATGTGTGCCTGTGGAGCCTGCGTGTGTGTTATTCATTTAGGATCATTTTCAGCCCTTATAATAGGAGGCTCATTTTATCCTTTTGAAAGCTCTCGAGCAGAGATGATCACAGCCCTAAAGCCTGCCATGGCTGTAAACAACATTTAAACTCCACATAGCTGTCTCTCCTTGGAAAATAGTCCCACGAAGGAGTGGAAGGGCTTGCACTGTGTGCTCGTGTCAGATACATAGATAGATAGGCAGCTCGTTCCTCTAGGCTCCTTTGTAAACCCCAGCCAAGATTTTTACATTCTGATTCATGCAAATACGATCATATGATCAAAGTAACATGTGCTACCTCCCAGGAACTAATGCACTAATCGTTGGGGTGCCGCAGGCCATGGCCTATCTCACACCATTGCTTTCCCTCCTTGCTCCTGACGCCGCTTCCTCCAGTCCTTGTAGACACCATCCCTTGAGCAGGCAGCTGGCTCGGAACCAGCCAGGATGGGGTCTGCTTCGAGATGGCTCTCCAGGCAGCCTCACAGAATGCTCAGAGAGCCTTCCCTTGTGTCTCTTCTGCTCCACCCATGGCAAGGTTCTGAGGGTGCATCTCTCCCAGCTACTGAGAGATGTTGCACCCCAAAATGGATGCCTGTCTCTGGATCCCCTAGCTTTGGGCGTTTTGGGGTGAAATCTTTCAATTGCAAATTTATTCCACAATTTCTATAGCTCCTTTCATTTACTCAAGTTGAAAGCCGGTTCAGAATTGCTTCTTTTAGGAAAAAAAAAAAAACAAACCCAAAAGGAGGTTCCAAGCCTGGGACTGCCCAAGCTGGTGAAAACACGAGCCAAGGAAGGAGTGGGTCCTCAGCACCCAGGGAGCTGCAGTACCATGTGTGGTGCTTTGCCCAGCCAGGCCACATCCTTCACCCAGAACATCCCTCAAAATGCACTGGGAACCTCCCAACACTAGCACTGCTAAACCAGGGAAGAAACTCCCGTCAGAGGCTCCGGTGTGGTTACATCTCCTGTTATTCCTGGCCACCACAGGTGTTTTTTTCAAAACAAAGGCAGTGCTTTCTATCCCTTAGGCCTGAGCAGACCGATTCATCTCTCTTCAGATCAGTTTGACATGGCTTGGGAAACTCAACTAGTCATTTCCCAAGCCCAGTGTAGCAGGATTACGCTTCCTGCTGCTCAGCCATGGGTCCCCCAGCCAGGCAGACACTGGGGATGTGCAGACAGTTCCCCTTTTGTCTGCTCCAAAACTGGAAATAAAGCTCTTGCCTGGTGAGGTGTTGGCCACCTTTGGGCTGCCCTGGTCAGACTACAACTTTCCATAACTTTTTGAGTAGAAACAAGTCTTACCCAAAACAAACAGGGACAGGTACCACAGCGCTTGACACCAGTCCAGACCTTGTGGCTTGGCTTGTCTCTGCTGGTAACCACCAAATCCTGACTGCTGGGGAGACCCCGGTGCATGCCAGACCTTGGTGCAGGACGGGGACTCTGCAGGTGGTACACTGAAGGGAATGCCTGTGGTCCACATCTCCTTGTGTCAACACCTTAATATGGGCATTGAGAACTTAAAATGCCATGGAAGAAAAAATAATAGTGGTATGAGTTTTCTTTTATCCCCAAGGTAGGATTCAGCCTCGGGAGAAAAGGGGGTGGCAGTGGGAACATTTAAGACACAGCCAACCTGGAGAAGGTTTTAAATTGGAAGGGGGTAGACTTAGATTAGATGTTCGGAAGAAATTCCTCCCTCTGAGGATGGTGAGGCCGTGGAATGGGCTGATCAGGGAAGTGGTGGATGCCCCAACCCTGGAGGTGTTCAAGCCCAGGTTGGATGGGGCCCTGAGCAACATTGTCTAGATTCGGGCCTGGAAGTTGAAGGCCCTGCCTGTGGCAGGGGTGTTGGATCGTGATGATCTGTGGGGTCCCTTCCAGCCCAGACCAGCCTGGGATTCTGTGACTATGTGGTGAAGGCCCCATCCCTGGAGACATTCAGGGTCAGGCTTGATGGGGCTCTGAGTGTGACCTAGTGTAGATGTCTCTGTTCAATGCAGGGGTTAGACTAGATGGCCTTCAGAGATCTTTACTCTGAGGGTGGGGAGGCCCTGGCACAGGGTGCCCAGAGGGGCTGTGGGAGCCCCTGGATCCCTGTCAGGGTTCAAGGCCAGGTTGAATGGGGCTTTGGGCAGCCTGGGCTAGTGAAGGTGTCCCTGACCATGGCAGAGGGGTGGGACTTGATGATCTTCCAGCCCAAACCATTCTGTGATTCTATGACTCTAAGGTTTGGGCTCAAGACCCCTCAGCAGGCTTCAGGGAAAGGTGGTGGGAGTTATGATCCAGGGACTCAGCCAGTGCGACCAGGTGGCATTTGCTAAAGAAACTGGGAACTGCCACAGGAGTGGGGTTTTAGAAGGGGGGCTCATTGTATTCAGACTTTGAAAAGAGTGGCAACCAAGAAATAGGCGAGGCGTTTTTACACATCAGATATCGCTTTTTACTTTCAAAGTGAAATTTCTGATCTATTTTTTCCTTTAGAATTGCCTGCATTTTAAGACATTAAGAAAATTGTTAAATAGGGTGAATTAGATTTTTCTGTAAACCCAAATTTCTCCACTCAGTACTTTGTCTCACTTAAAAAAAAAAAAGGGGAAAAGTTTCAGTTTGACCTGATTTTTCCTCCCTAATTTTTCAGCTCACACCGTTGGAAATAACAGAGTCTACAGGGGTTACATCATCCGCAAGGAATCTCCTCTCATCCGTCTCCAAATGAATAACAACAAACATTCAGAAAATAATTGAAGTTTTATATATATCCCTTGGCCATTCAGGTGGTATGGCTGGCACGAGACACAGGCACTTTAAACAGCTGTTGTGAATCTGGAGTATAAACTTCCACCCCTTGGCGCTACCCCAGGAAGTTGTGCATAGGAACATACCTGCTTTCCCTGCAGCAGACACAAATCCTGATGTCTCATACCTTGAGGGTGGACAGAGGAGAAAAGCTGTATTCCTGGGGGACACCCATGCTTTGCCTGGCCCCTACTGCTACATTGGACAAGTGGGACTGAGCTGGGCCTGAGCACTGAGGTGGGGTATTTACAGCTCCACCAACACATGCCTTCTCCTCCTTCTCCTACTTCTCCTCCTCCATCGGCAGATACCTGCGTCGTAGAGTAATTCAGTGCCCTAAAACAGAACCACCGCCACTCCACACACACACTTTACTACAACCTTATTTTTCAAAGGTACCTGTGATAAAATAGCATGACCTTAGAGCCAAATTCATGTATGTTTTCTGTTACCCAACCTATCCCACCTAGAGCCAACGCCGTGACTCAGAGTCAGATCTTCCTTGGTGGACAAGCTCTCCTAAACAAGATAAACTGCTAGATCATCTTCTCCAGCCAGAGCCTGAGGTCTTGGCTGAAATCCCATTCCACCAGAGACACCAAACTGCTCTGAATGTGGTAAAGCTGGTGGACATCCACAGGGCAAAACTCTTCCAATAGCACAGTGCATGTCCCTGTCAAGCCTTGCTCCAAGACCTGGTGTAGACTTAGCATTTGCTTAATCCAGGCCTAACTTCCAGCTTGTTGTGCATGCGTGAGATCAAGTAAATAAGCTCTTGCAAAGACCAAGACAATTTGAGGCCATGCACCTAGCAGAGATGAGCCAAACACAGTCCTTATGGTGCTTTCCAGGATCCTCCCAAGCTCTGCTCTGCTCCCTGCAGACACAGCAGGTTCACAGGCACTAGAGCATCCCACTCATTTAAGCTATAGCTTTGACTCTGCCAGACGAGGATGTAAAAATTCTGCTTTCTCACCACTGAGCCCTGGGGCAGCATCCCTTCCCCAGCCTTTTGTCCTGATTGCTTCTTCCTCCCTTTGTGACATTCATTGGAGGGTTGCACCTCTGTGAGCCTGGCACCAGCACTAACCAGTGATCCTGAGCTACACCAGACTGCAAGGACAGTCCAAGAGGAGGAGTGCTGAATTTTACAGGCTCGGGCTCCTGACAGACACATTTCCAAAAGCTGACTGTTGGCACAAGGGATGGATCAGGCTCAGACCAGGTGCAGCAACTGCCCAGCTTCATGGCACAGTGCCTGCAATGGCACCTGCATCTGCACCAACAAGGCAGAGGCAGAACAAAACCACTGGCTGTCAAGCAGGAAAGACCATGCCAGCTTCAGGGCTCCAACTGCAGGGATGTCAACTCGGTCAACCACTCCCATTTGCTGACAGCTCCATGGTCCAGGACACATCCCCGGTGAGCTGGAAGACACCTTGCACAGAGACTGGGGACATTTTATCATCTGTGACAGCGGTGAGCTCCACACAGGTTAAGACAACGCCACAGTGAAAGGTTTGTCCTGCTTGGACCAGACACAGGCTGGCTGAGCTTTGACTGCCAATACTTCACCATCACAGGAAGACATGTGAGACCCACCACCTGGAAGGTCTCAGCCAACAGCAGTCTGGTTTGTACAATACACTCAAAAGTATTGACAAGGAACTTCCCCAGACCTGCAAAGCTTCCTTCCTGAGATAGACTCACATCTCAGCATACCTGGTGGCACCTGCACCTGGCTTCATGACAAAGCCAACCACAGCATTGTCAGAGAAAACCACTACTTGATCTCAGCTGTGACAAGATTGCTACAAGTCTATCAGTGTTTCTGACCCAGTAGCTACAATTTGCTTTATTAAATCAAATTAAGCAGTGCGGTTTTCTAAATTGTGTCCACCCAGAGCTCCACACATTCATGCCATCAGTTGCTCCAAGCAATGTCTTGCATTACACCCCTCGCTGTTGAGGTTATTTCCACAACACTAATTAAATCCTCATTAACAATTCTCAGTTATAAAGTAAATCAAATGCACTAGTGACAAGGGAAAGCTCAGCTTGTACTCAGGGAGCCCAAAGACTTTCTGAAAGGAAGAAATGTTAACCACCACAGACAACCTTCTTTAGTCTGGAGGTCAGCAGAGAGACTTGTCCAACTGGGATGTTGACAAGCCCTTGCAACCTCAGGCTGACCCACCAAAGCACAGAAACACCACATGCCTGGTGGTGTCTGTCACCGTGCACGTGATGGATTTCCCCTATTTCTGTTCATTTTTTTAATGTCTCTGCCCTGGAACATCCTTTTCCCAACACAAAGTTACTCTGAAGGGATCCTAGCATGAATTCAACTTGTCTTTGCCTCTGCTTTTGTTGCAAACAGAGCCCAGAGAGCAGACATTCAAGCACTCAACACACACCATTCTCAACCAACAAATCTCTCTGAGAGCACCTAACCCAAGTGAGCACCAGATCTCCTCAACACACTGACTTTTCACATCCCAATGAACCCATCTCACTGCTGTCCAGAAAATATTCCTGTAAAACAATGACACAAGTGCTAGAGGCCCCTAGTTCCCACGTGCCAGTCTCTAAACCCCGTGGGCCTTGCAGACATGCAGATCTTGCCTGGTTGCTCTTGGCCTCACAGGAGATCCCTTCAGCCCAGCCTTCTCCAGGATTTACTGCCTTCCGCCCCTTCAAATTTCCCTGAGGGCAAACAAACCCTGTGAAACCATCAGTGCCATGGGCCATGGTGATACTTCAAGGAGAAAAAAGGCACCCACAGATCCTTTCTCACTCTGGAAATCAACTGGCTTTCTCCTCTTGGAGGCACTAACTCAGCACATCTCCAGCCGCTCCCAGTCCCCCACCCTCAGAAAGTTCCTCTGAACTTTCCCCAAATCTCTCCCACATGAATCAATCTGAAAGCAAAGCTGGCAAAACCTTCCAGCCCCCACCAACCAATTCCACCAGCACGCCACCAGGTCTCGCTTCCGTGCTGGTCTCCAGGTGCTGCTCCAGGAGAGCAGCTCCACGCGTATCCACTGGGAGAGGGGCTGCTCAAGAGACCGCCGTGCGTAGCTGGGGTGTGGGCATCACCTGTAACGCTGCCTGGATTTTTGTGGAGCAGCAGAAGTGACCCTGCTCAACACTGTTCATTTTTCTGGAGGCTTGCAAGGTTTGGAGATTGGTTCAGATAAGCATCCTCAAGCTTGCATGCTTATCTGCACCATCTCTCAAAGGGCTTTGATCTGCAGGATTTGGCTGCAGCACTCAAAGTTATCTTGAGAAAGCTCATTCTGGGGAGAGTCTACTGATTAACAAGAAAAAACTTTCTTAGTGGTTTTGAGCATTTTCAGCCCTGGCTGGAATCACAGAGGAAAGGAAAATGTCTAGGGAGCTTCTCCATGAAAGCTTCACGTGGGCTCAGCTGTCGTTTCAGTGAAAACTTGAGCTCAGTTATTTCCTTGTCCTTCTTTTTGCCCGCTTATTTAACATATATGTGTATATATATTATAACCCATCCCAGCTGGTGTGTCAGTCTGTATGTACAGACTCACACCTGGGCAGAGAAGCTGGCTGGACAACCAGGACAGCGAGTGACCGACAGGCTGGAAGTGCTGGACAAGGGATTTAGTAGCTCTAGGGCAAGTTTTAAAAGATAAAATAATGAATGAAATAGCTGAAAGGAACATCCCCTCTCAAAGCCTCCAGTGAAGGAAACACAAGCCACATAGAAGCACGTGTCAATCGAGTCAGATGCTCATTTTCTCATTTAGCTTCTGTGTCACCAAAGCTTTGGGAAACAGCTGCTTGACTGAAAACAGCATCAACTCCTGCTTTTGAAAAAATGCTGATGTGGGTATCCCACTCTGAGCCCATCATCACCCCATGCAAGATTTCTTCCTCGTGGGAACAATGAGGGAGGAGAAGGAAGACAGCAGTAAGGGAAGGGAGGAATGACAGAACTAGCAATGCCATTTACGGTGGGGGAACTACCCTGGGCATACCCCGCTGCCTGCAAATAAAAGCTAAGTATGCATTACAAACCCACTACTCAGGGAGGGGAAAGAAGTGTGAACAGCAAAAATATGTACATGTGTTTTAAATAATTTTTTTTTTAATTGTTGAGGCAGTAATACTTGGTTCATGGAACTGCAATATACAGAGAGGNCAGAGCCGTGACACCTTATGTCGTCAGAAAGGTTACAGAAGATCGATGCGTTGAGAACTCCACGGAAACTCAATCGCTGCGGCACACGCCATCTTGTCTCAGGCCGGCGTGCAGCAGACAATAAATAGGTTACTGCAAAACCGGCACTTTTCGGGGCAGGGTCTCAGTAACTTTGGGAAAGAACTTTGGTTTTCTTTGGTTTTATTTTTTTCATAATTACTTTTTTTCTTTTTTTCTCTTTTTTTTTTTTCCTCCTCTGGGGATATGCTTGAAAAGTTGTCCTTTCCAAAAAAAAAAAAAA
>VXBZ01004155.1:53981-64941 GCA_013399135.1 Heliornis fulica | reverse complement strand
TTTACTGGGAAGTTCTTCGTGGAGTGGTCAGGTGCTGGAATGGGCTGCCCAGAGAGGTGGGGGATGCCCTAACCCTGGAGGTGTTCAAGGCCAAGTTGGATGGGGTCCTTGGGAATCATGTCTAGATCCAGGCCTGGAGGTTGGTGGCCCTGCCTGTGAGGGGGGGGTTGGGGTGACCTTGGAGCCCCTTCCAACCCAGACCAGTCTGGGATTCTGTGAATTTGCAAGGAAAAGCCCTGAAAATGAACCCTTTCTTCATCCCTCCCTCTCCCTCCACAGAAGGGGGTCCTCAGCAGTGGTACCCCACTGTGCTGGACACCACACTACCCCAGTCACAAGGTGCACCCACAGAGCTCAGCCATCATTTCAATTCTTTCTATCATTCCCTCAAATGCTGGCACTGATCACCTGCTGCAGTGCACAGAAGACATCCTGCCCTGTACTTCTGAGCTTCAGAGCAGGGACAGCACCGAAGGCTTGGGGTTTTCGGGGGAAGTGTAGCTCAGCTGTCCCAGTAAGCATCACCAGAAGCATCCCCAGCTGAGGACCAGGGGCTCGTGCACCATTGCTACCCCCCATAAAGCCCCAGAGCTTGTACACAGCACGTACCTAGTGACAGGATTTTCAGGAAGCATATTACTTCCCTGTGGATTTGCACCAGCTCAGGGCAGTCAGAGCCCTGATGGCCTGGAAAACCCTGAGTGGAGGAAGGCGAGGTGGGAGCTGTGTTAGGGGCAGATTTTAGCACTGCCACCTCTCCCCCTTCACGTCCAAGTCTTTCCAACGCAGGTCAGAAAGGGAGATGATGAGGCAGGTAAGGCAGCAGCCAGACCCAGCAGCGCTGTGGAAATGCCACCCCCTCGCAGCGTGGCAGATCCAAGTGCTCCAGCCCAGGTCTGCAGGGCCCAGCCATCCTCCATGCACTTTACAGGCATCACCAGGACTCAGCATCCTGACATCAGCATCTGAGATTGATGGCACGGCACCCCCACTGCAGAGACACCTCTTGACCCAAATGCACGTTCTTGCTCCTAGAAAACCAGGGAAGCAGCATCTGTGACCACCAGGAGTTACTCAGCATCAGGCACATTTCCTCCAGCTCGCTGGCCTCTGAACCTGCTCAATCCTCCGAGGAAAATACTTAGGAGTCATGATGGGCAGTTCAATAAAAGTGTCTGCCAGTGCAGCAGAGAGGTTAATTATGTATACAGGACGTCTAAGTGCATTCATCAAGCAGGGGAAGTAATACAAAACCCACGCAGAGGTGATTCTCCAAAGAGAGGGGACATCTCTGGAGGCTGAGAGTCAAAGTGCCGCTGTCCACTTTTGCACCCACGTGCACTGGGGGTACACTCCATCTCCCCGAGCACATGCAGAACCAGACATGGTCTTCCAAGCATGGGGCAGGACCTGGAGGCTTTGCAGAGCCCCGTCCCTGTCCGTGCCAGATGCAGCACAAGCTACAAGAATCACGGAAAGAAGGGCTTACGATTCCGTCTTTCCTTCCACCTTTCATTCAAAAATCCCATTTTTCTAACTAACACCAGTTAAGCAAACCTCACACAGCCTCAAAGGAAGAATATTTTGTCACTGGATGTGAGGCAGGACACAGAGATGACAGGATGAGCCAAGCAAGACAGAGGCTACACCAGGACACACTCCTAACCTGCTCCTGCCACCACGGGCACGCTTATCGCCAACGGCCAGTGCCCAGCCATTATCAGAGCAAACTAGGCTGGCTTCACCCACAAAGATGTACATCTGGTTAATAGAAATCCCTAACTGCACCTCAGAGAACTATCTGTGCTTACTACTCATGATTAGAAATGTCAATCACTTTTTAAATTGCATTTACGAAAGCAGTAAAATTTAGGAGAATTTAAGTCAAAGCCGCAGGTTTCTGTGCTAGGAAAGCACTGCTGCAGGAGATCTGAAACCAAAGGCAGGTTTCAGACACGATGTCTGGGCTGCTCTAAGACATCTCCCAGTGCCTGCACCCACCCAATGCAGCTGCAGGGATGCTTCTGGGTGACAGCTACGAGCTGGGAAGGCGTTTCTGCCCCTCTGTCTGAGCACAGCCCATTGGTTAAGTGTGCTGCCAGGGCTCGCAGCGCTTCCTTCCAGAGCAGTCAACTGCAGCCTCCACTGAGAGCAGCAGCATTAGTTCATCTAGGATTGAAGCTATTACGTAGGGGCCTGTGCCTCCACAGGAAATTTTTTTAAAAAATAAACTTGTTTAAATCATCAGGTCTGGACTTTGGGTGGAGCAAGAAAACGGGGCTGTAGCAGTTGCTGATGCCACAAAAGGTCTGTAACCCCCTGGTTTATGCACATTACAAAGACACACATGGAAGTTTTGAGTTACCATCTCAAACAAGTGCAATCACATTTGGCTGACATTCCGTTAGTGACACCAGCTTCCCTGGGGCAAATTTAAATCAGTGGGATGTAGGACCAAGAAAGGCCATTGATTGCCCAGGATGGCATTAAGTCTCTTTGTGTCAAATTATATTACTAAGAAGAAAGACAAAGCCATGATCAAACCAAGAGCCACCCACTAAAAAGGATCATCAAGAATTGTTCCAGCCTGTGAATGACAAACTTATATCTGTATACAACCAGTGCAAGGTTTTTGAGACTTGTCCTTTAGGAAAACCCGGTATCTGTACATACCCAAAAGACAACTTAAGAAAATATCAAGAACAAAAACATATCCAACCAGGGTCTACTTTTCCTTGACCTTAAATGTACTTTTTCAGCCCCATCAAATCTTTTGCTACTGTCAGAGTGCAGGTTTTAACCTTCACTTCAAAATTAGCCTCCATTCTCACTTATCTCCAACACCAAATTGACTCAAGGACGGTTCCTTGAAGAATGGGATCCACCTTACTGCACATCCAACAGCATCCCATTGAGGAGGACCAGGCTGCACTGCTTTGCTCCTTGTGGCAGGGTAAATACATCGCTGGACACGCAAAGTGTCACCTCAGAGAAACATCACCCTCATCTTCAAGATGCTCAAGACCAACAAAAATTGGCACTTGGGAGATAAGATGCTCCAAGGAAAGCAATTAAACTCCAGTGGATACAAGCGTCAGCAACAAGACCCACACAGCACACCCACACTCTCTACCCAAAATGGGTGAGGCGTGACCAGGGCTCGGGGATCCTCTCTGGATCACTTTAATTAACATTTGACCTAAGGGAACTGAACTATTCCAACATGACCCACGTCTGCAGCCACCAAGAGAAACAGGGGATGGGATGTTAGCAGCTTTATGGCGACACTTGCTCCTTGAGCACTGACAGGATTAAGTTAAATTGTCATGTAGCTTTCAAGGAAGTGGCAGTTTATCCCTGGAAAAGGATATACAGCTCCCTGCCACAGGATAAGGAGAAACCTTCAGAGGTCAAGCTTGGTCTGCAGTGTGAACCTTGACTTTGCACAACTCCAATTTGAGAGAGAACTGGTGCTTTTTAAGAGTTTCCAATTGAAGAATCACAGGAAATCCAAGAACCCCTTAGCCGGTTCTCTGGTGACCAGACACACCCGAGATGAAGTCCCGACGCTCACACCCTCAGTGGAGCAACTGCAACTCCCTCACACAAAAACAGTATTATGAAGAAATTTATTTTTAGCAACAAAATGACCTTTTGCTTTATTTTGGAGCAAACACTTAAAGCGTGGGGGCCGTGCTGAGAAGCTTAACTGGACATGTTCATACATGACTGAAATGTGGCTGTGAGGATTTCCTGACCACCTGGGCTGGCCTGTGAAACAATGGATTAAGCATCAGTCCCATCTCAGGTGCTCCCACTGCCAAGGAAGCTCACAGGATTCTCAGCTCACATCACAGATGCCTCTGACCCCACACCTTGGTTACAGCGAAGCCTCCTGTCCTTGCTCAGCCTGAGGGGATCAGCACCCATCAGTGCTTAGAGGATTGCAAGGACCGATGTCAGCACAGGAGGACTCAGTCACACCTCAATCAAGCACACAAGCCAGGATGCCGTTGGCCTTCTTGGCCACTTGGGCACAGTGCTGACTCATGTTCAGTTGCCAGTCAACCAACACCCCCAGGTCCTTCTCCATGCAGCCACCCTGCCCCAAGCCTGTAGTGCTGCACAGGGTTGTGATGTCCCAGGGGCAGGACTCTGTGCTTGGCCTTGCTGAACCTCATCCCACTGGTCCCAGCCCATTGGTCCAACTTGTTCAGGTCCCTTGAAGAGTCTCCCCACCCTCAAGCACACCAACACATCCTCCCAGCTTAGTGTCATCTGTGAACATACTGAGGGAACACTGAATCCCTTCATCCAGGTCGTTGATAAAGATGTAAGATGTATCTCCTTGCTTTTAAGCCCTCTGCAGTCCCTCAGGCCCTGACTGAAGGCTTTCAGACACTAGAGGCTGGTTTCACATCAGGTCCCTATTCAAAGTACATCCAAGGTCCAGGGCTGCTCGGCTCCAGGTCCCACTGAAGGTGTTTGTTTGGATGGCTTAAATTCAAACTCACAGGGAAGCCTGGGAACAGTTCCCTTTAAAGAAGAGACCAGTCTCACCCTATGTGAAGAACCAGTCTACAGTCCAAACAGAGCTGAGCAAAATCCACCAAAGGCCAAGGCCAGTTTTACTTTCACGAGATGCCAAGTCAGAACAGTTTACGGCCGAACATGTCACAGAGAGATCCACACAACACACACCATTAAACTCAACACCCCACTAATTCTGGTCATGTTTTTGTTGCAAATTCAGCATTCAGCCCCAGAAATTGTGAGGTTTTACAAGTCCCTTCCAAGCAACCCAAATACTGTGCAACTCCGGGAAAAATTCTGGATAAACATCAAAACCCTGTGAAACTCAGGGTTGTGCCTGGAACCCAAGGTGCAGTTAGGCATGGTTTTAAATATACAGGCTGAGGAGTGCAAACACCTCATCTACTGCACAGGAGTTTCAAACTGCAAACCCCGGGGTGCCCCTCTGCTCCTGCCGCCCCCAACATCTTTGCAGCACATTTGGCTGTTGGGACAGACCCTGGCATAGGCAGGGATGATCACGGCCAAATGCCAGAAGGACCTGGGCATCAGGCTCAGAGCTCAGTCCTGAGTCTCCTCATCTCGGGCTGGCATGGATCCTGGGCTTTACAGCAAGCTGGTTTCCCACCATGGGTGCTTCAAAGGTGGCTTTGCAAGAAAGCTCAACCTCAGCCTTGACCAGAGCCAAGTGATGACAAAGCCCATCCAGATACAAAGGTAAGGCTCTGGAGAACCCACCTGGTGTCCCCTACCCAGGTAGTTCCCCTTGTCCTGCAAAGGGTGGCTCTCACTGAACCCCCTGGAGCTCCTGTAACACAACACACTCCCTCTCCTTTAGAGGCAGAAGTATTATGAAGGGCCAAGACCGCTTGCACGGGCCGTAGCAAGCGCCTTCGCTCTTCGATGCCGTCAGAGATTCTTTAGCCAACTTCCCTGACTAAACACACACACACTTCAAGAAAACCCCTATTTTAAAGCTGTAATGTAAACAACCCCAAATTATTACTATCCCCTAAAGGCTACTGCTGGCAGGCATCAGTGATAAAGCTCTGCCAGAGCAGTCTGGCATCTAGCAACAATTTGTTTGTTGTCCTGCAAGAATACAGAGAGCCTTGCCATATGGTATTAGCAACTTTCTGGTAACGTTAAGGAATATATTGGCTTGGAAAGCAGTTATCACACCAGAGCAAACCTCACGGTGCAGAGGCAGGTCTGTGCTCTAAGTGACACCAGCACAGCGGTACTGGTCAGGGGTGGGGTGGGGGAGAGGTGATGGTGGCCAGCAGAGCCATGCCACCTCCAGCCCCCAGTGAAGAGGACATGCCCCTGGCACAGGTGCACTCCAGCTGGCAGAGGTTTTCCTCAAGAGCTGGTCCATGCTCAAGGGCATAAGCCCAGGGCTGCTCACCCATGTGAGCATCTGTGAGCCTTACAGACAAGGTCAGAAGGCATCTGAGTTACCTGTCATCGAGGTGAAGCAACACCTCAGCCACCCTGAACAGCCACAGGGTTCCCACCAACAGCTCTGCCCGCTCCCCCACCCCCACAGTGAGCACAGAGAAAGGAGAAAGAGAACCAAATTCATTACAATGCTCTTTAAACACAATGCATATGTACTTAACATTTTCTGTGTGTGTGTATACCAGGACTTCTGAAAGGAAACCCAAAGAGAGATGGTGCAAATCAGTGTGTGGATTTGGTGGGAAATCACAATTTTACCGTATCACTGACTCTCCAGCTTGAATCCCTGGAAGCAGCTGAACCCGTGCAGTGAGCAGGGACTACTCAGGACACAACTTTACTGCTCTCACTTTCCGTAGAGGGACGATACCACTGATGGACCCCATCCAATACTGCTTTTCCAACTCTGCTCCCATTTCTGGAGCTTCTTCCATAGCCACATCCTACCTCAGAAGAACTCACCCCCAATCACAGCGCTGCAGGAGTTTCCTGCAGACTCACGGTGTCAATAGTACAGCCACACCACACAGAGCAGCACAGCATGGGAGCCAACACACAACCATCCCAACTCCACTGGCACTCTGAGACCCACACCACCGTGAGGTGATGGATCCAGCACCCACCAACTGCTTCTCCTTCCCAGAAGAGTTCAAGGAGTATCTTGAGAGGTGGAGATGTTCTCAAAATTAAGTTCTCAAATTGAAACCAACAGGGAACAATATTGCTAGTGGATCAGAGCAAGATGCAATCCACCTAATGCCATGAAGGAACATCAGTGGGATTGCTTGGAGCATCTTCTAGTTTTCTTGATCAAACTGCAGTGCTTAGCTCTTTCCCCATTCTTCTCGACTCTTCTGGATTCCTTGCAGTCGTTACTTCTCTTCTGTGCCTCCGTATGTTTCTCTGAAACTTGGCATCTCCCTTGCATGGTCCCCAGGAAACAGCCTCCCCACCCACTTGGCAGCTTTGCTTCAGGTCCAATCTCCTCTGCCCTCAGTCAGTCCAGATAAACAATCCTATTGTCTTCTCTCCCTTTAGAGCAAAGCACTCGCTGCTACGGATACCTGCCACAGCCAGTGCTGGCCAGGGTGATCCCATGGGAGGCTGGGAGAGACACATGGGGAATTCCCCAGGAACAGTGCCAAGATATTAGGGGATGCTCATCCCCAGAAGCCCTGAAGGAAGGGTGTGATGGTGCTGACACATCCAGTTCCAGCTTCACAGAGAACACTGACCTCTTGCAAATCCTCTCCTGACTGGTGAGGGACAGAGCAGGGGAAGGAAGTCTCAGCAGCATCCTGCATTTCTAGATAACATGAATCTGCTGTCAGGACAGGTCAGCAAGAGCAGTTGGAGGTGGCCAAGCTAATTAACAGCCACCAGCTCGCACCCCTGGCTGCTATTCCTTGCTCTTGAGACTTAAAGACTTATCTTTGACAGCCTTTTACAAACACGGAGCCCCCACTATACTGACACCCTTATCTCAAGGCACGAGATAAGAAAAGCTGAGGCAGAAAGAAAAACCACTGGAGGACTCACCAGGAGACTCACACAGAAACTCAAAGCTCCTCCAAAGAGACCATTAGCTGCTCTTCTCCCCTGACACTGAATTATTGCAAATATTCAGAGTTCTTGCCTTTGAGGTGGCCAGTCTCACTGTGCCTTGTCACAAGCTGGCATGTCACATCTCACCTCCCCTTGAGAGGAGAGCTGAACCTTCCCAAGTCTCTTCTTCCCCATGTTTCTAAGAAGCCCAAGATAAATAAATAGTATCAATAATTTACAGATAAATAAATAACAAAAGCGCCTGGTGTTCCTGTTCTGAGTTTTCAGATTTGAATCTTTCTCCTTGCAATACAACTCCACCACACAGTTCAGCAGCCCACACACAACCAGACGAATCAGAAAACTCACTCAGGTCCTACAGCTTCTCTGTGTGTATACACAGAGGCACCAACACCCCATGGGCAAAAATAAGATATGGTTGGAGGGAAAAAGGTAAAGGTCTTGGGCCTTCCTCAGCGTAACACCAAGCATCAACAAAGAAACAAAGAAACACAATCCAATTTGTTCTCCCCTGGTGCTGGTCACCTTTGACAGAGAAGACAACACCTTCCCCATCTCCAGTTTCCATAAGCAGCACATAGAGCCTCAGTGAACTCCATGGTTTCATGCTGTGACAACAAATAAAGTCAGAAACCTGCCCAAGACACCTCCAAGCCCTTTGGCTGATGTTGGCCATGGGGTAACAACCAAGCGAGGAGCAAAACACAAGGTTTGGGGCTCCTGAGCAAGCTCCATCAGATGGACTTTGCTCAGCAAAGCTGGTGGAGGTGCAAGTTCTGATAAAAAGATTTAAAACTGCAAAATCTCCTCTCAGCCCAGGGGAGGGTGAGGAGGGGGTGGGGGGGTGTGTTAGACTGTTGGCCTGCACCACAGCCAGCTCGGAGGTGGGGAGCACACCCAAGCTCTGGAGCTCCTGCATGTACCACCAGTTCACAGAATCACAGAATGTCAGGAGTTGGAAGGGACCTCAAAAGATCACCTAATCCAACCTCCTGCCTGAGCAGTGTCACCTCAATTAGATCACACAGGAATGTGTCCAGATTGGTCTTGAATGTCTCCAGAGAAGGAGACTCCACAACCTCTCTGGCCCAGGGCTCCAGCACCCTTGTGGTGAAAAAGTTCTTCCTTATATTCAGATGGAACTTTATGTGTTTCNTGTCCTTCTGGAACTGAGGGGCCCAGAACTGGACACAATACTCCAGGTGTGGTCTCACCAGGGCAGAGCAGAGGGGGAGAAGGACCTCTCTTGACCTACTGGCCACCCCCTTCTAATACACCCCAGGATGCCATTGGCCTTATTAGCCACAAGGGCACATTTCTGGCTTATGGACATCCTGCTGTCCCCCAGCTGTTCCAGCTGAGAACAACAACCTGCTCCAGTCTGTAACACCCTATGTAGGTGATTATGGGAAACAAAAAGGACTAAATTCAAAGCAGGTTTTCAAATGGGGGGGGCAGGGGGGTGGGATCCAAAACTGCTGACTGAGGAGGAGAACAAAGCCAGATGGCATATGCCGGTATTGTTGGGGATTATGCAGTGTAAGGCAATAGGAAATGAGCAGAGAAAAAGACCCAGTTTGGTCCCATGGCTCTTCTCTTGCCAAATGAACATACCGGGGCGACCGTGAAACAATCAGTTTATGGGTTTCATTCCCCTCCACCCCCAGACTGAACTTAAATATTTGTATAAGCCCAGGCGTAACTTTTATCTAGTGTTTTCCTTGGGGTTTACTAGCTGTTTAGAGCATTCAGGCTAAAAAGCATTCCCTCAAACTCTTGCCACAAAAAGAGCTGAAACTATGATACTAATTAAAACCACACTCTTTGGTATCAAGAAGACATGCTATTATTTTCTCTCTTTTTTTTTTTTCTCATGAGAAGCTGTTAATATGGGCAACGCAGCTGGAACATTTTCCTTCCAAACGCCATGCTCCGTACCCCCTCCTGCTCAGGCCGGCTGGTTGTCAGCACTCTGGGGTGGGAAGGCTCATATTTACAAGAATAGATTTATTTCATTAATTATTTTTTGGGGTAACAAACTATTTGCCACCTTAATGTTACAAAAAGCATAACAAGAAGAAGGAAAAAAAAATGCTTGATGCTGTGTGAAAGGTAACAAGCAGAAGAACTGTCCTGCCTTGGTGCCCAATGAGCCAAATCATGGATGAATATTGCCAAAATAGCCTAAACACTTCGGAAAACAGGCTCTGAGTTTGCCAGGATGCTCCTGGATACTCAGTGCAGACCAGGAAAGGACATGGGTTGCACAGTGCAGCATCACTGACCCACCCCAGGGTAAGATGTGGTACAAAAAAAAGGTAAGATTTCACGGTTAGGTTACTCCATCGAATTTGGATGCACCTATGGCTGCCATTACTGTGGCATCAGCACCTCATAAACATCAACAAAATTATCCTTAGAGCATTTCAGGGAAAAACACTATTATGGCATTTTTAGAGGATGGAAAATGAAGCGGGGGGAAGTAAAAAATAATTTTAAAAAAACCCCAAGGGCTGGGTTTGGGCTCCAAAGGCATCCACACGTATGTATCCTGAGAGGGCTGAGCCAGGATTTCCCTGTCCAAGCTCAAACAATGGCGCCTCGATCAGAGCAGTGTTCACACCGCAGAAGCACAGGAAGAAGAGAGAACCAGATGCCTCGGTCCAACCCCCCTGAGCACCGACCTCCAAGTCCCCATCAATTTCGAGCAGTGTCCTGGATGCCGCCCGCCCGTCCAGCGCCGCCCGGCAGTGGGTCAGGCGGGCTGCCACGGCTGGCGGCTGCCAGCCACAGATCCGGGCAGAAACATCTGAACTGCTTGGGAGGAAAACAACGGGCAGAAGGGATCCTCCTGGGAAGGCACTTGTCCCACGAGTGTCACTCTCGAGACCACAAAAGTAAATAATGCTCCATCAGAGCAATTTGGTCTCTGGTTTCTGTTTGGGAGCGTGGCTTTGGCTCTGTCGACTCAAAACAAAACTCAGCTTCCCTTTTTCACAGCCACAAAGATGCCAGATTTTAATTCCTGGTGGTGCAAAGTGCAGGCAGTGGAGGAGGGGCCTTTGAGGGCTGGGATGGTTTATTTTGTCTTTATTTTTCTGGTGATATTTTAGCTTTGAGCAAGCTCCTGCTTGGTTAGCAAGCTCCTAGGTCCGCCAACAGTACAGAAGAGCTGCCTAAGTTACAAAAACAAGTTAATACATAAAAAATATGACTTCAGCAAAGAAGTTAAGCTAGATGGGTGAACATGCTGTAATTTGTTACATGCTTCTATTGTGCAGGGATCCAAAGTAATAAAATATTCCTGTAACGCTAGAACTGTGAGCCCGGCCCCAGCACGACGTTGGGATTCCAGGACTGGCTCTGCCACGGCATCCCCTGGCTCTGCCACGCCATCCAT
>VXBZ01004155.1:10669-53655 GCA_013399135.1 Heliornis fulica | reverse complement strand
TGGCTCTGCCACACCAGCCATCCCCTGGCTCTGCCACACCATCCCCTGGCTCTGCCACGCCATCCATCCCCTGGCTCTGCCACACCATCCATCCCCCAGCTCACCACACAGCCCATCTCCCAGCTCACCACAATGTCCATCCCCTGGCTCACGGCCAAACGGAGCTTTATGGTGCCCACCTCCACAGGCCCAGCACTCCACTTACTCTTTTATTTCAAATTCCACTCCAAAGAAAGACCAAGTTAGTGTGAAGGTGGCCACAACACCGGGATGCCGAGATGCCGCCTCACGTACATTTAATGCAACTGTAAAGCACAAACCCATCCACATCCGAAGCATCATCAGAGAATCCCAGGGCGGGTATGGAGCTGGATTTTACAGACATGGGGAGGGCTTGGGAGGGCATGGGCTGCCTCCCAAACCCCATGTCACCCTGCTTTTCACTGGAGACTGCCAGGCAAAGCTCCAACACATCGTCACAGCCTTGAGGAGGCTGCTGAAGGCAATGCTCCCGTTAGAAATGAATGAGTAGGAAACACTCACCTTCCCCACGAGCTTGCCTTTCCTGTTCATGCAAAGGTAGAAGTCGGTCTCCTTCCCTTTGATCCGGACTTGACTGCCAAAAGTGTCTGTTTCCACTAGAAGCTGGGCTTGTAAAGAAGAAGAAAAGAAGGCATTTACTGATACGGTCCATAAAGTCAGGGCGTGCACAGCTCATCAGCACACAGTCCCTTCGCCCCCCTCCCCCCTCAACCATCCCATGCTGAGACGCTCTGCATGGGACTCAGGGCTGAGCTCCAGGCTTGCTCACAGTGTGGATCTGACAGGTTTCCACCGGCTCCTGAGCAGATGCTCCAGATTTAATGCAGGGTTAGCACAAGATACATGTATATACACATGTGTCCCATCAGCCCACCCCAACCCCACCACCCCTCAGCAATACAGAGCTCTCCTTCGTGCTGCTGGAGGCCTCTCAGAGGGTAAGAACGTAGATCTTGTTCTCACACAAACAAAAGACTGGCACAACAGGAATGAAAATCCTTTCCCAACAGCCAGCAGCCCTCAAACACTTCACAGAAGTGGTCCAGCCCCATGGTCATGATGCAAAGTCTAACAGGGATCTCCTGAAGATCACCACAGTGGCTGGTAGGGGAGAGACTTGGTGCTGCTCATGCTCTCCGATGACCATGTGCCCTGCAGACATTGTCTGTGTGTCCAGGTGTGCTCCTGCGAGGTCACTGACTGCTTCCTGGCAGTCCCGGACCGTGACTCCTGCTCTAGCCAGGAGAAACACGGCCAACCTCGGACTGACCAGCATGTTTGCCGAGGCCAGGGCTGGCTTGCAGACCTGCCAGGAGCCATGGTAGGCAGCAGATTTCTGCTGCATCTTCATAAACCACCGTCCCCAACACAAGTGTATTTGCAGAGGCGGCCGAGCTGCCACCCAGACGTGTAGCGTGCCATCGTCACCTCGAACACCCAGACCGTCCAAACTCAGCGCTGCGCTCTGTCTCTGACCTGAACACAAATTCCAGTCATGCTCGAGGTTCGGATTCCAGGAATTTCCCTGGAGAGGCAGGAACAGGCAAGGCTGGACATTTTGGTTCAGATCCATCTCCGATACAGAGGGGGGAGAAAGGAGACATGGTCGAAACACAATGCAAGAATGTGTAAGTGTCAGCAAGTGCAAATCCACGGTCCTGCTCTGGAAATACTCACGCTCGTAAGACCCGAGCCCTGCCGTAGAAACACGGCTTTTGCCAAACTCTGGAGAATGTTTGATCTGTGCTGCATAAAGTCACATTCTTTTTGGCATTCATATTTCAGACTTTAAAACCCTCTAAGAGCAAATATGTTCGCTGTAAGGATTTACCGTGGGGATAGAAATAGGAGTTTGTTTCATTTAAACACATTAATATTTTTCCCACTTGTAAAGTCAGCTTTTGGCTTCTGCAGCAGGGCAAATATCACAAATGTTTAACTCACAAGGGCCCTAAACGGAGTTTTCCCTTTGCAGCTCAGTCACACATGCAGGTTCAGGGTTTTCCAGTTACCAGCGGTTTACGTTTACTTAGATATATTTGTTAGACCTGTTACCACAGGGGATATTTAAATAAAAACCTCCTTCTGACAGCAAGCAGGACAATGCCTGAATTACAGCAGGATATTACTTGCAATCAGGCATAAATACAGATCTTTATCCAAGCCTTTCAGAAAAGCACCATGTTGCTGGGTATCTGCGATGGGGAGCAGCTTGCCAGCGACAGCCGGGTGCTGCAGGCTTTCCCTCCGCACCTGCCAAGGTGGTACCGAAGCAGTGACTACCCCCAGACATCTGTGAGGAAGGGCCACATGAACCAGAAATACCCACTCACAGTAAGGAGGATGAGGATGGAGGAGGGTGGCATAGGGTCAAAAATGGGTCTTCGCAGGGAGGATGAGCAAGATGGTAACTTGGTGATGTGCACTGCTTTGAGAAGTTCAGGGGGGCATCTGAGATGCAACAAAGTGTTAACGAAGCAGGGAATAGCCAGAGGTGGGACTGCCTTTAAAGAGGTGACAGCGGAAGGTCTTCCTCACAAATGATCAAGGGCACCAGAGAGGGCTAATGGTCAACCTCAGATGGGGGGAGCCCCAACCTGCACGCAAGGGAAGGTTATGAGGCCAGCACAAGAATCATAGAATCATAGAATTGTTAAGGCTGGAAATGGCCCCTAAGATCATCCAGTCCAACCGTTAACCTACCGCCACCAAGTCTACCCTTAGACCATGTCCTCAAGCACTGCATCAAGAGATCCCAAAGATGGCCCAGGAACCACAGCCGACACCCAGAGCACCAAGGTGTTGCCCACAGCTCTACACTGGCAAACCCATCCAAGGAAACAGACCCGGGGCCACCCACCGAAGGGCTCAACCGAGGACTCCACACCTTGCACATAGGCAAGAACAGGACACAGCAAGTCCCTGTCCAAGCTGCAAAGCATTCCCCACCCATTCCAGGCTCAGCGCTGCAACGAAAGCTGCTCAGAATAACGCCAAGTATCAGATATGGGCTCGGGCCAGCCCAGGCAGGAGCCAACGCGAGAGCCTTGAGCCCCGCTCCCGCGGGACCGTCGGCAGCCCGCGCCGCTGTGACGCAGGCCCCCCCAGCAGCCCACGCTCAGATGGACAAACACGGGGCGCGCTGGCTGGCGTTCCCCACCCCCTAGCGCTGCAGCCAGTATGAGTAATATCGAAGCTGATTTTAATTTGAAAAATATCACCTTAAAAAGATGCCGGTTCCCTGCTGTGAAAATTAAAACCATCTGGATGGAGTGATTTCAAATAATTAATCTAGGTCTCCTTTGACACCGCTACTAATTAAAATATGATACCTTCCTCCCCCTTTTTAAATAAAGAATTTAAATAAAGTTTAAAGATCTAATAAAATAATGTCATAATTTAGAACTAAATGGAAGTCACCTTTCCTGCGGGCTGCAAAGGTTACGCTGGCACTGGGGTCCCTCCTGGGCTGGTGCCGCAGTGCAGACTGAGCAGCAGCACATGGGCAAGCCCCCAGTGCGACACCCACACCAGAAAATACACCAGCACGGGTACCCCGGTGCCCCAAGGAGACTCCCCAGCCCCAGAGATCATCCTGCACCCCATGTGTAGGATCAGTGAGCACAGAGGTTCAGCAGATGCTGTCTAGTCCCCGCTGTGATCCTAGCAGCCAAGTACAGCCTAGGGCCACCCGGAGGGACCCACTTCTGAAAAAGCTGGGTCTTAAGATGGTGGAAACATGTTCCTATTTCTAGGGATCCTTGACCTCTTTTCCTACAAGATATGGCTTTCATTTTGGGCTGAGAACCCGCTTGGCTTCCAGCCTATGGCACCCTTAATTCTCCTGAGCAACCTGACCTAGTGAAGATGACCTTGTTCACTGCAGGGGGTTGGACTAGATGGCCTTTACAGGTCCCTTCCAACCCAACACATTCTATTCTGTGATCCTTTTTGTGACAGGCAGCTCCATAAATTCCTCAGAAGCTGGATCTTGGACAACACATCTAGTGAGCAGAAATCAGATGGGATAAATCCTAGTCCTGAGTTCTCCAACCAGCGTTTCTGGGGGTGGAGGCCATCCCACCAGAAGAGGATGCTGAGATCTTCCACCCCACTCGTGCACCATAAGAGCAGCACAAGTCACCACACACAGGGTTTAAATACACATACGCTGAGCTTGGTTCGCTGTCTCCTTTGTCTCTGTGATAAAGATGCTATATGCCATAACAAAAGTGCTGGGGAAAAGTCAGTCCCACAGAGCTGGAGCAGTGTCCCCATGGCAGTCTACAGCTCAGGACACTTGACTTCCAGCTCCATCAGTCCCTGGACACACCATTGAGAGATTGCCATCTTTATTTTCAAAAGCCCTGTGCTCCAGCCTTCAGATCAGGTATTATTGTTTAAATTCTTTGACAGCTAGATATTCTGATATATTTTCCAGGGGGAAAAAAAAAGCTAAGGAGAAAAGATGTCTTTAGAGAGTGAGATCTTCTGCTACATGCTTTTGCCTTATTGGCCCATTTAACCTAAACCTTCCTGAAAACTCCCACTGGAAGAGATTGGAATTCCTCACATGTCTAGGTGAAAGGGATTACATATATATGTTGAAAAGCTATCTTCCAGCTAAGAAAACATGAAGTCAGGGAGATATGTGAAGGTGGCAGAAAATATGCCAAATTATCTTTCAAATATTTCCTGGGAGTGGGAGGACAGGAGCCAGAACAGCAGAGGGGAAGAAAGGAGAAAGAGGGCACCTGTGAGGCGTGAGGTTTACATGTACCCATCACAAACGCCTAAGCACCAGCCGGGCTCAGATAAAAGGAGAGATAAAGGGGAAAACACAACCAAGGTGCAGGAGGACTCAATTCTTCTGGTCCATCCACAGTCACTATGGGTAGGGTTTTTTCCCAGGTGTAAATCCTGCAAAAAGGAGCTGCAGAGATAAGGAGCCTTTAGCCACTTGCACTGCCCACAGGCATCCTGAAGCTTGCCAGCTAAAGCCATTTCCTGGGAGAAGGCTCTCAAGATTCTGTTGCTTTTAGTGCACAGGTTGGCTTTGGGGGGGGTTTTTGGATGTAATGACAAAGTCGGGGAAAACAATCTCAGCACTGGACCCCATCTCCAGTGAATGAAGAGGAAGGATCCCCCGCAGCATCCTTCTCTCTGAGTTGGAGAGATATGGGTTTGATGGGTGGACTGTTGGGTGGATAAGTGATTGACTGGATGGTTGCATCCAGAGGGGGGTGGTCAATGGCTCAAAGTCCAGATGGCAGACAGCGACAAGCAGTGTTCCTCAGGGGTCTGTGCTGGCACTGGTGCTGTTTAATGTCTTTATTAATGATGCTGACAGTGGGATTGAGTGCACCCTCAACAGTTTTGCAGATGACACAAAACTGAGTGGTGAAGTAAATGTGCTGGAGGGACAGAATGCCATCCAGAGGGACCTGGACAGGCTGGAGTAGTGGGCTCAGGGGAACCTCATGAAGTTCAACAAAGCCAAGCGCAGGGTCCTCTCCTGGGTTGGGACAGCCTCTGTTATCAATACAGGTTAGGAGATGATGCGCTGGAAATCAACCCTGAGGAAAAGGACTTGGGAGTAATCATGGATGAGAAGCTGGACATGAGCCACCAATGCGCATCTGCAGCCCAGAGGCCAACTGCAACCTGCGCTGCATCCCCAGGAGTGTGGCCAGCAGATCAAGAGAGGGGATCGTCCCCTCTGCTCTGCTCTGGGGAGACCTCACCTGGAATGCTGTGTCCAGCTCTGAATCCCTCAGCACAAGAAGGACATGGACCTCTTGGAGCCCATCCAGTAAAGGCCATATAAATAATCCAAGTGCTGAAGCCCTTCTCCTATGAGGTCAGGCTGAGAGAGTTGGGCTTGTTCAGCCTGGAAAAGAGAAGGCTCCAGAAGGACCTTATAGCAGCCTTCTAGTCCCTGGAAGGTGCTGATAAAAAAGCTGGGGAAGAAGGGCATGGAGCGATAGGTGATGGGTTTAAACTAGAAAAGGGGAGATTTAAATTGGGTGTTAGGAAAAAGTTCTTAACTCTGAGGGTGGTAGATCACTGGCCCAGGTTTCCCAGAGAGGTGTTAGAGGCCCCATCTCTGGAGACATTCAAGGCCAGGGTAGATGGGGCTCTGAACAACCTGACCTAGTGAAGATGTCCCTGCTCACTGCAGGGGTTGGACTGGACGGTCTTTAGAGGTCCCTTCCAACCCAACACTTTCTATGATCCTGTGATTCTATGTACAGGTATGCCTGGGCTGGGACCACAGTATCTGGGATGGAGAGCAGCTTTCCAATTTATTCATTCTGACGTTGTGAACCAAGGCAAAACACATTTCCAAAGTTCACAGTATATATTGCACCTGACCAGAGAATAAAATTAACTCCCTGGCAGGGCTGAATCTTTCACCATGAACCCCAGCACAGCCAAAGGTGCTTCAGAGAGTGTCAACCAGTTCAAACACAGCCTGCACCCTGCCAACACCACATGAAATCCTTCACATGACCCCAACACAGGAGACAACACCCCTGTCTCCACGTCCGGGACATAACAACAAGGGAATAACACCAAAATTAAGTGTTAATTAACAAGCCTGGAGGGTCTGATAAAGCCCACAGGGCTATGAACCAGTGAAGGAAGTTACCCTGCTCCCTCCAGTTTTGTTTACACACAGGTGGATTCCTCCAAGCCGCAGCACTGTGAACAGTTATAACCCACACGATCCCACTCCCGTCCCAACGACGCGGGTGCAAATCAGGAGTAACTGCCAAAATCTGTAAGGCTGGTGCTCAGGATGGCAGAGCTCCTTCCCACATACCACTGCAATTAGCTCACCCAGGAGGACATGTCTGCTGGGTTAGTGAAAGGGCTGCTCGAGGGGAGGTGGAGTGAGAGCAGCTTCATGATCCAGGCTCCAGGTACTCCCTGTGTTAAGGCATCACTTTGCACAACCCGGCCTTAGAGCAGGGACGGTGCAGGGAGCAGCGCTGTCTCAACCAAGGCTTTTACTAATGCCACCTCTCCAAATGAGGTTTTATTTTAAACCCCACTGAAACACCCTGTCTTTTACTTGGTCAGTGGGTGCCATTAGGGAAGAACACGTGATTTGGAGCGTGTAAGCCCCTCAGAGCATCGACACACGCCAAGCAGTACTTCTCCGTGTCCGATTTTGTGGTGTGGGCAGGAGCAGGACTGAACAAAGGTAAGACCATGGAGACAATCTGTCACCCACATAACAGCCCCAGCAGCTCTCAGGAACCAGACAGGTTAAATATTTGCATGGGAGACATCAGAAGAAAATCTGTAATTCAGCAGAGACCTCAAAGGCACTTACAGTGCAGCAACCTGATCCCGCAAATACTTGCACACAAAGGACTTGACACGCATCGGAAGTCCCTTGAGTGCTGACAAAGACCCTTACATGGCTTCAGGGTCCTGCCCCTGCCACCATGGTCGGACATGCCAGGAGCATGGCTCTGGACACGGAGGTGCAAGCTCCCCCCACCCCTGCCAGCCCTCCACGGGACTGTCTGCTTGCCCTGCCTACCTGCAGCTGCACCGAGGGCTCGGTGGGACAGAGCAAAGAGCAGGATCACTGCGCTTTAGCCCTTTAGAGGAACTTTAGAGGAACTTTAGAGGAACTTTAGAGGAACTTTAGCCCTTCTCTCCCATTAAAAGCGCAGGATCACTGCGCTTTTAATGGGAGAGAAGGGCTAAAGTTCCTCTTCTGCCTCACTGAAGGGGTGAAAGAGCTTCAGCCTCCGGGTGAAGCTTTCATGCACCCCCATCTGCCACCAGCCACCTAACACTGAGAGGGCATCCTGTCCTCTTTCCAAGATGCTGAGCTGTCTCCTCAGTGTTCCATGGGCATGTCTACATGACAGGAGGCCAAGACATGCGGAAATATCCCAGCTGGTGCCAACCACACCAGCCCAGGACAGATGTGCAAGCATGACACACTGCCACAGCAGCTAACCCCACACGGCGCACAGACGGAGTTATTCAGGTAATTAAATACCCAGTACACCCACCCAAAATATTCCACACAACATGCCCAAGGAACGATGCTGAGCTGCTTGGTGTTCTCTGAGCTTCTCAGGGACCATCCTGGGGAGCACCTGCCTCCCCACCCCATAGGAGATGTGCTGCCTGTGCCAGCACGGCGATACCAAGGGTAAAAGCGAATCCTGAAACAAAGAAACACTCTTGTCCAGACTGCCCAGGCTCCTGAAAGATGCCAACACTTCTAGACACAGTCCCTTATAAATTAACTCTATTCACTTCATCTTGGGAGAAACTTTAGTGAAAATTCACTAATTTGAGGTCTTTTATCAGGCCGTGCCTATGAAAATTGTTGGACAGTTTAGCTGACATAAGACCAGAATAAACACTGAGGTAGCTGTTAGATATTTTGCCCAACTTATATAAAAATCTAATAAATCCCCGAATCTGTGAAAAAAACAGAAAACTATAAAAACAAAAATAAAGCATCTGAGGACAACATGACAATTTCAAGTCCCATATTACTGGCCCACAGAGTCTGGTCATCGCTTACCCACGTGAAAAATGAATATAACATACTGTCATTTTGACACGGAGCCACTCGCACCCATTTGTAGATCTAAGAAAACAGGATTAAGTGTCAGGGAATCAGACTTGGCCTCTTGCAGATGTTTTAGACATAATTCACCATAAGAGACGCTAAAAAATATTTTGGCAGTTGCTTCAATGGTGAATAAGCTTATTTAGACAAGATCCAGTAAAACTGGAGGCGATAGGCTGCGCTCTTTGAAAACGCCTGGGCGGGGAGCGGCGGCGAACAAATTCTTCGCTGAACTTTGCCACCTGCACGCTCGCGATGACTAAGAGGTAGGGCTGGAAAGAGAAACGTTAAAAATGTTAGCACAGAAATTCCTCTATCTCACCAGGGTGTCCTGCTGCCTCCAAACACAGCTCAAGTGGACAGTATTTCTTACGGAGGCAGGAAAACTGCTTGACAAGCTGCCAGGCTCTGAGTCTGGAATTAGTAAAGGATGAGCCTCAAAAAAAAAAAAGTAGTTCAGAAGCTCTGTTATGCTTGAAAAAGCACCTAAAATGAAAAAAAAAAAAGAGCCAAACCTCGATGTCTTTGATCATTCTCATTTGAATACATTCCTGCTGACACAGTCAAGCCCAACAGACGAGGACCTCAGGCCCTGGCCCCGAGCACCTAGCTGAAACCCGTCCAAAGGACTGGAATCTCTTGGGTCTGGAAATAGCATGAACCTTTCCCGTCCCGCAGAGGGCTAGGGTTACCACAAGAACAAACCCTGCTGAAGTTATTTTGACTCTCTTGTTCCCAGTCTCAGCTGAACCCAAAAAAAACACTGATGTACACAAAAATAACAATAACCAGAGAATGACAACTATGGGAACCCCATGTACTTCCAAAGCTCTTCCAAAGCTGCTCTATCTGTGGCCAGAAGCATAGGACAGACCACATTCACTCCGAAATGTACACCCACATCTCTTGGGCAACCTGGCAGTTGGTTGGCTGCTCATCCTCCACAATGAAGTAGGTGTGAGGTTAGCACCACCATATCCTCTTACCGAGGAGCCCCCAAACACACCCATTTCCCCCGTACGCCAACCCCACAGCGGTAGCACGTACTCCAGAAGCCAGGCCATCCTGTTCCACTGTTGTGTTTGTGAGGGCTCCAAAATGGGGCTCATCAGGAGAAATCCATAAAGCGTTCGCAGCATTAGTTGCATTAAGATCAGCCAGGCCTGATATGCAAAGATGCTCCGTCCTGCCAAGCAGGTGGTTGGACTCGATGATCTTAGAGGTCTCTTTCAACCTAAGTGATTCTATCACTTTATGATTTCATGCCCTACAGTAGAAGCTGAAGTTACAACAATTCATGTTACAGATAGGAATATAAGGATGCAGGCACATCTTCTCAAACCTTCTCTTCCAGAAAGTAAAAAACATACTCTGAAGACAAAGCTGCAGGATGCTTCAGTATTTTCAATGGAATTCTTGTGGCTCTGGAACCTGGAGGAGAACTGGGAGAATGCAACCTACCAGGGAAAATGTCCCAGCACACAAAGTAAATTACTCTGTGCTTTAAGATTTTGAAAGGGGGAGAAATATCCCTGGTTTTGTCCTCTTGCTTGTGCTAATGAAGCTCATTTGTATCCAATAGAAGATACATTAAATTAAGTACAGAAAACTGTCACTCTTAGTAACATGAGCATGAGCCTATTTTTGGGAAAGGGTTGGAAGAGGGGAACAGAAACTGGTCTTCTACAGCACCTGAGGACACCCATCCTTGGGAGCTGGCTGCCACCAAAGCGAGTCCCTCAGGGAAGCACCTTGGAGGACAGCCCTCAGCATCGGTCCCTTTGAAAGGTCTCTCCCTACAGACACAGCCACACTCTTCAACTATTCTCAGAGCAGAAGCAACAGAAATGAAAACCAAAAAATCAGGTATCCCATCAACTCTGCCTTTAGCCCCTTTATTTTGTTTCTTTTTTTTTTAAACAAATTCATCATGGGGCTTTTTTTACACCATTACCCCCAGTCATAGGTGAGACTATTTACTTGCCTTTTACTGCAGTTTAATTGCATGAGAGGTTTTAAAAGTTGTGGGTTGGGGTGGGTTCTTTTTCCTGGAGCCATTAGGGACAGAAGGCATCTGGCACTGAGTATTTAAATAGGACCTGTCAGAACTGTAAAATTAGTTTTACGTTTTAATAAAGGCACTTTAAAAATCTCCAATATAATTCTGCATCAAATCAGAAGTGCTTGCACTAAGGAAAGGAGATCCCACAATAAATTTTAATATAAAAAGTAAATCAAGTACAGAACTAAGCCAGTCCTCATCTGTGGCGTTACAAACAAGGGCAAAGGCAGAATCTGTAATTGCTTATTTTGGGGTGTTCTGGGCTTACACACCCAGCACTGGCCATGTAAAGTCTGTATCATGGTATTTGTTACTTAGCCCAGTTTCAGCTTACCCAGGTCACCTACAAAGCTCAGACTCAGCCTCATGTTTCCAGCCCAAATTTTCTCCCCTGCCCACATCCCTCCCTCCTCTCCCTGTCCCTTGAGGGGACCACAGCAGGTGACACAGTTTCTGTGGGTGTCCAGCCTGTACCTGCCCTGACACCGACAGACAGCGCTCGCTCAGCTCAGGGGGACTCTTCGGCCAGGTCTTTAACCAGACCATAATTCACATTACAGCCATACAGGCAAAGGACAAAACCCAAAGGACATCCCCTCCTCCCGCACTCACTTACTGGTGTACCCCTCCTCCCTGCCACTGCTCCCCCATTTTATCTCCCTCCACAATCTCTGGAGCAGACAGAAGAAGGAAAACCCCCACCATGGCAACCCTGAAGTATGGACAGGCAGTGCTGATAGCCAAACGTCTGTGCCAAGCCCCAGGGCTGCCCTCACCTCCACCACAGGAGGACAAAGCCACCTTAGAAGCCCTCCAAGGTGGCTGGGTCACCCGGGGCTTGCTGCCACCATCCCAGCTCAGGCCAGTCCTCCCCCAGCAACCGCCCCGACCTGGCGTCTCGCTGCAGGTCCACCTCCGGTGTGAAGAGTTAAAGCTCATCCCCCGAGAGGCAGGGATGAAAAGGAGACAAAAAAGCAGGATGCTGCTGAATGAGGGCGGTGGGTGGCCGGCGGCCCCTGGCCGGCCGCTCTGCATACAACAGGCACAGCCAAGTGTGTCTGGCACCAGACAATTATTGCGCTGGAGGTGGGTGAGGCGGGAGCGCCGAGAGCCATTCTCACGGCGAAGCAACGAGCCATGGCGGCTAACAAAACCGCTCGCCGGGGCGCGCCCCTCTCCCTGCTCCCATCTCCTCACCCGGGGCCCGGTTGGGTTTTTTTGGGTTGGGTTGGGGCTTTTTTTTCCTGTGTTGTCCTTCCTGCTGGGGCATTTGCAGCTCTGGAGACAAAAAAGCAGGTCAAACATCCTCCAGTGGTGTATTTAGTGCTTCCCCTCGGGTTTCCGTGGCGTCCCTGCCATTTTCCTCCCGGACTCGGGCGTGCGGCACTATTTATGGGGTAGCGAGCTGACCCCTCGGCTGCGGTGGGCGAGAGCGCCTGACGTTAAGTGCTGCTAATGCGTTCTGCATTTGTGCTCAGGGGCAGGAAATCTCAACTTCCAGTGCCAAGGGGTTAATTATAATTTATATAGCAAGATCTCAGGCTGCGCTGGTGGGTTGTTGTTTTTGTGTTTTTTTTTAACTCCAGCTAATTAAGAGGGACAATTACCTCTGAGAATCAAAGGGATATTTTGGTACCCAGCTCTTAGAAACAGATTACAGGCACTTAAAACACAAGGATGACTTTACTTTTCTATGGGTGCTTACCTTTAGTTTTAGCTCATTAACAAGAAACTGACCCATTCCCCAGCCACCATCACAGCATAGCGGTGACCAGCAGAACCCGCTGTGACAGGGTGACACGCAGCACCGCTGCTTTCCTGGCACTTGCCTGTGTTTCCAAGGACATGTTTTACCAATCCATCACCTGCGCTCAGGGCGCTGGCCAAACCTTCCACGGGTTCATTAGCAAAGCTTTGTGATACCCTCGAGGTGGGTAACACCTGAACAGAGCGGTCTGTGCTCAGATGGCAAGCCCGGGACTACTCACTCCCGAGGCAAGGGGCAGGTTGATGAAGATTATCGAAGGTTATTAGTAATAATTATGACTGAGTCACCCCAGATAGCATGGCAGCCCCTCTGCATTGCCCGCTGGTGCCCAACGTCCCCGTGCAAGCAGGGGGCACCACTCACCACACAGCCACAGGACCTGGAGCCGAGGGATAAGCACTGAGGGTACACAGGAGCACCCAGGGAGAGCCATGAGAGCCAGCTCCAGCAGTGGCAACATGCAGGGCCAACGGTGCTGGGCTCTGGGGCGGTGCTGGGCCTGCCTGGGGCATCGCTGGGAGAGACTCCATCACCGCCAGCGATGTCCCTCGGTCAGCTCCTTGCCAGGTGTTTGTGCAGAGGTTTAACACCACAGGTCTCCCAGCACTCTCAGTGGTGTGCACGGAGCCATTTGCAAATCGCTGATGTAACTGGATATTCAGATGTGGGGAGAGGAGGCCTGGGCTACACAGCAGGAAAAGAGTCTGGGGAACCCTGAAAGCCCTGCGCTGGGGGGTTGCTAGTGACACGTGCGGCGCAGGCTGCAACCTCAGCTCGGCTTGGCACAGCCTGACCAACATGTCTGCCACCACTAGGTGCTTCAGCTGTCACTCTCAGCAGACCACAGGCTCCCACACAGCCCACCAGCAGCCTCCCCACGGCCCAAAACACAGCTTCAGGCAACAAAGACTGACCGAAGAGGGGGTCAGTCTTAGGACCAAGAGGAACATCTGTCCATGTGGGTCAGAAATACAGCTCATCCTGCCAAAGGCAAGAGGGGTGCTCAGCAACTGGCATCCAACAGCCACAACCCTCTGCCTACAGCCCGGTGACGTCGTGGTGGGTTTATCGGGCTGCAGCAAACCTGCTGTGTTGGATTTGCCGCAAGGCGGAAGCATATGAACCAAAAACACAAACTGTGAAACTGGGAGGGGATAACACACTCAACACCTCAGCACAGAGAGATGCCCCTGGTAGGGCTCATCTCAAAGGAGCTGAGAAATTCATTTAGAAACTTGACAATTGACACATCCTAGAGGTATTTCCATCCTTGGAAGCCACTCTTTGACAGGTGATTGCCAGGGGAAAGGGCACATCAGGTGTCATAAGCCACTTTACAAATTTGCATCTAGAAAACCATGCACACCTGCACCGAGCAGAGCCCTTCCACTACTACAGGACTCATCAGAGCATTCTGTTTCACCACAGGAGACCAAGAGCAAATCCTCTCCTACACAGGAAAGGAACAGCTTTTCCTACATAAAGGTTGAGAATAATCAGGTTGGAGGAGAGGGGATAGTATTTTTAGAGGGTTTATCTCTGTGCAGGAGAGCATCTCTCTCCATGCACTGGGTATAGCAATGGGTGCTGGTGCAGGCAAGGGGCTGGCAGAGGACCTGTCTCAGCACTGGGGAAATCAAGGCAGGGATTACAAATCTGTTGCTTGCAGCCCCAGTTTGAGCCTTTAACCTGCGTGATATTAGGTGAAGAGGACTTGTAAATGCTTAATCAGCAGCACAACCAAGTTGTATAGAAAAGAGAGGGAAAGGAAGGGCGGATCCAGAGGGAAATACGTACACACCAGCATTACCTTTCCCTACAGCTTGCTATTTATTGAAGAAGCAGCAAAAGCTCCAGTGCACTTCAGAACACAAACGCTGACATGGAAATTCAGAGCCCTGAACCACTTCCAACAGGGAAAATATACTGACCGCAGTCTGTTTGGAGGTCAAACAAAATCAATAGCCTTTCTCTCCAGTCTGTCTCTAAACTAAGCTTCTTTCAAAGGCATCCAGAGAAAATGGATCATCTTTTGTTGGGGTGTGTGGGTTTGGGTTGGGCTTTTTGTTTTGTTTTGTTTTGCTTTTTTTAAGTGGTCAAACATTCATACGCACAGGGGAAACTCCTTCCTCCCTCTGCATACTGAAAGGATTGCAGAGAGGTCAAAACTGCCCATCAGTTTTGCCACACAATAGACGAGTTATCCAGTTCTCGGGGAGGAAACCGAGCTGGAAGCTGCTTGACACTCACTAAGAGAGGAAAAAATAAATCAACGCATTCGCTCGATCGGGGTACGTTTAAAGCTGGTTGTCAATTAGTTCAACACAGTTTGCTGTTACAGAGCACAACAATTTAGCCCCAGGAGCTGAAGTTCGCTGTGTTTCCTCAGATTCCTCCTGCTGAGAGACAGAGATTGGCTGCAGCCAGGTCAGGCACTGAGGAGGAGGAGGGAGGGCACAGCGGCAGAGCAGGAGCCTGGCAACGGATACAGCAGGGCTGGGGACTCCTTCCTTCCACTCAAAGCACATGCTGCGTTGGATTTGTGTCCGAAGAGGAGCAGAGATGGTAACTGGTTATGGTGCTGGTACAGAGCACGCCTCTCCACTCCACAGAACACACCTTTTAAGATAAACTACAGTTTAAATACCCCTGCACACATGGGATTGTCTTCACAGGTAAGAGCAGGTCACCCCAAGGTGAGGGCAAGGGCTAAGGAATAAAGTGGCAGCGTGGAAAACTTTGCCTACATCTAACTTTTAAAATAATAAAATTTCTTAGAAATCTTGACACAAAACTCTCAAGAAGAAAAGTGAAGGACAAACGACACAAAGATGCTTCCTAAGGGTCCCACTGAAAGCATCCAAAGGAGAACCACTGTCCTCAAAGCAACAGACCACTGATGACTTCATCTTCCAGCTCTGCTCTGACAATCAGACCAGATCACAAAATAATTCAGGCTGGGAAGGCTCTCCAGAGGTCATCCAGCTCAGGGGCAGGACCATCAGGGCTAGAGGAGCCCCAGAAACAGAGCAGACCTCAGTGGGAGTGAGCTACCCATGGCCATGGGCCTCAGCCGGTCCACAGAGCCACACTGACTCACCTCTGTCTAATGGGCATCCCTCAGTGCTGAGAGCTGCTGCTGGTGGTACCCATACTAGCTGTATTAAAGCTCCTACACGTCTCCAAGCCTCCTTCGAGCGCAGCACGCCAGCCCCGGCAGCGACGCACACCCTGACTCATCGGCCGCCCTGCGCTCACATATGCCGCAGGAAGGAGGGTTTGTTCCACCAGCCGCCGTAAAGGGCGCCTCGGCTCTGAGCGAACATATTTAGCGTCTCCTAATTAGGATCTTGGCTTCCTCTCATGCCCACACAGGTCCAACAGTTCCAGCACTAGAACATCCCGGCGAAGCCCAGAACAGGTTACAGCAATGGTGGCTGTCAAACGTTCACCCCATCTCGCTGTGGTTGCCAGACGAGACAAGGCTGGCGGCTAGAAACAAAAGCGCCGCTTCCTTGCAGCGCTTTTTATCTCCCCTCCTCCCATCCTCCCAGGTGGACCAATTTCCCGGTGACTACACAGCTCTTGCATCTGCTTGTTAGCACCCCCAAATTAGTAGGTGTAAAGTCAATATCCTTTCGCCTATTTGCTCCTAATGAGTCACCAGTCAGAAACTTAACTTGAAAAAAAAAAAAAAATCAGTTACGAATGCAGATGCAGAAGCAAATGAAATAAAGGCCAGAATCACCGCTGAGCAAACGTCGAGGCACAAAGGCGAGGGGCTGGGCACACCACGCAGCACCCCACCATTGTCACCGGCTAAAACCTAACAGCTTTGATTTGCCTCCCACCGGCTAAAATGGTTTGAAATGCAAGGTCTTAACAAAGGTGCAAGACACAGGGGGAATGGGAGGCACTGCTGGGCACTTAATCTCCTTTCAGGCTCACACAGGAGCTCCAGGAATGGCTCTGCTGAAGCCGGTGGAGTTTCATGAGCGTAGGAAAGAGGATAATCAGGCCCCCGTTGTAACAGCCGTCCGGCGCTGTGATCCCTCTGTGCAACCCACAGAAATGTTCTTGGGGATTTATACTGAAGTTACCTTCAAGCAAGCTCCTTTGCTGCTGGAACCTGGGACAACATCAACGATCCCAACAGGACAGGACCAGCTTTCAGCAGCTGCAGAGCTCCCCCTCCACCTCGACACAACGTGTGAGTGGAAACCAGGAGCCCAAAGCACCCTCTGAGGGGCTGCTTCAGCATCTGCCAGAGTAGCAACAGGGCTGGGGTGGTGAGCCTGCCCCACACACCCCCCTCACTGTGAGCCCCATGGATGTCCCTGGCCAAGCACTGAGTCATTTTGAACATTGTATTTTTAGATTTATCTGGTGTTTACATGCCATCCTATTCTTAACCTCTCCCTGCAGCTTCTCTGCACCAGGGTCACATCCTCCAGCAGCTGTGGGCAACGTCCTGAACTGCCAGAGCTCCTCTCTCATATCTGACCACTCCTTTCCTCTCCTGCTTGTCCTTTCTTGAGAACATCAGGTATAAACCAAACCATTCCAACCACTCCAACTCAAAGTCCAGATCCCAAGCACATGTTGCCTACCATATGCTCAAACACCAATGTCTTGCGTAACCATCACACCGCTCAGCCTCCACTCCCCCTCCATCCCGCCAGCCCAGCTCTTGGATGTGGAACAGAAGCAGCTGAGCAGCGTCAGAACAAGGCGTCCTCTCCAAGGCGCTACCTGGAGCTGGATGCTCCCAGCCAGCACAGCTGCCATCCAGTTGAGATGGGTGGGAAACTGCTTGCTGGAGAAGACCCAAAACTCGTTACAGCTAGAAGGCGGCAGAGTCACAGCAGATGGCAGGGTTTGTCTTACTGCTTCGGGAGGAAAGGCACCCCTTTTCAGCAGCTGCAAACACAGAGGAGGAGGAGAAGGCCTTTTGGGCACTCATTTCGGCTCTCAGAGGCAAGGGTGAAATAAATCTGAGCACAACCCAGTGATTCTTCAAGCTCAAGCACTCACCAGTGAAGGACAGGCACATCCCCAAAGAGCCCACAGCAGAAGTCAGGGACACAAACCTCAGGAGACTTTCAGAAGGTCTCAGCAGCTACGTCACCATGAAAGCACCAACTGTCTTACAGGCTTGCAGACAATACTTGAAACTCATCAGGGCCCAAGGCGTGTGCTACTCACTCACAGCTCACTCAAAGGGATGCTCACAGAGCGCAGCCACACCTCCATCTCCCCCCGACCCCAAAACCCCCTCCTCTTCCTCACCATAAGGAAAAACAGGGGCGTTTAACTGGGCCTTCTTGCTCCCTTTACTTCCAGCTTGCCTTCCCCCTTCTTGTGAGCGCTGAGACCGCAGACGCTCTCCACGTGTTCTCTCCTCTGCATCTGACTGGCAGGCACTCTGGAAAATGCCAGTATTGGAACGGCCTGAGTTCAGCGGTTTCTGAATGCTGATCGGACACTATTTCGTTCAAGCCACAGATAGTCATTTTTGGGGGGTATTTTCAGCTCCCTTTTTGAACTCTCCCAGATTTCCAAGCGTCACACATCAGCTATTCCTCCTCTTTGAAGCTTCATTATTTTCCACCTTTCCGCCGAGCCTGAGGCTCGGTGCAGTTCCGTAGGGGACCAGGCTCTTCCCTCCTCTTCCAGAGGGCCATGCAATGCTACTGGTGTTGTTAATGATTGATGTGCTCCACCTGGAAGCTGTGGAAATTCCTGACTATCTGGTTTTAAAAGAGCTGAGGTGAAATCCAAGAGATTAAAGCGCCGTATTTATTTTTATTTATAAAGTCTACCACCTTTCCTGATGAAACCCCAACCTGAAAACAGGAATGGCCTCACAGCACCAAAAGACACCAGCTAACAATTCCTTCTAACCAGATTATGGATGTGGTCCCCATTACCACCACCTGTTTAGCATCTCTCCATGCCTTTATCCTGACAGCACACCTACCAGGTGAGGGAATGGTGCATCCTTTGTCCCAGAGATACAGGATGCAGGAGGAGATCGAGAGGATGAAATTCCCACAACTTCATTATAGGTGAGGAGCAAAGGTCCTTCCCTCTCCACTGTCTAGAGGGTCCAGCCTCGTGTTGCACCATCCCACCTGGGCCAGGGGGTCTGCAGGAGATGCTCCAGCTGAGTGACTCAGCTAACTACACCAACACTCGGTCTCCAGCAAAGACATGAGGGCTCTCAAACACCAACCTGGTGAGATCCCTTGGTATCTACACACTGAAGTGTGCCCTTTACACACCAAGTTTTCAACTTCCCATTCCACCTTTAGGCATACTCTTAATAAGGTGATCGATATTATTCACTTCCTCCAAATGTTTCTTAAGAAGGACAAATCTCGGTGGCCGCTGGAGAACACGTGCAGCAATGTACACCACACCCAAACTTGTTGACAATGTTTTTCTTCCCCCTCTCCAACATTAAATCAATTGAAAAACCCTTTCAGGAGCATTGACTAGTGTGTTCACAGGGTATTTTTAACTGCATCCCAAGAACAGACTTGGATTCATTACTGGCCAAATACTTAGATACGGGAAAACCTCAAATGCCACAAAATACAAGCCTTGATAACAGACATGAACATAAAACTGCAGTAAACTCAAAGGAGCTTTTGCAGCATTTGTGCACAGCAGCACTCACAACTTAGACATATATTTAAAATTATGCAAGCATCTTCTAGTACTTCATCACAGATTCATAGAAGGGTTTGGGTTGGAAGGGACCTAAAAGATCATCTCCCAGGTTCCACCCAGCAGTCCCCAGGACAAATATCAGAGAAAAGTCATCTTTGTGCTAACTCGCAGCATCACAGAGGAGAAAGGGAAGCCCCAACTTTGCTTCGGCATTATTCCATCACAGCCAGGGAAGAACATTTAGCAAAGCATCTGCTTGAGCTTCCTGGGAAGAACTCACAACCACAGCAAGGCAGGAACAGATAATATCATATTGACCTGTCTTCAGGGTCTGGCATTCACATTTTCATAAAGTGTCTCGGAAGATAAATCACTGTACTAATAATATTTGTATTGATTATCTAAACTGAAGCAGCAATCGACTCCATTGTCTCACTTCCTCTCAAATTGCTCACAGATGGGATCCTATTTCCTATTCTGCATTTCTAATGGGAACACTTAAATCACAGCACAGGATTACGTACACACACAAACTGTTAACAAAAACCCTTTTACCACTTGCATGAAAACAAAGATTTTTCACTTTGCAGCTCACTTTGCACTCCACACAGAAATTAAAAGTGACAAATTATCAGCAGACCTTTAAATTATTCCTTCTCATTGTTTCTGGGCCCCTAATATTTACTGACAGACAGGCCCGTGTTTTCTGAACACTGACCAGCGATGATGGAGAAGTTTGGATGCGGAGCTAAAAGGTGATTTATTTTTTTTTCCCCCCATGAAAGTCAAGGCACTTTAAGCTGTTTCAAGCTCCAGACGTCGGAAAATCGAAAATTGCTGTAGTGTCAGTGGGAAAATAAACACCAGCTTCCGCTGTTACTACGGGCGCAAAACGAGGACGGCTGCAGAAGGAGCTGGACTTCAGGTGGGAAGCTGGCTGCAGAGGGAGATTGGGGAAGCAGCTAGGCAAACCAAAAGTGAAGGAAATCAGCAACAAACACTGTGAAATCAGGAATCAGAAAACCAAAGGCTTGGGTTTTTCTTCCCAGATTCTCATCCCACCTAAGCAGAGTTTCTCACTACTCTGGCACAGAATACGGCAAGGTAAAAACAATAACCATGTCTTCAACATACAGATGGTTGGTTGGTGCAAGATGCTTGCAGCCCATTTCCATCAGCCACTGAAGCTTTCGGGGTCTCCTGGAAGGAGAGGGCAGCCCAGGCTCCTCACTGAGAGCTCCAGCTCCAGGGTCGTCCCCACACTTGCTTTCAAAGGGAAACGTCACCACCGCCACGCTGCTGCAGATGAGATGGGGAGACGATTGAAGGAGAAAAATAAATAATGAAATAATAAAGCAGCCAGGAGATGTTGGGCAAGATGGGGAAAAAAACCCAGAGCTACAACAGAGCAGCTGGACGGCGAAGGCGTCTCGGGCTCAGGCCAGTCCCCAGGACCCATATGACTGTACAGCTGCCACGGTGAATGATCATCCCTTAGCTGAGGTCAGCTCTGCCCCCGGGCTAAGTAAGTGAAAATAAATGGTTTAGAAGATAAAAGGTCTTTTAAAAAAATTATTTGTCTTGTTGTCGTGTCAAAACTGTAATGGGAAGAGACTGGAGGCAGCAAGAGGTCGTTTAACTAGGAAACAGCCATCCGGATGGTTCAGGGGAATAAATTACAAAGCAAAGCACAGTTGGTACAGGGCTGAGCTGCCCGGGATGGACAAACTGACAGACAGACCCTCCAGTACCTGGCTCCTGGGGGACAAGCCGGACTGAACAAGCCTGTGCAAAGCCCACTGTGTTTCCCTAACCCTGACCGTTACTTGGGCCACATCGTTCTCACAGGTTAATTCTGTGTCTTCCAGCCACCATGAGCTTGGGTTTCTCCTTCCCGATCTTCCCAGGAGAGGGATGAGAGCCGATTTCAACTGTTGTAGGGAGGGAAAGGGTTAAAATCAGGTTTCCCAAGGCAGCTTGTTGTTAAGGTGCCAGAAATACTGAGGGGGAAGAATGACTTGCTAAAGATGGGACAATGGCACTGGTATTTTGCATTTGTTTCCAGGCTTTGAGATAGAACAAATGGGAGTCATTAGTGAAATGAGTTTAGGGGGTTCTAAATTAGCTGTCAGGCTGCCAAACCCGAAGAAGTGCCGTGTCAGCTCATTAATTCTGGAGAGCACAGGATTACCCAAACCTAGGATGGAATCCTGCAAAATTGAGAGTCAATTAAAGGAGGCTATTTTGCTATAATAATATTTTCCACACATACTACACCTCCTCATGGAACAGAGCCCACTTCTACCACAAACGAAATCTCTGGCGGGATGGAGTGTGGCTGATGTCTAGACAGCTGTAATGTGCTCTCCCTGGGCTTGTCCACTGGCATCTCTGGGAAGCTCAGCTAGAGCGCAGGACTACGAGCAGCTGCGGAGCACATCGCACGGGCTGGGGTGGCCCTGGGAAGGAGGCACCCATCTCCCCAGGCTCCTTGTTTTCCCCATACCACCCAAAACACGTCTGTTGTTGTGCCCCTGACACACGGAGGGGATGCTGGGCATCATGCACACACACACCACTTCTCAAATTCGCTTCTGCCTGACCCCAGAGTTGCTGCCCCAGTGCCAGCAAACCCAGGCTTTGTTACCCTCCTCAAAGCTCCCAGGAGCACCTCTTGAGTACTTGCTAAAGCCCACTGAGTTTGGGGGGAGTCATGGGGAGGATTTTACTGGCTTGGGGTCCATCCCCTGGGTAGCTGGAAACCCTGGCAGTGAGGGGATGCTGAGGAGAGATGTCAAGGTGGGCTGCTCCTTGTGTGGGACCTCCTCAAACTAACCCTTCCCTGCTGCAGATGAATGGGCTGATAAAACAAATCATAGCATGTCCTGAGTTGGAAGGGCTTGGAGGTTGGTGGCCCTGCCTGTGGCAGCGGGGTTGGAACTCGGCAACCCTTGAGGTCCCTTCCAACCAGTCTGGGATTCTGTGACCCGCAAGGGTCATTGAGTGCAGCTCCTGGAATGGAGTCCGTTTATAACCTAGAGATGGTTTGTAACCTTCATGGGCACCCAAGAGGGTTTGTTTTAACTGTGATAGACTCAGTTAACAGAGAGAATACCACTGGAGAGCAACCCGGAGCACACCGACCAACCATCTGCCGACGCATCCCAACCAACCTCCGGGACACCCAAGCAACTAAAAGTCACCTCTACAGAGAGGGCAAAGCCCGAAGATCCCTCACACTCACACCCCCTCCCTCTCTCCTGATGGCTATCACTTCTCACCCACCCGCAGGACAGCGGTAGCCAGCCGGGGACAAATTAAAACAAAAATCACATGGCTGTGAAATACAAATGAGCCCCCCCCCGCCCCCCCAAAAAAAAGCCTTTGCCCAACCAAGAGAGCTCTGTCTCCCCGACTGCGCCGGATACAAAGATCGTGAACAAACAGGATAGAATGTCTTCTGCCTTTTGTGAAATGAAAATAAATGAAAGGATCTAAGGTTTCAGGTCACTGATCCCTCTCTTCCCTATCTGTACCATTTATCGGAGGTAGAATATAAAGGTTCCAGGTCCTTTTCTTTCTGTCTTTCTTTCCTTTTTTTTTTTTTTTTTGTCAGCACTTTAATGGTTGTTTTTCCTCCTTCCCCCTTTCATTTTCTGAATGAAAGGGCCACTTAGGAACCTGTAAAGTAATAATAAGCTTATAACAGGAATATTGTTTTTCTGGGCTGGTGCAAACTCCGTCTGAATAGGTTGAAAAGATTAAAGTAAAAATGCAATCTGTAAATAGATCAGTCTTTTAATTAGTTTATAGTCTGTTAAGAGATAATATTTTGCTCACATGGATCAACTGTTATCTAAAGATCTCAGAGCACTTTAGGAACATCAATTAAGCCTTTAAAAAAAAAAAAAAGCCCAACCTTGGGAGATAGGTAAGTGTATTTAGATTAATTAGCGTTGCTGTGAGCAGCAGGCATTATTATTAGATTTAATTTAGTCCAATAATTGACTTATCTGTTAATGGATTTTAATTCATCTGAGAAGGGATCAAATCCATCTGATTAAAAGGATTACATCGACTCAATTAATTCTATTAACTGATTTAATTTGCCATTTAATAATTTGACACATGGGGCCAGATCTTGGCCCCAAAGAACACAGAAACCTGCAAGTACACACCGCAGTTATTGCACCCACAAAACCATTCCTGGCAGAGCACGTGTCCCTCCTGGGACATGGCATGTGCAGACCCCCTTCCAGGGGGCTTCCTCTGGATGGATCCCCCCAGCCCTGCTGTACCTTCCCCCCCTGGACCTGGGCTGGCCAGTCACTTTGTCCCGCTCATGGAAGCGAAGAATTCACTGCCTCAGATCTGCTTCCTCCCTGCTTTTCTGGGCATCCTCGTCAACCAAGAGGTGAGAAGTTTTACAGAAGTCAGTAAAACCTTGCAATAAAACTAACCTCCCTTCAAAGGCAGGACAAGGCTCTCACGCCAACCATTTGGAACCGTCTCCATGGAAAAAAAAAAAAAAAAAAAAAAAAAAGAAAAAAAGAGAAAAAAAAAAAGCAAAGAAACCCCATCTCTTCACTTGGACACTGGGCTGTAACCAGCTGTGAACATAGAGGTGTTATTACTCCATCCTTAAACTGGCTAGTGCTGATTGCTACAAACCACTGCCCTTGCTGGGAGAATCAGGGCTGGAGACAGCTCACAAGCACCTTCTCCCCCATCATCCCTTGTCCCTTCTCCAACATTGGCTCCCTCTCATCCTCCCAGAGCCTTCTCCAGGCTGTAATCCTTAGGACAGGAATCCACCTCAGCTGCACTGTCACCTCTCTTGTCCATGAGGACATGGTTATGTCAGTGCAGAACCCGAGGGAGACCGAAGCGTCTGCAAGGGCAGCACGGCCAAGCACGCGCTGGGTGCTCCCGGATGCTGAGACTGGCTCTGACGCTGAGCCTGGCTCTGGCTCACTGTGCCAGGCAATAAAAAAGGGAGGAAGAGAGAAAGGGCAGGAGGAAAACCAGCCATCTGCTGCACCGGAGGAAAGGTGTCCTCCCTTCAGAGGCAGATCCGACCAGCGAGACGGAGATGTGGATCAAAAGTTTGCAACCGTTGAGATCCCCAGACCTGGTTTAAGCCTCTCTCTGGTCTTGATCAAAGGTTACTCCGTAATAATGCCTTGGGGGGAGGGGTTCCCAGCACATAATGAATCCTGTGTCATTGCCTTTGTATCCAGTTTTGGCTGTAACACAGATGGTTCTCACTTCAGTAACTCCGACATCTCTCCCCCCTTCATTATCACAGCTAGGAGCTCTGCGTGGTCACGTCCCGGACCTCCACGTCCCACCTCACTGTCTCCCCGATTATCATGCTCTGAGCGTTCCCGTGCCAAGCACGATGACGAACAGATTTCCATAACCTTTCAGCTCAGCTAGGGATGGGAGGGCTTTACAGCTCGATGCATCGAGGAGTTTTATTAGGCGGCGCGGGGGAGGGAGCAGGTGGGGGTGTCACCAGAGAGCCCCCCGCGGCCGGAGCGCTCCGGACTGTTGGGACGCCAGCGACCGGCGGCACAGAGGATGCGGTGGAGAGCAGCGACGAAGGCACCCGGGAAATGTCAGGGTCTGCAGTCGTGCAGCATCGCCACCGGCCACGAGCACGCTCCCGCGCGAGGATTTGTTGTTCAGACACGATTGCATATGTATGAAGGGGACAAGATGGGCTTTGACACATAAATTAGCACTTGTCAGCTGCTCACGGGCACACTTCCCTGCTGCACCCCACCGTAAGTGCTGCCTTCTTTTATGGAGAGGAAAACCGCATCACGTTGTTACCTGACAGGCACCGTGGGCAAGAGCCTTCCCGGGCAGCCAGCACGCAGCGACTAGGTCACATATCAAACCTTGGGAGGACTGATGCAATAAAATGACACAATAATTAGCAGCCACGTGGCACTTCCCACTCCTGTTTTATCTGGAAATTTGGGAACCACAAAGGACAAGGCTGATGAGACCGCAGGGCAGGGCTTTCTCCGAGAGAGCGGGTGACTCCACACGGCAGCCCTGGGGCTTCGTTTCACACCAGACAGGTGCTCTGTAGCCATCACCTCCTTCAGCACAGCCCACTCTGCTCACTCACCCATGCTGGCACCAGCAGCAGCTGCAGAGCCTGGGTACCAGGCTCGGTGTGTACCTCATCCTGCTGGGAACATCCTGAGGGAACAACCCTGCCCAGGTTTTGACCTGCCATCACCACAGCCCACCTGCCCCGAGCCAGCGCTGCACGTGAGGTCAGCCCCTCGTGAACGTGGATGTTGGCCCATGCACACACACACCGCTGCAGGATGCATGAGGCTGTACAGCCATAAGAGAAAAAGGACCGGTTCTCCCAACAGCCCTAAAATCCTTCCAGCAACCAACCAGAGCACCCGTCTCCAAACGTACCAGAATTAGAGGGTTTCCAGCATTCAGCCAGCCAGCAGCATTTCTAGCATGCTGCTTGTGTGCAAACCACAACGAGAACAGCCCAACATGCTGCTCCTTCAATTATCTGCATTCCTGCAGGATCCACATGCCCCAAGATCCAACTTCCACTCCGGGGTACTCCCAAAGCTCCAAAGTCTGCTTAATCTCAGCTCAAACCAAACTTTCCCCCTGCCTAAACAGACAAGAGTGCTTCACTGGAGTACCTTGTTCACCCAAACCTGAGCCTGGAGTTCATGGGGCACAACATCCCCAGCCACCAGCCTGGGTATTACCTGAGCACCACAACAGACATGCTGCACTCGCCTGATGGGCAGAAAAAGGGTTTTCCCATCAAGCACCATCCTACGTTAATAAGCTGGGGCATGACACTAGTGTGGGAACAGCCTAGAGCAGGGAGCTGGGCTGGCAGCCTGCTCCAACACAACAAATCCCAGGTTCTCACCCCAGAAAAGGGTTTTTTCCCTTTTTCCCCTTTTTTACTGCTGCTCTTTTTTTTTCTCCCAAGAGCTTTTTCAGCCCCAAAGTCCAGGATTAAAGCCTTTGACCTGGAGGATCCCAGTAAACATCCTTACCATATTTATCTCCATCTTCTCCTTTGGCACTGATCCTCCTGCCGAGCACTTGGATGTGTTTCCCACTCGTCCTGCTGTAGAGCTGATAGAGCCGAAGCTGCTTCCTGCTCACGTCGTCCCTCGCTCGCGTCTGGTTCTCCACGTGTATCCGAAAATCTACATTCTCCTCGGCGGCGAACATCTGAGTGCAGATGTGGGGAGAGAGAACAGAACAGGCCATGAAACAAAACACGTGTCTGGGGCAGCAAGGCTGCAGACCAACCCACCACGGGCACGTGGAGCGAGGTTACGTGGCCGTGTGTAGGAGAGGGGATGGAGGACTCTGCTCCAGGGGAGCTGGGCTTCACCCTCAGCAGCTGTGTGGGTCCCCTGGCCTGGCTGCAGGGAGGAAGTCACGGGAAAAAGCCATCACACTGGTGTAGGAGACTGGCCTCTGGCTAAGCACAGGCATAAAATCTGCTGTGAGGAAAGTGGCTTTTGTACACGAGCGCGCTCGGCCCAACTTTCTCACCAGTTCTGCTTTCCAGGGAAGACAGGCCCTTGGTGAGCATCAACGGATGCATCTCTGTCCACCTCAAGCCCGTGGCTTGGGGAGGGATCACAAGGGCCAAACCAGCACCTCCAGGCTGCTGTCAGCAGGGGCTTGTTGCTGGAGCCACTTCATCTGGTGTTTTATTGGCAATGGATTAAACTGAACTCACTGCAGCCTGAAAATATTCCCAGAAACTTTCCCTGACACATCTGCCCTTCTCTGGAGGTCTTGTTCCCTATCTTTACTATTCCTAAGGAACAGCAAAACAGGATTCACCCGTCCACCTTGCCCAAGGCCAGAGGACCAGACATCCCAGACATTCCCATGATGCCCTCTGGTACGGGATGTTGAGCAGCACGTGCCCAAAAGCCCTTCACACCCTGGCACCACCAAAGCCCAGCAGTCGCTCCACGGACTGTCCCACGCTGCCCACTCCCAACGTGCAGAGGGACAACATTTGGTGGCTGACTCCCTTTGCAGGACAATAAAAAGTTCAGAAACCAAAGGCAGAATCAGAGAATCACAGGATGTTAGAAGTTGGAAGGGACCTCAAAGACCAACTAGAGAAGATTACTGAGTAGCACACACACAAAACCATCACACCACAGGCAATTCTTCATTTGACCAAGACACAGACCATCCAAAGTCAACTCATTGGTGAACTCCAATGCTGTCTGCACTTGTGCCTCAGAGACAAAATCCACCACAAATTAAGAATCACATGGGAATGTAATGCTGCTTAGGTTTGGGACTTGCAGAGGAACATTTACTCCTAGCAGGATTACCACTTCTCTTCCTAACACACGCCCACGATGGCGCACTCATCCTCCCAGGTGGTGATGGAGATGGGACTGTGCCCCAGCAAGGGTCAATAGATGCCCACTCAAGTCTGCTCCGGGCTCAAACACGTAAGGAGAAGGTGCCACAACAGCACAGCCCCACTTCAGCCTCCTGCATACAGCACCTCACACCAGCAAATATTCGACACCCAAATGCTCCCTGAAAGTCAAAAGCTCCAAAGAACTGTTCAGCATCTCCAATGATGGAGCAGACACAACGACTGGGAGCAGGAGGAAACCCTCACACAGGCAGCACTGCTTAGCACCAGACCTTCACTAAGCAACCCAAACAAAAACATCATATTCAACACAGTGGCAACAGCCACACGGTTCACAGCGATGCTGCGGGATTGCCTTCGCTGCCCTTATTAAATGCTGGGATTACACTATTTAAATCACTTTCTCTCCTGGGACTTGGGATTTAACTCTCCTATTTTACTGCCAGGAGTCAGGAGAGCACGGGACCCGAGCGCACAGACTGTGCAAAAGGAGATTTAGGGTGACACCAGGTGTAAACGGACATTCAAGGTGAGAGCAGAGGTGACAGACAGAATGACACCACTCATCGCGGCAGTATTTCTCGCTCTCAGAAAACAGCACAGCAAGAAGCCGTGACCCAAAGCCAGGGACCCCTGCCAGGAGGTACCATGGGATGCTGACAGAGTGCACAACCCTCACCAGAGGCAGGCTCTGCTCGCTCTCCCCTCCCGAGGCACCGCAGCCTTGCCTGAGCACAACAAGCAGGATTCAACCTCGTCATGAATGTTATTAATTTATCTTTTTTCCTCCTGACATCTCTGCTTGTTTCTTTTTCAAACAGTGGTACTGTTGCAAAGGATGCTCCAAACTCCCCAAGCCAGAGATATCAGAGCAAGGCTGACAGCCTGTCCCATACCACAGAGCTATTTGCAGCTCAGATTCTGGCTCCATCATTTTAAGATTTAGAATAGATTTTAAATCAAGATGACGTCGCTACATTGCTTTCACCACATGTTAATGAATTTCACATTTTTCTAGGAAAAAAAAAAAAACCCAACACCAAAACAGGTGGGATCTGAAACGGGGGGAGGGCAGGTTGCTTTGCTTTCTTGGAACCTTCCAGCAGAAAAGGCAATCTGTTTTGCAAAGCACATTTTAATTCTCTCTTTTAATGGTCCCTCGAGCATGGCAGAGGCCCAAGCCCAGAGCTGCAGTGCCAGGGCAGACTCTGGAGCACCCACAGGGCCACCCAGCGCTGTGGTCAGCTCCGACACACCATGATCTTGCCTGTGTGTGTTTGTCACAGTTTTCCTTCCTGAGTTCAGCTAATTTGGTGTCTCCACCCTCAGCAAAGAGGACAAGCCGCAGCCCAGAGGGGTGATGTCTCCTCCTCCCCCAGCCTGGCTGGCATCTCCCCCAAGCCCAACACCTCACCCAAGCCCAGCAGAGGTCACCAACCCTGACACAAAGTCCACCCAAGCACGCATCACTCCATCGCCTGCCCAGTAACAGGCTCAGCTCTACCCCAAGAGAAGAAATCCCAGAGGAGGACCATGCCACAGATTCTGCTCGCAGCTGACATGTCCCCTAGTCAAGAATCCATGGTCCAGAGCAGCCATGAAACAAACCACCAGGACTTAGCTGCCTGCTTAACAACAAGCACGCGCTTAAGCACTCCGTTGAAACAGGATGCTCTGCTGGAGCGCGGCCAAGGCGAATTAGCTGTGCCAGCCTGGGCTGCATCTGGCCCGCAGCACAGAGTATCGATACTCTAAAATAAAATTTCATGCAGTGTCGATTTCATGAGATAAAACCCATTTGATCAGCGCTGAAATCCATTCTCACAGTGTCCCTGCCCTGAAGAGTACAGTCCCTCAAGCAGCTAACTTCCCTGAGATAAGAAAGTCCATTTATATATGCCGTAAGAGAGACTCTCTTTCACTAATCTCAAAAAAATTAGTACCATATGCCTCCTTCAGTAACTGATTGCCAAGAGGGTCACCTAAAACCAAGTCCACCCACCCTCATGCACACTGTCGTAACAATCACAACCACGCAAAAACGAACACAGAAATGTCCCAGACCCACTTGAAAACTTGAGGGCTGTCACTTCTCTTCACCAAAGCCAAAGGAAATCCCAGGAAATCTGGTTTTCTCTCTTTTAATATGTTATTACTTACATCATGTTATATGTTATTATATGTTATACACAAAGTTATCACCTTTTTTTCCCCTTTCAATCCGATCATCCACACACCCTTGCTGTGGGTAGCAAAACCTACAGGCCCAGAGAGTTCAGCACAACAGGTCCCTGAAACAAACGGCTGCTGCTTGCCCCTTGAAGCTCTCTCCCTGTAGGACACACTCCAGGGCCTGAAGAGTGGTTCCTGGTGGATCCCTTGGTGGGATCTGGGGTTTTGAAATCTAGGCAAGTGGTACCAGCCACAGGACAACCTCAGCATCCCAGGAGAGCAGGTTTAAAAACTCCATCCCATTCTTTGCCAATGGTTTATAATCTGCAACATCAGTCATAAAAACAGAGCATCACATTTGGCTGAGGTTTTACTCTTCACAGAATCCCAGACTGGTCTGAGCTGGAAGGGACCCCAAGGATCATCGGGTTCCACCTCCCCTGACACTGGCAGGGCCAACAACCTCTAGGCCTGCAGCTGGACAAGGTTTCCCAGGACCCCATCCAACCTGGCCTTGAACACCTCCAGGGTTGGGGCATCTCCCACCTCTCTGGCAGCCTTCCTCTTTTTCCTTCCTGTAGTTTCCTCATCCCTTCATTACTTATCCCTGCATCTCTCAGTAATAACACACAACAAAAACATCCTAAAAAACTACAATTTTAAACGGCTTTACAATGATCCTTCAGCATCAGAAGTGACTCTGGTATTTGTTAAATCCCAGGCAGAGGGTGAGGGAAAGACGCCTGGCTGGTGCAGCCCAAGGTTTCAAAGCCTCTGACAGCAGCATGGTGACATCAGTCCTACACAAGTGTGTGCCACGCCTCTGGGAACACCAACACCTTGTTGTGAGCAACCGCGGCCCCGCCAAGGTCCATGAAGTCCTGGCAGTGCCAAGCCCTGCGTACAGGATTTGGCTCTCCAGCCGACTGACCTCTCTGCGCTTCAAGTTTCCTCTTCTGAGCATGAAAGGGGATGTGAATCTGTCACCGCTCATGTCATAAAGTGTTACAGCAGGAGATGTCCAAGGCCCTCGGCATGGCCAAGTCAGCCGGGAGCTGGACTTCAGCACTTCCTCATTCCTTGCTTTTTATCCTGCAGAGCCTCCAAGCCTCACCGGGGAGCAAACCACACGTCATTCCCCAACGGCACCGGGAACACAAAGCCCCTCACGCTACGGGCCCTGCCGATCGCAAAAGATAAACAAACCCAGCTATTCAAAGTCCCTTCAAACCCCATCTGATAAGCAGGAAATACTTATTAGCTTTCAGCCATCAAATCAACCCAGTATTAACGATTTTCTCCGTGACCTTCGAAGTACATGAAAGCTAACTCAATAAGGTCAACAAGAGGATATCCAAGACAGATCTCCCTCTAGCCCGCGAAGGCGAGTAACAAACCACTCTGCTCCCATGACTTTGGCAACATTCCTCTATGCCAATTACCGCAGGATTTGCTGGCTGGCCAGGACAGCCATCCTCGGCATGCAGTGAAACACGATGCACTCCTCATTTCCTGCCTCCTCCTCCTCCAGGCTGCACAGTCCATGCACTGCCGGGGCTGCGATACCGCCAGGTTGGAGCCCAGCTCCAAGCCGGACAGAAGCGGGTGTTCTCACTTCTCTGGGCTTAGAAGCACGCTTGGAAATTCATCTAACACAAAGTGGCTCCGTAGTCAGAGGCACAGCAGAGCAGGAATCAATCCCTGAATCACAGAGTTGTTGGGGTTGGAAGGGACCTCCAGAGATCAAGTCCAACCCCCCTGCCAAAGCAGGTTCCCTAGAGCAGGTCGCACAGGTTGGTATCCAGATGGGTCTTGAATATCTCCAGAGAAGGAGACTCCACAATCCCCTGGGCAGCCTGTCCCAGGGCTCCCTCACCCTCACTGTGAAGTTGTTCTTCCTCAAATCGGTGCAGAACCTCCTGTGGCCCAACTTGTGGCCATTGCCCCTTGTCCTGTCCCCACAGACCACTGAAAAGAGGTTGGCCATCTCCATCTTTGTCTCCCACACTTCAGATATTTATAAACATGGATGAGATCCCCTCTCAGTCTTCTCTTCTCCAGGCTGAAGAGCCCCAGCTCACTCAGCCAAAGGGAAGCACAAACCTAACTAAGCCTTTCAAAACAGCAGAATGTAAACCTTTGGTTTGGCGTTTGCTTCTTCCTGCTGTCCCCAGAAAAGTATCGCTTGTTTCCCCTTGAAAAATAAGTATCCCAAAAGCTAAGCTTCAGTTTTGGGAGACATCACCTTGGCTGATGACTGTGAACCCTCCAGGACACACTGAGAGATGAGATGTGGCACACCATGGAAACGGCTGTTCAAAGCGATGCAGACACAAGATCCCAAAATGCCACAAAAGAGCCCACCAACAGCATTTAGAAGGTAAAACTTGAATTGAAATGCTTTTTTGTAAACTTTCTGTTTGTGGGGGAGAAAAATATTTCATCAGACCAGCACGAACATCTTCTTTAAAGCCCAGAAGATGCCAAGGGATCTCCCTCCACAAGAGCCATGCCACTCGACGGCCCGTTCATACATTGGGCCACCCAAGCTGCTGCAGCACGTGAAATCCAATGATGTCTGCACACTACTTCATGCTTCGAAGGGAAGGGACGGAGCTGGGAAGGAGAAGGAAACAGAGTGATGAGGAGGTTGAGCCAGCCATCCCTTTAAACTTGCTCCGCACGAGGAAAGGGCTCTGTCTGGGGAAGAGCAGGGTTTCAGCCATGATGAACGGCCTTTAAAGCCCCAGTCGCCCTTGCGTGCAGCCAGAAGAAGGGAAGACACACCACTACAGAGCCCAGCATGAGAGGACTGCTGGAGAGCAGCAACAGCCCCATCCTCCACATCCCCATCCACATCTGCCCATTCTCACCAGTCTGAGACCAGGTCACTGGCTGCACCCCCCACATCACACTATTAGTACAATTACCAAGCACAAGAGCAGTCAGCACCCTGCAAGAGGGAGCTCACCCCTCACGCCTTTCCCCCTGAAGCAGCGATGAAGAGGAGACTGAGGCACCTCCCAGCACCCAAAGGCCCCTCTCCCCCAGTGGCACCAGTTCTGCTACCCACGCTAACCAAGGCATCCCAAGGCCGTGCATCTCAGCTGCTGGGCTCTCTGCAGGACAACACGGATCGCCACAAGCTCTTGACAGTTTCAATTCTCTGGAAATACAAGGGCTTTTTCCTTTTTCTTACTTTTCCCCAGTTGTGACATAACTTTTTTTAATTTTTTTTTTTAATTTCAGGGCTAGCATATTTTACCCCAGCTATCAATCAGGCAACGAGCAAGCAAGGCTTTCTCTTTCTTCCTTTCTTTCTTTGTCTTTCTTTCTTTTTAACACTTGTTATATCTCTGCTACATACTTCCTCTCCACACAGAAATATCCCTTCAAAGCTTGATATTATTGAGCAGCTTTCAACCATGCCCAGCAGAGCCATGTATTCTCTGCGTTTGTCCGGCCTTTGTTTCTAGGAATGAAATGCCAATGGCTGAACAGTGTGACTTCATTTCACTCCTTCATTCCAAGACTTGTTCTATTTCTATCCCACTGGGTCAAACTCACCTATTGTGAGACCTCACCGATTTCAATTACATCAGGGATTAATTTGTTCCATTGCGTTGAAGCTGTTAATACAATCCTCGCTGGCTCTAGATTAGAAAAGGCACGGTGGAGACCTCCCTCGCAGGCAGTGTGTTTAACAGCGGTCTTGATCTTCATTTTTGTTCAGCCATGGGGTTTTTTTTTCCCTTCCCTTTGTGCCCCTTTGCCCCTCTTTTCACAATCTTCCCCTTCCTTTTTGAACTGCCCTTATCAGAACTGGGTGGTCCTTCTGACTTCCACTGCGACTGGCAAAACGTTGCCGACCAAAGCTGCTGCCCAGGGCTGGTGAGGGTGGTCAGTGCTGGTGGGAAGGTCCGACCCAAAGCCACCCAGCACCACACAGACATGACCACTCCAGCTCAGGCACCTCATCTCCCCCAGGATGACTTCAAAGGCCCACTCCAGGTCACCACGCACACAGGGGGATCTGCAGGTGCTCAGTTCTGCAGCTCCAACTGTTGGCCAACTGATGTCTCAAGGGGAAAACTGAGATCCTCCATGTAGCTGACATGTCAGGTACCTCTGGTTGTCCTTTCTGTGGTTCCAGTACTGAGGAACAAGATCACCACAAAGCTTGGAAACGCCCAGCCCTGTGGCCTCACAGGACATCTCTGATACCAGTTTAAGGCAATCTCAGCAATCCTGACTCAAAGCTGCCATTGATTTTTGTCCCAGGAGGAGTTTCTGATGCAGGGAGGGTTAGGGCCCGCACAGTGACATGCAGTTCAGCTTTGATGAAATGCTACGACTCCATCCCACAAGGTCCAACCGCATCGTAGTGAAACCACATCTTTAGGAAACAGTGCAATGACTCCAGAATAACACCAGCAGGGGTTTCAAAAAGATACATAGAGGGAAAAAAAGAGGGTATTAAAATAAAGCCAAACAGATTCCTCCCTCACTTACTGGAACACGTTACATTTCCACGGTGGTTTTGCCAAGTATCGCCCCAACAGCACAGTGACTACTCACCCCGGGCCTGGACCACGCGTGGTCACAGCAGCCCACAGCTCGGTGCTCCCCAGGACTGAGACCTCACTGTACATACACTGCTCTGGACACGTCCTACCACACAATCAAACCCACCCTGAGACACACAGCCCATGGAGAGAAGGCAGGATTGGCTCTGGAGGATGTGTTACACTACAACAGCCTCCATGATCTGCTAAAATCCCAAGTGCCATGTGCCAGAGCTTTCCCACCCTGGTTTCTCCCCGAGCAGTTTTGCTGGGGAACAGCTAAGCTCTTGTTGCCACTTCACCAGTTATTTCCAACACCTTCAGGTTCAGTGAGGGCAAAACCAAACCCAGAACAATGCCTCCCTCCCCACCGTGCCTCCCAAGGGATGCACTCTCTGCTCAGGGGGACGTTTCGGTACTGGTGATGTCCCCACACGCTTTCCTGACCAGTAGCAACATCCTTCAGTCTATGCAGGGACAACATGTGACCCAGGATCCCTTCCTGGCTCCGTGCCAGTGCCACCACTCCTCGCTGCTAGCACCAGCACCTAAATATTTGTTGGAAGTAGCTTCATGCCTGCATCCCTCATCGTGGGTACCACTGCAATGAAAACTGCAGCAAGGCTTCAGGGAGCTGCCCCAACGAACCCCCATGAGGCTGTGGGTCCATGACCCAGTGGCTGGCTCAGGGAGCTTGGCATGCCTGGGCTGCCTTCACCACCTCCACCAAAAGAGGAAAGTTTGTTTTCTTTATGGAGAAAACACTCCTGCTGAAATAAACGGGCCTGGTTTGCAGGAATTAAAGCCATTCAGCAACTAAACTGTGGCAAGTGGCTGTCTATCAGTGGTCTGGGGCTGCTGAAACAGGCACTGAGAGGAAAACCTCGAGAGGAAGCTGTAAAGTTTCTCCAGCCCAAAACACGCCATGGACAAACCCGGTTCCTGACAAGGCAGCAGCGTGGGAGCCCACCCATGTCTGAGCATGTCCCACCCACACGGTGAGCTATGGAGGAGCTCCCTTCTGCACCAGACCCAGCAGAGCCACCTTGTTTCCCAACCACTGAAAAGCCCTTGCACGAAGCACAGGGAGCTCTGCAAAGGTACAACACAAGGGTGAGGTGTCTGACCCTTCCTGACCCTCTGGGGACACAGGCGAGTACACAGTGCATCCCCATCGCCCTCTGCTCGTCCCACAGGGGTGGAGGAGCCCAGCGTGGCCAGGCTGGTGGGGTGCAGCAGAGACCAGGGCACTCCTCCCAGCTCCAGGACCAAGGCTGCCAGCACCCCATGTACAATGCTTACAAGCCCTCTGTTCGTCTCGTCAAACGAGACCCGAGCCAACTGCGGGAAAGCTGCCCCGTTCAAAGCCCTGCTGAGCTTTCACCTCCACCAGCAGCAGCTTCCTCCCGGGGCAGATGTTCCAGCTGCAAATCCGTTTGGCCACGGCAGCGGGGCAGAGTGGAAACCCCAAGCCCACTGCCCTGAGAGCAACCAGGGTTTTCCAAACACTGGGAAAAGGCAGAGTCGCTCACCCCTGGGAAGCCCATCAGGTCCAAGGTGACGTCTCCAGCTCTCCTCTCAACGCCAGCCCAGCCGGGACCTCCACAGAAACAGGAGCAAACGCTCAAGACATGGGAAACCCAAGGGCTACTTGGGAAAACACCACCACCAGCAGGAGACAGAAGATCAGGGGAGACCCATCTCCCCATAAAAGAAACACCCGCAGCGGTTTCACGGCAGCAGCGATCCGATCCGATGTTTACTCGGGTAGCTCCTTTCCTCCCGGTCCCCTGATGCGTCCAAGGAACACGCAGATCCCTGCTCCCACTGCAGAAAAGCAACTCCCTCTAGGGTAAAACATGGCAACTGCCGAGCAGCGCACACGAGCTCAGGGAGGATTTCCAAAACACCTTCCTCCCATTGCATCTGCAACGAGAACAGACTGTGTCGCTAGCGACCATCTCCCCGCAGAGCCGCTCCCGCGCTCTGCCCTCGAGTGAAAGGTGGCTCCTCCAGAGCATACGGATGATGCAGCTGCTTGGAGACCTTAATGAATTATCCAGCGCTGCTTTTCCTCCCTGGGAGCCTTTTACACAGCTCCAACCTGTCCCACTCCTGCTTAGCGTGGCAGGGTAACTCCTGGTGACCCCAAGCTGGAGGGTGCCCAGGGGAAGGGACCTCCTTGGGTGTCACTGCTCATCAGCCCACCACCCGGCAGCCTCTCCGCTGCGCTGGCTGATGAGCAAATGGCTGTGACCACGAACTGGGAGGTTAATCCAGCTAACAATAACTGGAGGCCAAGCAGGGGATTTTCCGACATCGCAGGAGTCGTTCCTCCGGGAACCTCTGTGCTGTGGATACCTCAGCTTCTGCCTCATGTCCACCCCTCCAGCCTGCCCCCCGTGTTTTCACACCTGCTTTCAGGGCTGGCTGACAGCAGCTGTCTGAGACCCAAAATCCCTCCTGTGGCTTGTGTCCAACCTCACCTACATGTAAAGGTTGTCCTCTCCATCATTCACCCGAGCACCCTCCGTACTGCCTCTCCAACAGCACTGCTCTGAAGGGACACGTTGGAAACTACCAAAACATCCCTGGAAGCTGGCAAACACACGGCAGCCTCAGGGGTTACGTGTCTCCTGGATACCAGCCCGCTAATATTAGTTACTGAGGGGATGGTCCTGTCTGATCCACAGGCAAGGCTGAGGTTTGGAAGTGACCTTGGAGGCTCCTGAACAGGTGAGAGCAGCAAATCGGGACACGGCACCACCCAGCATTAGACCAGTTCCCCAGAGCAAGCTGCTGGAGCTCTATGAACCCACTGGGACTTGTTAAAGGCCAGGTCCTGGCTTAACAGGGCTGAGGAGGAGCAGTCAGGAGGAAAAGTGGAGTAGGCCAGCAAATCACCTAAAAATAAACAGCAGTTTGTGAAATGACAGCTATGGGGATGAGCAACCCCTTGTCCTTTAGACAGCTTTTCACTTGCACACTTTCACAGCATCACAGAACCACAGAATGTCAGAAGTTGGAAGGGACCTCAAAAGATCATCCAGTCCAATCCCCTGCCTGAGCAGGATCACCTAGATTGAATCACACAGGAAAGTGTCCAGATTGGTCTTGAATGTCTCCAGAGAAGGAGACTCCACAACCTCTCTGGACAGCCTGTCCCACTGCTGACGACTCTCCTTCTCCTCTCCCCAGGTTACCACGACCAAGCACCTGCAAGGTGAGCTGTCCCTGCACAGCCCTCCTCCCCCAGGCACCCCAAAAGCCGTGATTTACAGAAGCCTCACAAGCTACTCTGCAGCAGGGTTCTCCAGAGATAATTCTGATCAGTAATTTACTTATTTGAAACACAAGCTGCAAAATTTCCTTCATCTCTGCAAGAGAGAAGCTTCTTTCTGATCTTGCTTTAGGCTCAGCTTGCCTTGCAAAATCCATTTCATAAACTGCAGGGCAGGATGGACAGTCCTGGGTGTCCTCTGAGCCCCAGATACGTCATCACGGGAGCCCTGATGAGGCAGTGGGTGCACAGAGCCAGTTTCCATTGAAGATGTGCTACTTCTTTTAAATAAACCTCTTCAAATCAAACTACCTGGGAAGACCCACTTCTATTTACCAAACTTTATTTAAAGTCATCACTAACCACAACCTTTTCCCTTTCAAGTCAGTTCTCCCGCATGGGCCTGGATGAAGCCACGGTCTGAGATGCTGCACAGTGACACGGTGACCCCAGGACTGATGGGCAAAGCACCACTTCACCCTGGAAACACCCCCAACGTAAGACCAAGATGCTCCAGAGCAGCTCCAACATTCACTTTCAGTGAACAGAGCGTGTGGCCAGCTCCAAGAGCTTCAAGGGCAAACAGGAGAGACAGGAACCACCTCCCTGCTTGATGCTCCTCATCAAACCCAGCACTCTCACAAGCTGCAGAGCCGCTTCCCCCAGTGTCCCTGCCAAAGGCGGTTTGCAAACCGAGGGGAGAGGGAGATAAGTGCCAAAGCTGAGCACCCCCAGACCCAGCACATAGGTGTGTTTGAGGGGAGGTAATCCTGCACCCCCATTCACTAATGCCCATCCTCCCTCCCCCGAAATGATGCTCTGGTACCATCGCTGCTGCTTTCAGCCTCCTGCACGCTCCTGCAGGCTACACGTGCCGGCATCATCCCAGAGAGGAGGAAAAGGGCTCTGGAGCAGCAACCAGTCACACCAGCTCAATACCTCATAACAGAAGGGCCCAGCACCAATTCAGCTCTCCCTGTGTGCCTTGATAAACACCCCACCGCTACAGTGTCCCCTCTGAGTCCCCTCAACATGTCACCCCGTGCAGATCCTACTCTCGGGCCAGCAGGCTCCACGAGCATTTTCACTCTGACTTGGGCTGCTCCATGGAGCACCCACAGATCCCCCAGCCATTAAGAGGGAGCAGTAAAACCCATCCCAGCTGGGCTGAAGGGCTCTCCCTCCACCCCAGAGAGCCATCACCCCACACCTACCTACAGCCACAGAACTTCTCCTTCCCCAAAAGTTCTTCGGAACACATTCTCAAGCCCTATTATCTCTCCTTTTTATACCACACTTCCTCTATTATCAAGAAATCTCCAAGTAATTTATAAGCCCACAAGCTCCTGCACTAAAGGGGCAATAAATCTCGTTTACGCACCCTGTCCGTCGCCTACTGTTCAGAGGGCTGCAGTGCCGAGCCCGCCAGCCGTGGGACCGGGCAAAGTGAGGCAGCATGGAGCAGCACTGCCTTCTCCAAAGCCTCCACACCACCCGATTTCTTCAGAGGAGAAAGCAGATTTGTTCCTCATCGGACGGATGTTTATTTTCCAAGTATCCAGAGAGGATTCCAGGCTGTGTCCTACCCCATCGACACCAACTCAAGCACACCGAAGAGGGATTTCTTTCTACAACATCAAACCAAAGGAGGAGGGTGTTTTTGGCTGTTCTCCTCCAGGAAAGAGGTTGCCCATCTCATAATCCCTAAATGGGCAGTGGGTTGCCGGGCTTTCATGTGTGCCTCCGAGTCTCCCCTCGACGTGCCAGGTCGCTGGTTTTCTTTTCCACGGAGTTGCAAAACCCCTGAATAACGAGGTTTGTGCATGGAAGTGCTGACACAAACCTTAACTACAGCATCCTGAACATGATACCAGAATAAGGACGCTCCCTGTGTGGCCCGGCGCATGGATAAATAAAGCATTTCAGCAGCCAGCGCCGACAGATCATAAACCTCCACGAGCATAAATACCAACAACAACCCAAAAAGATTAGAGGGCTTACGGGCGCGGCAGGCTGGGATGATTTAGAGTTGGGGTGGAAGGGTCATTATTGCTGAATAGGTGGGGGCAAGCGGGCCAAAGAAATCAATAAACCATTCTGCTCCCAGGGAAGGAAGGGGCTACGCTAATTGTGCAAACACACATTTTCCATTCGAGGCTGGAGATCGCCGGCTCACCCAACGTGGATGGACAGAAGGGTGGTTGGATGGATGGATGGATGGATGGATGGATGGATGGATGGATGGATGGACGGATCTCATGGCATTCCACTGCAAAGCAAAGCAAGGACTTCCCCCCAAGACATGGCCCCGGCAGCTCCATTGCTCAGAGCTCCTCTCAGCCTCTTGCGGGGTGCAACCCGCTGCTGGATGCACCTTCAAGTGAGTGCAGGTGACGTTCATCTCCAGCTCCATTAATGTCACATTTTAGTATGTTCACACATAGCTGGGTTACAGATCACCATTGTTTGCAGCATCACCATCAAGCCAAAGCTTTTCCATCGCCCAGTCCCCACGCCGTACAGCCAACTGACAGGTCCTGCCAGCACCCATTGCCTTCAAGCACCAGAGACAAGCTTTGGGAACAACTTCATCCTGATAAAACAACCATGCCACATCAGAGGCAGCCCCAACATAAGCCACTACAGATCACTGTGTCCTACAGCAGGGATGGACACAACACTTTGCAGCTGGGTTTGCAGGCACTAAGCCGCTGAGCCACGGAGTTCAAAGGTGACGACAAGCAAGGCCTCCTTTGCCTCTTTGGCTTCAGTCATCCCCATTCCCAACTCTTATGTCTTTCCCTCCATCCCTAGAGCAATGGAGCTGGGGAAGGGTCTGGAGCACAAGTCCTATGAGGAGCAGCTGAGGATGCTGGGGCGTTTCAGTCTGGAGAAAAGGAGGCTGAGGGGAGACCTCACTCTCTACAAGTCCCTGCAAGGAGGGTGCAGAGAGGTGGGGTCAGTCTCTTCTCTCCGGTAACAAGCGACAGGACCAGAGGAAATGGTCACAAACTGACCCCAGGGAGATTTAGGTGAGACATCAGAAGAATTTCTGTGCTGAAAATTGGAACAGGCTGCCCAGGGCAGTGGTGAAGTCCCCATCCCTGGAGGGATTGAAAAGACCATGAGATGAGGTGCTGAAGGACATGGTCTAGAGGTGGACTAGGCAGGGTCAGGCTGGGGTTGGACGTGATGATCTCTTCCAACCCAAGGGATTCTGTGATTCTATGACCCAGGGAGCAGAGCAATGATGAAAGACACCAGCGCAGGAGAGCAAAGCCCACAGAAAATGAATGAACACCGACGACACAACTAAGTAACATGTTGGTACCTCAAAGGCCGTCCCTGGGGCATACCAGAGATCGTTCAAGGCACCATCAGACAGCAGCGATGCTCGCTACTCCTGAAGAGACCTGAGCTCACAAGCACAAATGGTGACAATCTCCATTCCCAGAACTGTGAGCAGATGCCAGTGGCCACAGCCAAGGAACCTGCGCTGGCCCCTCTGTGTGAGCCCTCTGCCTACCCCTTTGCTGCCTTTCCCAAGACGGTGAAAGCAAACGCGCTTGCTATCAGCTAATAAAACACCTCAGAACCCGCCCCGGTCACAGCAAGCTTACGGCCTGCCGTTAACGAATTTCAACTAGATTTGGGATCTTGAGAGCTTTTAAAATCTGTAATTTCATCTTCCCTCCAGAAACAAATTCCTCAATGGTTTCGCCGCGAAAATATTCCCAGGAACGGACAATTCTGCTGTACTAGAGACCGCAGGAAAAAAATATTAAAATAATCAGATTAATATTGAGCCTTATCAAAAGTGTGGCAGAAACCATGTGTTGAGTCTGATCCAAACCAAACTGTCGGTCTGCTTTCGGGATCAGATATACCAAACACGTGAGCCCAGGGCCAGAAACGAGAAGCATCATTTGTTTTCTAATAGAAGCTTTGCACCGCTCCCTATTAGCTGCACTTCGGTGTGGAAATCTTTGTGCTGCAAACAGGATTTCTTATCTTTCTCCTTTGTTGAGCTAGTGAAAAGTTTCATTTGGTTTTAATTAACTTAGATTGAGGGTTTCCCATTTTCAGGGGACAATTCTCAACGGGTTGGGAAAATAAATCCTTTTTGAAATGTTTTCAATAGGGTGGGGGAAAAAGAGAGAAGAGGCGTCACAACCCCTAAGGCACCATCCGAGGTCAGGCTGTGGGTATGGGGGAGAACCCAGCACATGTTGCTGTGCCCATCATCAGTCACCAGCAGCAGGAAAAGATGCTGCTGGGGAAGTCAGGCCAACCATGGGCAAACACAGAGAGAGGTGACCAACAACACTAAGTTGGGGATGCCCCAACAGTCCCTTCTCTGATCCACCAGTGGCCCTGCCAACAGGACTGGGACTGGCACCCCCTTCATCCCTCTGCAAGTGGTCCTGTAGGAACTGTCAGCACCCTGCAGGTCCCTGGCACACGGACGGTGCCAACAGCACCGTATGAACAGCTCCCACTGGCCCGGGAATGTCAACAGTCCCACTGGCCTGGGAATGCTGATAGTCCCACCGGTCTGGGAATGCAGATTGGCCCCTTACCCTGGGAAAGTGAGCTCAGCCTTGCCAACCCTACATCAGGGCTAGCAGATGTTTTCTTTAGAGGTAAGATCCCACGATGCAACCTGGTGTGGTTCAGCTTCTTGGCACGCACGATGATGCTGCACACTGGGGAAATCACGGTCCCAGAAAGAAATGAAATCTGCATAAAGAACTTATGCTTCCTTGTTTGCCAAACTCAAACCTGGGTTACATTCATATTGCCGTCTCCTTCAACACCAACAGCAGCAAAGCAAGCCCTCTGCCTCCCCAGCAGACCCTTCCTATCGATCCTCTTGGAGCGCAGACCAGCCCACGATAGAGCTGGAGGCACCACCATGATGCTCGTGCTAGCGGGGTGAGGAGCAGGGATGATGCTCTCAGGACAACCCAGTGCCAACCCTCGCCTTGCCAGTGCTTTGGCAGCTCAGCTGCACCTACGCAGGTGAGGGGAGTGCCCCCAGCAAAGCACAGGGGCTGGGACACTGTCCACCACCCCCACACCCGCGGGCGGCTGGCACATCTCCCTGCAGCAGCCTATGTTGGCTCGTAGATCAGGCAAGAGCTCTGATGGGCTGAGATTACACTATTTTGGACTCACAAAATAACACAGTGTCAGCAGGGCAGACCCCCCATGCTCACCCCAGCGCAGACAGGAAGAGCTGCCCTTGCTTCTCCCTTCCAGCCCGAGACCTTGGCCGATCACTGAAAACCTTGACACAAAAACCACACACACTCCCTTCCACACAGACAGGTTTTCTGTCCCCACTTGCCCACCATAAGCTCGTCACGCTGCACAGCAC
>VXBZ01004154.1:0-10036 GCA_013399135.1 Heliornis fulica | reverse complement strand
ATTCTTTAACGACGGCCTCCACAAAGGCCGGGAACAGTAAGGCCAAGAAAAATCTTCTACAGGTATGTCAGTGAGAAAATGAGGCAAGGGAAAATGTGGGCTCTCTCCAAAATGGTTACCCAGGATATGGAGAATGCTGAGGTACTCAATGAATTCTCTATGTCAGTCTTCACCAGCAAGTGCTCTTGCCACGCTTACCAGGTATCAGAGGGCAAAGACAGGGACTGGGACAACGAAAGAATGCCCATTGTTGGAGATCAAGTCTAAGACCATCTGATGAACCTGAAAGTGTACAATTCCAAGGGACCTGATGAGAGGCATCCATGGGGAACTGGCAGATGAAGTTGCTATTCCACTCTATCATAACTGAGAAGTCATGACACCCCGGTGAAAGGAAACCCCATTTTTAAAATGGGAAAAAAGGAAGATCCAGGGAACTAGACGTGTGCAAAGCATTCAACACTGTCCCACACAACACCGTTAGATTACATATTAGGAAGAAATTCTTCACTGTGAGGGTGGTGGGATGCTGGCACAGGCTGCCCAGGGAAGCTGTGGCTGCCCCCTCCCTGGCAGTGTTCAAGGCCAGGTTGGGCAGTGCTTTGAGCAACCAGGTCTAGTAAAGGATGTCCCTGCCCTTGGCAAGAGGGTTGGAACTAAATGATCTTCAAGGTCTCTCCCAACACAAAAATTCCTTGATTCTATGATACATTATATGTTTACTTAATAATTCACTAAGTATTTAAGGACATGTGTCATTCACAAGTTTATACATGCAAACCAGAAACAAAAATGTTCCAGCAAGTACCAGATAATCAAGCTGTATTTCTTTCAAGTCAGTTATGATTTCTTAATGGGTAATTAGAATATGTACTAAAGTAAAAATTACTGAAGAGGCATTTCATTTTATGAAATTTTGCTAGCTCTTCTGATCCTACTATCATGAAAAAAAAATAAAATGCGTTTGTTTCCTCAGCGGTAGATTTCACTTTCGATTTCTCTTCCTTATAATGACTGGATGGTTCAAAAGCCTTTAAGGCTTCATTAACATATTCTGAATGAAGTGACACTAAAGATCAGCTAGATTTATTGTATCTAACACTCCCTATACTAAATATCTAAGTAGAGAAACAGATTACACCTTTCAAACGTATTTTTTGTAATCACAAAAAATGTTTAGGAGACTATCTATTTCAAGACACTTTTTTAGAGAAGGTTGTATAAATACTTAAAGGTAAGAAAACACTGTGCTTACACTACTACACAAGAGTAACTGTAGCAACAATACTAGAATTGATACCTACTATCACTGCTGGAACTGCCTTGTAACATCAACCCACAAATAACTTCAAAAGCATGTAGAATCTGTACTTAAAACATGAACCATCATGCAGAGTGCAGTATGATACTGCATTACTTGGAAAAGAAAAATACACCTGACAAGTAATTCACCAATTACTATCATATTAGCTTGTCTACAAGTCCCAGCATAAGCACAGCTCATTATGAGTTATATGATGTGTGCAGAGACCTCCCAAGAAAGCACATTATCATTCTTGTAAGAACACATTACATACTATTGTTATCTTAAAGTGTGATCCAGAGGGTAAGTTCCTAGGTCACTTGAATCCAGCCATTCCACTTGACAATCAAGATCTTTAATCAGTTTTGGAAGCATGCCTTTAGGCATCTTCTGAGGTTTTCTTTTCCAAGAACTAAAGCAGTGCCTACATCTAGCAATAAAGATGAAAGAAACTATAATGAATGCTGAAGAGCTTTTTAATTAACATAGTATGATGAAAAGTTAAGTGACATCAATCTTTTATTCTGCACAGGTATTGCATGCCACCTACAAATTTCTTCAGCAGGAAGTGCCTAAGGGTAAAGGGCTTCAAGCTGAAGTTCAGTAGAAAAACCTGGTTAAGAGTTTGGGGCTTTTTATAAGTTACCCAGAGGGTAAGTCAGTCCAAAGAAATCAAGAACTTGTAACTACAAGCCGAGTACTCACTGAGGCTTTCTAGTACTCTCCATCTCCAGACTTATACACAAACCCAACTTTTGCTGCTTGCAAGAAGGCTGCTGGAATTGTGAATTCCACTTAAGTGTTTTTAAGGAAGAATTCAAACAAATCTCCAACCAGCATTTAGTAATGAAAAGTCTAGCTTAAAATTCAAAATGAGCTTTTACGTATGTAACGGTGAACTCTGGGCCAATGGGCCCACCTCAGGGTCAGAAAAAAATCAATTATCTTTGCCACATACACAACGTTGGACACTTGATCAGTTGCTTACACTTTCAAAGCTGAAAGAGAACTTGAACAATATTTTGTATTCCATGAGGAATACATGTAGCCTACAACTGGATTATATATAGTATCTGAAAAAAATATGCTTCAGGATCCTGGTTTCTTTAAATTAACATTCTGAGTAGCAGTCACATGGCCATTTTTTTTTTAAACTAACTGTTTGCCAAGGAAGTGCAGTTTTCTCAATTGCAACAAAGATAAAAGCTAAATAAGAGGGAATTTAATAATCAACCGCATTAAGAGAATTTGGCTCTTTATGAACTGGAATGTTTAATATGTGTTACCTCAACATGTTTACGACTCCAGGATTGCTACTGTTTCAACAGTACTTATTGCAGCTCCAAAAACAAAGCTGATCTGTCAAAAAAAATTGTCTAGAGATTAGATACTCTAATCTAGATTAAAGATACTAAACAGTATAGATAAGACCCTATAACGCAAAAACCACAATACCTGTCAGTCTGAAACAAAAAAACTATAATAAAGTTTACTTTCCTAAATGGGAAATAACTTAAATCTTGCTTAGAAATACTAAAGACACCCAAGTCACCTTAATCCATTATTTTCATCCTTCACTTTCTAACAATGGTCCACAGCGAAGGTAAAGCCCAAACAGAAACAGATTAAATTTTATGAATTTTTTTCTTGCCACTACAAGCACTTTACACAACTTCATTAAAAGACGTAGCATTTGTGTTAACTCTTTATTTTTTAATAGTTCAGATACCATAGTTTGCTGTTAAAAAGTAAAGCTGCAGACGTCCAATGATTCCTTCATTTCAAGAAGGAGAATTTACTCAAAATAAATTTAAAAATAAAATAGATCAATGCTGTGTCTTACTCGCTCTCAGTACTCTTGAAAGTGATGGAATCTTAATGAAACACATAAGTGAAACATCTGGATAAGGAGGTTCTAACTAACTCTCTAACAGACTCTAGATCCATACCCCTCCAGGAGAGAATACAGGCAGATCACATTTTAAAAACCAGCAACTGAACAAGTTATTAGTGTCTGGAAAATATAATTTCAATTAGACTCAAGGTTTTTGTTTGGTTTCTTTTTTTGTCAGGGTGTTTTTCCTCCAAGATTCACATTTCAAAGATTCCTACAAGAATATCTGAGGAAACAACCCTTGTGCCACCAAAAACCCCACCAAAGAAGGTAACAAAATTCTTCTACGTAACAGAGAATGTGCTCTCTTCTAACTGCTTCCATGCTGGATACAGCAGCTAATGATACGTCCTGGACTCAAGGAAAAGATGGTCCTAATACTGGATTGCGCCAAATGTCTTACTCCCAGTAAATCATGACCTAGATAGGTATCATGGTCCTACAGAGACCCAGAAGATGTGCAGCAAGAGGAAGTCCTAGAGAAGGTAGAACATGGTAGCTTCCACTATACAACTATAGCTCTACAACTATACTTACAACCAATGAGTATGATCTGAGAACGGCATGAATATGCTGTGCTTCCTCAACTCTCCAACCGAAGAGCAAGTCTTAAATGCTATACAGAGCCACAAAACCTAGGAAGAAATTACAGGATGTTCTTGCTGACACTGCCTGTAACTACACATCAACCTCCATATAAACACCATGATAGCTCTATTTTAATCATCTTTATACTCAATCAACAAGACTAGTTTTCCCCAAGAAATACATACTTTTCTCAAAGGTCTGTAACTAAAATTAAGTCAGAAGGCTACATTATAAGGCCATGTTCTCCACCAAAAAAAACTCTGAAGTGTGTAAAGGTGGTATCAACACATTCTACATTTTCACCTGGACTGACTATAATCCAAAAAAGGTTCCAGCGTACAAGACTAGTGCCAATATAAAAACAACTGGAAGTCAAAAGCTGTAAGACTGAAAGTGAAGGCAGGTATTTTCAGCCTTAACCTATGACTTCTATAGAGTTCAAGATGACACCTCTCCCAAGTTAATATTTTTAATAAGAAGTTCAGATTTTCATGATTATTTCTTTAACACTGGGGTGAGAGATAGAAAAAAATAATGTTAATTTAGGTATGACATTTTCTTCTTGGATGCAACTCTAAATCCCACTAAAGAAACATTTGCTCATTAACTTCAAGCTGGAAGTCAAAGTTCAAGGAGCAAGGTTTTCTTTTTCTGCAGACAGTTCTCAGGAGTCTTCTAATTAGATAAACAGAAGTTCACAGTATCTTCTGGCTGCTATTTAGGTTTACCTGATATTTTTCCAAAACAAGAAAAAACAAACAAACAAACAAAGACAATTATGTCAAAATATAGAGCTGCATTGAAGTTTTGAGAAGCATGGAAAGACTTATCCTTCTCTGTGCTGACCGAGTGGTCAAGTACCTCATGAATGATGGTATGGACTTCTATAGCCCAGGCAAATCAATTTCAGTAACAGTAACACCATGAAGTGCAAATGAGTATCTGCAGCTTGTAATGATACCTGTAATGAAGAAACAATTATCTTAACCTTCTGTAATACACAACAAAAGTAAAAATAAATAAATAGAATACCTAAGTATATGAGGGAAACTATTGTAACAGTTAAATAGTCAGGAACATAGATCCAGTTAACAGATTTAAAAGAAAAGAAACTTCCATCAACATTTAATTACATTTCTTAAAGGAAATCCTCATCATCCAGTTGTCAATGTAAGCCATGCATCAAGTATGTTCTAGAGTTTGGACGGGGTAGGTTTCCAAATGCTTCCAGAGTAATTTAAAAAAGTACAAGTACTAAACTACCTTAACTAGCTTACACAAATAAATATACATGCCACAAAATACAGCCTTAAAACTGGCTGCAATTATTTCCAGGTCATATTATGTTTTTCCAGCTTCCTAAAACGGAATTCATACATACAGACTAGTATATTCTGTTCTGTTTTCATCTAAGCTTTGGCTTTTCCTTCAGTTTGTGTAGATGCTTTGAATAACAAAGATAATTGTAAGAAGGAATGGTTATGTTGCATTGGTGGTTTACAGTGGAAAATATAGCAAGAAGATGACTTCAGTAAACAGCTTCTACAGTCACATAGAAAACTTGCTAACAGGGCTACCGAACCTACTGCCAAATAGTTAGAAGTATAGTCCATGAATGTTTCAGGAATTTTGGAATGCAGCTTGATCATATGCCCTGAAGATTCCAGATTACTACCTCATCAAACTGCAGAGCGACTTGCTACCACCTCCATCGAAAAAACAGAAGTGTTATTGTTCCAAGACCTTTTCAAACTGTTTCTCAAAAATATAGAACTTAATTGCTCCAGTCGAGGATTTCTCACACCCATATTCTGCCTGAAGCAGATAGGGTTTGGACAGCTTCAGTTGAAAATGTTTATAATTTTCCAAACAAAGTAAAGCTGGGAAGAGATTGTGTGAAGAAATTTGATTGTTTTATGTTAGCACTCCCATTCTTTGGGGAAAGACTCATTCGTTTCTATCATTCTGGAAATTCATCCAAGCCATGAGGATTTAAGAAACCCTAAAACATGCAGTTTACAAACCTGAAGCTTAGAAGCTTGCACTCCCACAAAATTTTACCCACTGTTCATGTGCCAGCCCAGGTCAGCAGAAGTTAAAGAGGTCTTTTTTAAGAAAGGCTGGAGGTAAATCAAGGCATGTCCTCCTGCTAGATTTATAGAGTGTTTTGCTGGGGCTGCTTTATTACAAGGATGCTTTCACGCAAAAATAATGGTCCTCCACTCCTCCTATCTCTCTTTTGTTTTGGTTAAATTATAGAAACCGAATTCCTAACACTTGCACATTATAGTATGAGCCTACCAAAGTATGCTTAAAGAGTCAAATTGCACAGCTAAATAAGTAACACAGTGCATACGACCACACTCTTGTGCATAAAAGCAGAGCTAAATTTCTTCTAATTAAGCCTAATTTACAACAACTTTCACATCAAGTAAATAAATGGCTTTGATACACTCACTTCCACATGCTAACTTCAACCTCCCACGAGAAAGGTCTGGAGTGTCATCCTCACCAAAACTAAAAGTTCAATAGGTGTTCCAGTCACTGCCTCTTACATATACTGGTAAGCAGGATTTGGATTCCAAAGTCCCTCTTCCCTGACTATGGTAAACATCATGTAAAAATCACTTGACATGATGGTTTCTTTAATAACAATAACCACTTACAAACGTCCACTGAATTGAAACACCACCTGGGTGGGAGAGGAGGACACAAGAAGCCAGCACAAGGTCATGTTATTTTGTATGTTCCATAAATAATTCATATTGCTGAAATACAGCAGTGTGCACATCTAGACCCATGTGAAACATAAATTGGTATTAATACCCTTACAACCTTAAAGTTGGCTTCTGTAGTGGGTTTGTGTGGCAAGGTTCTGGTGAAGAAGAAAGGGAGATACAGGGTGGCTTTGCAAGAAGCTGCTAGAAGCTTCCTCTAGGCCCGACACAATAAATACCAGTTGGGTTGAAGGCTGGAGCTGCTGCTGCTGAAGGCCAATCCCATCAGTGACGGTCACAGCACCTCTGTGAAACATGTTTAAGAGAAGGAAAAAAAAACCCCAAACAAAAGAACAAACAAAAACTCCCAAAATGCAAGCAGCCACTTTTTGCCACCAGAGAAGGGATGAGAAGATGCAAGAAACTCTGCAGACACCAAGGTCAGTGAATAAGNGAGCAAACTCCTGGCACGACCTGAAGCCCATGGAGAGAGGCCCATGCCAGAGCTGGTTTGCTGCGGGGACTTTTGACTCTGTGAGGGACCAGGCTGGAGCAGTCTGGGCCCGAGGGACTGCACACCATCAAAGTGACACATGCTGAGGCAGTTGAAGACATGAAGCCCTGTGAGAAAGGACTCACAGTGGAGAAGTTCATGTGGACTGTGTCCCGTGGGTGGCACCCCATACTGGAGCTGGAGAAGAATGTGAGGAATCTTCCATCCTCCTCCCCACCAACTAAGAAGGAAAACAACTCATGATAAACTGACTGAAACCCCCATTCCTCATCTCCCCCTGTAACACTTGGAAGAGAGGAAGGGAGAGAAATAATAAACAGAGTCTGCAGAAAAGGGAGGGGTGGGGAGAGCTGTTTTAAGATCTGGTTTTTTACTTCCATATCTGATTCTGGTTTCTCTCTCTATGTAGTGTAATAGAGTTTTCTTGCCTTTCATCTGTGTTGAGTCTGTTTTGCCTGTGATGCTAATTGTGGAATGCTCAACTCCTAAGCCTGTTGCTGCAGAAAAGGGAGGGGTGGGGAGAGCTGTTTTAAGATCTGGTTTTTTACTTCCATATCTGATTCTGGTTTCTCTCTCTATGTAGTGTAATAGAGTTTTCTTGCCTTTCATCTGTGTTGAGTCTGTTTTGCCTGTGATGCTAATTGTGGAATGCTCAACTCCTAAGCCTGTTGATATATATCTTCTCCCCTGTCCAGCTGAAAAGGGGAGTGATAAAGCAAGTCTGGTGAGCATCTGACCTCCAGCCAAGGTCAAATCACTACATCTTCCATATAACTAAGTTCTCTGGTAAGTTTTCAAACTTGAATAAACATCCATGTATTTCTACTTACTGCTCAATTTTTCCAGCATTCTAACTGAAAGCCACAAGTCCCACAATGAATGACTATAGCTTGGTCCTACACAAAAACCTGTTCTGGCACGTCAAGATGCCAAGAGTTTGTCTAACAGTATCTCCTTCACTTTCACAAATGAAACTGAGAACTTCTATTCTAATGAAAAAGTACTGTATAGGTTTTCCAATTAGGACAGAGAGTAAGTTTGTCTTTCAAGACAACACATTGTCTTATTTTGCTTTTCTGACTTTTACAGAAACTTCACACGATACATTGTAATATACAAGGTTACTCAGAGTTAACATAACAGTTAAAGCAGCTAATCACACCACAGAAATGTGGATTCCTTAGTGTCCTGGACACTGTCACAGACCAGACCAAGTTACAGAGTAATACCATCTTGCTCACATGTGAATGGTAGGTCCTCCTGGCAGTAAGGTTAAACACCAGAAACCAGTACATTCAAACAAATAGGGCTTTTCCAGGACAAAAAAAAAACCCAAAACAAAACAACAAAAAACCCATGAACTACTACACTAACCACAACACTATGTTTTCATCAGCAGTTCTAGGTTATTTTAACCCTTAAGAAAAGGGATGTAAAGTAGGCCTTGTATTTGAGGATCAGACCACAGCAAATTACAGTATACTACATAAACTACATTAACTGGACATAGACACTCCAAAGGACCTGCAAAATAACTGCTCTAGCTCAAAACATTAGTTGAAGCTGTTCTCTACTGAAAGGCAAGAAATTCAGCCCACAAATGGTGATGCATTTAGTTTTCTGTAGTCTTATCACCTCATACACATACCACTGTTAGAAGAAAGCAAGATTTGTTAGTCTTTGGGTACCCACATTTTCAAGGTTCACCTATTTCTAGAAGTTCCCATAGAGACTACAGTGTGCAGCACTCAGCAGTAGCAAGGTCACAGTTCTACTAGCAGACTGAATAGATTTAACCACATTGCTAACCAAGTTTGAGGTTTGAGAGTTTGGAATAGACAATTAGTTTCCCAACACATGCAGTAATCTTCAGTTTTTCCATGTTTTCATCTCAGTATACTACTTTCTATTCACTTCACATTTCAGTGAAATGCTCTTTAATTTATCCGAACCCTGATGAAGTTGTTCACAGTTTCCTTTGCTTATGTCTCTCGACATCCAGTTTTACTTGTGAAAAGAGACATCCTTTTGGCCTTTTTGCTACTAAGACCATAGGATCAGAAAAGCCATCCTTAACCATTAAAAACTTCAGAATTAACTGTGGTGACGACCACGAGGAAACAGACATAAATGATGAGTGAAGCTACAGAAAAGGGAATTCCCTAAGTCTTCACTGAACGCAATCCCAACTATGCCCTAATCCATATAAACTAAGGACTAAGCTCACAAGTGCTGCTCACAGAGGCAACTTCAGCTAGAATATTTCGCTATTCTGCCTTTCTTAAGCAAGACATATGTTAACTAAGATGTTTGAGTTAATTGGTCTGGCCACTGACAGGCTACATAGGAAAACACAATTCATTACTGCCTCATCTTCACTGCTTCTACATCAAGCTCTGAACTGAAAAAGAGAGGTGTGCTGGCACAGTATGAACCCGAACAGGGTTACACAACTTCAAGATTGATGTTCTTTGATTTGATCCCCTCATAGAAACATGAGATTGTCCACAGCTGTCTCCTCACATATCCTCACAAATGCTCACTCTCATCAATCTGCAGAACACAAAAATCTACTACTCGGCATGCCCTCAGGTTCACAATCTGCACTTACCATCTAGCCACTAATGCTCACTTCTTAGTCACAGCTTATTTTTTCTTTCTTAAAGCTTTTTCCCTGATATGTAAAGACACACACATTTTGTATCGTCTGAGGCAGAAACCTCACTGCCTTGCATCACTCGGCGAACCAAGCAATACCCATCCGTTATAGGAAGGTGCATCTTAATGATGAACATCCAACACACTTTTCCTGTCAGGTAACAGCCGCGCCTCATTTGAGGGCTCAAGAGCTGAGTACACCTCACAGTTTATGTAACCGAAAGGTTACGCCCTTTGGCAACAAAAGGCACAGCCTGAGGCAACCTATTCGGATAAAAACCTATCTGTCGCCGGAGGGGAAGGGAAGCGTCAGCCCACGGAAAGCCACCTGCCAGGCACCCCGATACTCCTGGACTCCGGCC
>VXBZ01004153.1:1395-46281 GCA_013399135.1 Heliornis fulica | reverse complement strand
GTTGTTTGGGGTTTTTTGTTTTGTTTTGTTTTTAATTTGGAGAGTTACACAAATCTGTATTCAGCAGCCAAACTCAGTAACCAGAATAAAAAATTACAGATCTACTTCCAGAAAGTTTCTTAAACAACCTGTGAGTATCTATGAGATCGATCACAACAGCATTTTTTGCTGTATACAATGACTGTGGGGGGGTTGTGTGCTGAAGCTTCTGCAGAGAAACTAGTTTTTAAATCTCTGGGACATGGACATTCCCCTATACTTATATTAGCTGAAATATATGCATTTAAACTACCCTGAGCAAATAAGTAAGAGTCATATGGATACAAGCTCAAAATTATTATACAGTTATTCACCCAGATTCCAGATTCAATGAAAAGCTGGAAAAATCCCACTGATCCTTAAATCATCAGGGGCATCACCATACCTTCTTTTTGTTTGGAGGAATGTGTATTGCTAAACTGATATACTTGAAATTTTTAAAAATAATGCATGATCTTCAACTGAAATACAAAGCATTCAAACACAGTGCTCAGTTTTATCAAAGAAAAACTGCATGCAATTATTTAGCATTCCTTTCTGCTTTCCAAATCTGTTTGATTCCTTTTTCGGTGTGTGGCTTATTAAGGTTTTGTTTTCCACAGACACTGGGTTTAGATGCATTTGATTTTCACTGAAGGGTCACTGAGTTATGATTGCTGTAATGAACAGAAAACAAAAGTAAAATGTACACATTTTTCCAGCATTTTTTTCCTTGTCCCCATGGGATTTCCAGTTCCACAAAGTGAATGTCTGAAAAAACTAAAAAAAAAAAGGCAATCAAAAAAAAAAAACAAAAAACAACAACAAACTCTCATGGGTGATTTGGAACAGAGGATGAAAATTGTAAATGGCATAGTTAAAATATTGGAATGGTTCACTGACTGAAGTTTATTCTGCATATCCTGCCTGCACTCTTTCCTTTGGTTCTCTCGGAGCTACAGCTCTAGTAGGAAGATGATATTTGCAGGATCAGGCAAGGATGCAGGCTTGTCATGACGTAACTGAAGATGAAAAACTTTGTGCAGGAGGATCCATGCATTTTTGGGGTGGTTTAGTTTTCTTTTCATCCAAGGAATGAAACTTAACTCATCGAGTTACTCTGAGGATATATTGATTATTTGTGGTTATGAAAAAAAATAAAAATAAAATAACCTACAGGAAACAATACAAGTACTTAGTAATTATTTGATAGATTGACATCATCTTTATTTTAAGAACATAGTAAAAATCTAGCCAGTATAAAATGTGGCCATGTAAATGAGAAATGAACTACCTGATGGAATGTGCAGCAAGTGGATAACATTCGATGCTGATCTTGGTGCAAAGGGAAGATTGTATATCATATTTTGCTTTAATGCTACTGTGAAATGTGTATGAATAGTTTATCCCTGTTAACCAAGACATCACAGGCTTATTTTTTGCCATTTAATTATTTTTTAACATTTGTTCTTACTCTCATAGGTACGTAATCTGTTGAAATCAACAATCCGAGGGTATAGTTTGTCCCCCTGGTTGTTCTGTTTAAGTAAGGAAAGAAAACTTTAAATATACTAAGCTGAGACATAAACTAAAAGTGACTCAATTTTTTTTTTTCTAGATTTAATACCTTTTTGAATTTTATGGTGAGTGGAGGAGCAGGTAGTTAAAGACAAGAAAAAAAATCAGTGCAGGTTTACAGATCATCCGAGAAAGTGTTTTCTAGTTACACTATGGATAGCTTCATTAACTAGTAGATCTACTGTGTGTTCTTTACAGGAATTATACCTCACTTTCAATACATTGATACAGGATTTCTACTGCTTTTTAAAAACTCTCTATAAAAATATGTCATAGTTCATATTTTTATTAAAAAAACCTGAAGATTGGGATCATCTTATTTCATTGCAAGGTATCCTTTATCTATCAATACTATCATATCCATATAGAGATTTTTTGTCTGTGTGTCCGTAAATACATAGTGCTTAAAATTTGTATTCACAAAGACTACATTTTTAATATTTTGTTGGCTTAGAATGTTGAGCTTTAAAAAAAAAACTGTCAGTACCCTGAAAGAGCTCTGATAATTATGCAGAAGTACTGAAATAAAATAATAGGGTAGGGCAGCATTTGTGTTATTAATAATTCAACATATGTATCCTTGAGGGAGACAGTAGTTGGTTTTTAACATAGGCATTTCTAAATCCTGGTAGACAGAGAGAACAAACAAATGACACGTATTCATCAAGTTCTTTATGCTTTAAACTTGGTGGCAATAGCCATATATGACTGACAGTTTTCATATAGCATGAAACAGGAACAGCTTTTGAAATTCCAGATGACTTTGATATGGAATGTATGCAGTACTTTACATGCACACTGCTTTGGTAGCAAAAGCTATAGAAACAAGCATCGACTAAAATTCAAGGCTCTCTTTGCCTTTGAATGAATCCAAGATCTATCTGAAAATACTGTCTTGCCCTGCCAGCAAGCATGAGGAGTAATCTCAGGCCATTTCTAAGTTGAAAATGTTATGGGAGTACATCTCTAGCAATGCAAGGCTTCTATCTGTTTTCTACCTTAAATTCAAAGGTATCTGGAGATCATATCTCAGGGGAGATGGCTGAAACCTGATAAAAAATGTAGTGCAGTTGAAGTGCTAAAACATTAGTTTGTGAGGTCAAAATAGTATTTAGGCATTTTGGTTGATGACTGTCATCCACATATGCCATGTGGGATCTAGGCAAGGAGAATATCCATTCCACTTATACATTTCTGGAGCCTCCCCATTAATTTTATGCTCTCCAACCCTCGTGTTGCTTGGTGCCACACTGATGTCTTTGTTCGTAGCATTGTTTAGGTAATGCTCACGATGCTCACAGATCACTCTGTTCCCCTGTGTGAGGCATTGCAGTGTAGACCTGGATCATGCTGAGGGCAGCTAGTTGACCTCTGAAGTAGGCTGTAGTAATTGATTTGACTGGGTGGCAGAAAGCAAGTCATCTTCTGACCTTGCAGTGTAAGATCATGCTGACAACTTTTAATGTTGTATGCCACTATTAATTCATTCATCGGCAAGAAAATTTTACAGGTCTGTCACAGCAATCACACCATTCAGAGTTGCTTTCACAGACCTTTAAAGGCATCTCTTTTTCCACAAAATTTCTTCACATCACAGATGACCTCCTTTAGTAGCTTTGAGCTTTGGCAGGAGATATGACCCTGGCAGTCTAAGCTTACTTTGTTCTCTCTCTTTCAACATTCCCCTCATTGAAATGTTTTGCTTTATTTAACAGTGAGGGGGACTATTTCTTCTTTGCTTTTCTCTTCCTTTCTCTAGATGCAGGATTTCTGTAAGGTAGAACACAGTGATTAAGAAAATGCTGTATAAACATCACAATTAAAGACTTTATATTACAAAAGTTAAAACAAAGGGTATCAAAATTATAAAGTATAAATAAAACATCTTACTGTGTCAGCACATGCAGCAAACAATGACATTCAAAATTGAAGATGTCACTGAAGAGAAATGTTAAAATGAAACTTTTGATTCTGGCAAAGCTGTGCAGTCAGATTTTTAAATGAAATATGTTGTTTTCAAAAGTTTTCAGAAATTCTAACTAAACATGTTAAATAGTTCTCTGACAAAGGAAAAAACCAAAGCAAAACACAAAAAACAAAAAAACTTTCCTCTGAAAATTGCACATTGTCCTTGAAAGAGAGAAACTGATTTCCAGGTACCTAGGCAAAACCCTTCTATGCACTTACAATGCAATAGTTTTCCCTTGTGAAATCATAAAAAAAAAAAACCAACCAAAGCCAAAAACAACAAACAAACAAACAAACAAAAAAAAATAATCCAAAACACTGTATTGTCCTTTCAGGGTAGTAAAGAATGAAAAGCTTCACACTAGCTTCATAAAAACGTAGTCTAACATGCTATTAAGATGGCAGATACCAATGGAGCAGATTTAATGACAAGAGAAGAACAGGTTGCCCAGAGAGGTTGTGGAACCCTCATTCATTACAGGTTTCAAGGCCAGGTTCAATGGGGCTTTGGACAACATGGTCTAGTGAAGGTATCTCTGCCCATGGCGCAGGGTGTTGGAACAAGTAGATCTCTAAGGTCTCTTCCAACCCAAATGATTCTATGATTCTGTGACATTGTTCTAAGAGGTAAATAAGAAAAACACAATAGACAACAATAATAAAGCAATTTCTTGTAGCCAAGTTATAAATTAGCCACGCTCATGTCTTTCCATTGGCATGAATTTCAAGCTTAATTATTTTACTCTAAAGTGCTTTGCCTTGTGCAAAGACCATGTTAACTAAGAATTTTAATAAATGTATGTAAAGCAGTCCAGTGAAGCTCCCAGTGACAGGAAAAGCATAAACATCACCCTCATTTTTAAAAACAGAGAAAAAGAAAAAAAAAAGACCTGGGGAACTACAGTCGTACCTCTGTGTCTAGCAAGATCATGGAGCAGATCCTCCTATAAACTTCAGAAATTTCAAAGACATGAAACCATATGATATTCCAAGCTGATGTCTGATAAATTGAAACATTCCAGGACCAGGGGTAGGGACATTCTCCACTAACCCATGTTGCCCAAAGCCCCATCCAGCCTGGCCTTGAACACTGCCAGGGATCATGGGTCAGCCACAGCTTCTCTGGGCAATCTGTGCACTCTCACAGTGAAATATCTCTCCTTATATCTAGTCTAAATCTCCCTCTTCCAGTTTATAGCCATTAGATCTTACCTTATTGTTACCGCTCCCCGCACCCTTCTGTTTTCTGCGATGTCCGTATCTCCAGAGTTGAGTGCCTCTGAAGCTAGCTGTGTTCTGAAACAGAATCACAGTATCACAGATTATCCTGACTTGGAAGGGACCTATAAGTATCATGGAGTCCAACTCCTGGCTCCACCCTGGGCTGGACATCATTGCTTGCAGACCACATAAAGCTTTCCCTTAATTTTCCCACCTGATGAATCACACATACAGTTCAATGGATGCTAAATATATCGTTCTCAATATCTCCAAATCCTTATGAAGCCTTCCAAAACAAGATTTCAAATATCACTGTGATTAACATAGATTAAAATGCCTGGTTTTGGAAATCCATTGCTGACATTTTTGTGGAAATGATCTAATCTTCCAGTATATTCCAAAATGTTAACCACCTTAGTAGTTCCCAGCATGACTTTGCTAGTTTGGTTTAAATCTTCTGTTAACCTGCATCAACATAAACCATCCCTGAATCCCTTCAAACAAAGTAAAAACAATCTACATGTGGTGTTCTCTCGGAAATATATTTTAGTGCCTCCTGAGGTCTTCAGATGAGAAATTATCGGTAAAGTACTTGCAAAATCAATATAAACACAAACAATTTGAAAGGCGAAAAGTGAATTGGGAAGTGTTAATGCCAAATGTACTAGAGAAGCCATGATATGATGTAGTAAACTTCAGAAGTATTAAACACCCTGATAATGACTGTTCTCTCAGGATGAAGTGTGAATGGAATTTCTTTAACCCTTAAATACAAGGACATTTACATGTCAAATAACCATGCAATATATAAAAGCAGGGCAAAATCCAATGATACAGAAAACTTTGAAGCCTAATTTCTTCAGTGTTAAAGAATGTTTACTAAAACGGGTGTAGTTTAATATTTTTTTAGAGTTAACCCATGAGTTAATGAAAATGAAACTACAGCAGCTTTTAAGCTAACATTCTGTGATCAGCATAAGCTCTTTCCTTGACAGCTTCAGCCAAAAAAAATCAAGATAAATGCTAACTCTGATTTTCAAATTTATTAACTTGCCTCTCATCACTTTACATTTTGCTGACTTTCTAATAAGAATGGACAGAAAATGTCAAATTAGAGTGAGGGTTTCTTTAATGTGTTGGCATGAGTAAGTTTATTCTGCTATTGAAAATTATTTTTCTGAAAAAGTGATTAACAAAATAGCTTTGAATCCATAAGAACACCCTCAAATTATCCTTCTATTTTGCAGGTCAGGTTCACTTATATCAGACATCAGAATACAATGCTGTCTTTCACCATTACTATTAAAGGATTCATTTACTTTAAACTTTCTTTTTTGCCCCAACATTTCATGTCCAAGAGCAGCAAAGCCATTAAAGTGCCTTAAGCTTTCCTGAGGTGAACCACAGTCCCTTGCCCTATCACAGAATCACAGAATGTTAAGGGTTGGAGGGACCTCGAAAGACCATAGATAGTCTTTCGAGGTCCCTCCATCTCACACACAAACACACACACGCGCCCGCGCGCACACACACACACACACACACCCCAGCCTGAACAGGTTCACCTACATTAAATCACACACAGATGTGTCCCTGTGGATTTTGAATGTCTCCAGAATAGATTCCACAACCTCTATGGGCAGCCTGTTCAACCTGGCAGCTTGGATTTAGAGCTGGTTGAAGGGAAGAAACCAGCGAGTTGTGATCCATGGGACAGAGTCTCGCTTGAGGCCTGTATCTAGTAGAATCCCTCAGGCATAGGTACTGGGACCAGTATTGTTCAATATGTTCACTGATGACCTCGTGGCCAAGAAGGCCAAGGGCATCCTACGGTGTATTGGGGGGGGGGGGGGACTAGAAGGNAAAAGAGGAGACTGGGTGGTGACCTCATTAATGTTTATAAATATATAAAGGGCAAGTGTCAGGAGGATGGGTCCAGGCTCTTCTCAGTGGTGGGCAGTGATAGGACAAGGGGAAACAGATCCAAACTGGAACATATAAATTTCCATCTTAATATAAGGAGGAACTTTTTCACTGAGGGTGACAGAGCACTGGAACAGGCTGCCCAGAGAGGTTGTGAAGTCTCCTTCTCTGGAGACGTCCAAGACCAATCTGGACATATTCCGGTTTGATCTGCTCCAGCTGATCCTACTTGGGCAGGGAGGTTGAACTAGATGATCTTTCAAGGTCCCTTCCAACTCCTAACATTCTGTGATTCTGTGATTCTGTGACCTCGATGTGGGAATAGAGTGCATAGTCAGCAGATTTGCTGATGACACAAAGCTGGGAGGGGAGGTGACACCAGAAGGTTTTTCTGCCATTCAACAAGATTCAGACAGTCTGGAGAGTTGGGCAGGGAGAGATTGAATGAGATTTAACAAAGGCAAGTGTAGGGTATTGCTTCTGGAAAGAGGAATAACCCCAAGGACCAGTATAGGTTGGAAACTGTCCTGTTGGAGAGCAGTGTAGGTCAGAGGAACTTGGGGGTTCTGGTGTACAGCAGGATGACCATGAGCCAAAAATGTGCCCTTGTGGCCAAGAAGGCCAATGGCATCCTGGGGTATATTAGAAGAGGTGTGATTAGTAGACCAAGAGAGGTCCTTCTCCTGCTATATTCTGCCCTGATGAGACCACATCTGGAGTGTTGTGTCCAGTTCTGGGCCCCTCAGTACATGAAGGACATAGAAATCCTTGAGTGAGTCCTTTGCTGGGAGGGAGACTGGACATTGGGTTGTGCTATTTTCACTTCACATGGGGTGAGCAATTGCATTTGTTCATTTCTTCTTCTTTTTCTTTCTTTTTCTTCTTCTGATTTGATAAGCAAAAATATGTTAATGCAGAAGAGTTTCCTTTCTTTGTCCCTGTATCTAAAAATATGAATCCACCTGAAAAAAAAATAAAAATGGAGAGAGGTAGAAGAACATATTGGTGTTGTAGGATGATTACATAAGGTATTTTAGTATATCAAGCTCTTTAAAATACATTTCAAATTCAAAAAGAGGGATGAAGCTCTTATTACATGTTGTTTGTATCTTCCTGATCTCCCTCCATTCTCCCTAGTCCAGCTACTCCTTTATTTTGGGCTCCAACCAAGTCAATTAATTATGCAAAATTCAAATATGTAACAGGGGAATTTGTACAACTACCAGAGTTCTTCCACAGTAGAAACATGTGTTTTACCTATGTATTCTAATGTGTTAATTCCCATCAGTCTAATAAGAATATTTTCCTGTGAGAAATCACTATATCAAAAATCTAATGGTGTATGACTCTTTTCTAATGCTATCTTTCTCTGGGAGGCTTGATAAAAAGAAGAGATTCAGAATATTAACAACAGGGCTCTTCTTTCCAGATATAGTCTTGTAATAATATTAATAATTAGCTTTAGTTTAAAGAATAAAGTAAACTCCAATTTTAATGTGCATGGAACAAGCCTGAAACACACAGAAGTGACAGGAAAAGCAGGTTTCTCATTATTATTATTTTTTTTTTTCATTTTAACCTTCACCAAACCTGACAGGTTCTCTGTGTATTTTGTAGTTAGACCATTGCAAGCTGCTTGGAATTGCATATATATACACTGAGCTTTCCAAAGCAATAACATACTAATCCAGTGATTAGTCCTGCTGCTATCACAGTGTGGGTTGAAATAAAAAAATAAAATAAAAAAAAAAAAGCAAAACCAAATTCCCCAAATCCCAAACTTTTTACTTTTCAGAATGGTTTAGCCATCTTGCAGAGCAAAATATCACCAACTGCTTTCTTTAAAGAACTGGTATTTCTACTGGAGGTTGCAAACTCTTTTCTTGCTTGCCTGTTGTCATCAGTGCTCTAGGACACCATGCAGGGTGATCGTCAAATCTCAGTCTCCAGAGCCTTAGGAGCTATGGTGTTCACCATTATGAGTCTGTTAGACCCCTGGATACCAGACCAGAGTCTGATTACTGGGTAGTACACACCACAGAGATATGGATTATGGCCAGATGTAAGCCAGATGTGAACTTAGAACTATGTGTGCCTTAGTGCACCTCTGTTTCTTGTACTTTTAAGAGCTCCAGAGGCACAGAACTCTGATTTAGTGATGTGTGACTTTCACATCGGGTTGGCTCCCGACCATGGCCTTCAGTGGCAAGTATCAAGCTTGCAGCTGTCTGCTGCTGTTCAGAAAAACAAGCTAAAACATGCCAAACTGAGGATAAAAATGGGATGGACTGAAATTTAAAGAAGGGCATCTTTTTGTAATAAAATCTACAGCAAGCTCTTTCTCACACTGTATATATTTGTACCGCTGTTAATGAAATGTCAAGGATGACTGTAGGGTAATGTGTACAGCATTTTCAGAAATACAGACCTACGATATAACATACTAATGGGAAAGCCTTGATTGTGTGTTTCAGGGTTAATTATCCTGAGGGCTGAGAATAAAGATAGCATCCTCCAATCAATCACAGCTTTCCTGGATATGAGCGAAACAGGAAATATATCCGTAATGAAAGAGCAGGAGATTTGAGTAGCTTAAATTAAAACACTATATACTTTTTTCTCTTCTTAAAAGTGGTTAAAAAATAAAAGAGGTAAAGGAATATATTTTTTAAATGTTATGCAAATGCAATGACAGTGTCTCCAGTAGGGTGATAAATAAACAAATATGTTTTCTTTTTATTAAGTGTTCTATAAGTTACTGCAGTTTTGCATTTTAAAATAAATGTCTGAGGTTTAGTGCAATTGGAGCAAGAAAATGGAATAAAATAACATAGTCCTTGTTTATTGGAATCATTATGCCAAAATGCTGCATTACCTATGTTTATCTACAGATGTTGAGGGTGAAGTTGTGCTAACTAGTCCTGCCCATAAGCATGTGGGTACTTCAAATCTAAGAAACCAGCATAAAAGAATTAATGGAATTATAATAAATAATTATTAAAAATACATCTGTTTACAGTGAAATAGACCTTCATTTACAGTTATCCATCTGATATACCACAGAGAAAGTTGCTTCCTTCAAATACTAATTTGAGACTCTTGAATCTGACCTAAGTGTTGTGTTTCCAAGAGCTCTGAGTGCATTCCTGGACCTTCACTGACCTGATGAGGCTCATCTGGGAATCCCACCCTGGCACCTTCTGTCTATTGCTAGAGAATCCAGTTCAAGCTGAGTCCCAGGACTTGAGTGAATTTATAGAATCATAGAATCATAGAATCATAGAATGTGTCAGGTTGGAAGAGACTAGGACATCTTCACTAGATCAGGTTGCTCAGAGGTCCATCAAGCCTGAACTTGAATATCTTCAGGGATGGGGCCTCCACCACCTCTATGGGAAACTTGTCCCAGTGATCTACCACCCTCAGAGTGAAGAATATTTTCCTAATACCCAATCTAAATCTCCCCTTTTCCAGTTTAAAACCAGCACCCCTTGTCCTACTGCTACATGCCCGCCTGACCAGTTCTCCCCCAGCTTTCTTATAAGCACATTTAAGGTACTGGAAGGCTGCTGTAAGTCCCCCCCCAACCCAAGCCTTCAGCTCCATGCTGAACAAGACCAAATCTCTCAGCCTGTCTTCATAGGAGAGATACTCCAACCTTTGGATTATTTTTGTGACCCTCCTCTGAATGTACTCCAACAGGTCCATGTCCTTCTTGTGCTGAGAGCTCCAAATCTGGAAACAGTATTTCAGGTGGGGTCTCACCAAGGCAGAGTAGAGGAGAAGAATCATCTGTCTCAACCTGCTGGCCACACTTCTTTTGATGGAGCCCAGCATCTGAAGAGATATATCTTTCTTCAGCCCTGGTTTTTTTTTTTTTTTTTTTTCCAGTCCTGACTTAACTAGCAACCTTCCAGTAGTGTGGTGGTGGTTAGGTTGTTGTTGGAAACCCTTGGTACCTCTGTAGAAACAATCTTGGATCATCTTGCTCAGCTATACAGGGTCTGCATTCTTGGAGGTCAGGTTGTGACCCCTGACAAGTTATGGTCATTAATTGCTCCTGACTTGCCTGTTATCGTGGACAAACCCCACTCTTGAAGATTTGAGACTACATTGAGAACTTTCCCACTAAGTTTAGGATTACTGCATTCTTAGCAGTAAAAGATGAATACTGGGTAGGAAGACCTGCTGGAATAAAAAAGGATTGTCTTCTGGTGCTTGTGATTGACATGTTTGTCTTTTTACACAGTAAATCTGAAGGATTTGACAGACTTCTGTCATTTTTGCTCAGGAAAAGATCTCTTTCAGTTTTTTTTTTTTTTGAGATACAGTTAACTTTACGACATGTAACTTTGCCATCTTTCAGAATCTTGCTGAACTGTAACAGACTTGGTAAATTTTATTTGTATCCTACTGCATCTCCATAAGTAATGGTTTTATGATACATAATTATTTATTAGGAACTAATCAAAGAATTGATATGCAGGACTTGCTTCCTAGAACCCTAAAGTTCTAAGATATGTACCAGTGAGCAGACTTAATATTAAACACTTAAATGTGTCTGAAAATAGACCTAAAAGAACACCTCCTCCATATATACATGATTTTCAGGAAGATATAATAAAGTATAAACCTGTTTTCAGTATTTGTTAGTTTGGCATACACAGTTCCTTTGTGGCTTTGAGAGTGCTTTGGCACATCAAAAATCAAGCTGTTATTCCTTCATGATATGCCATGTTATGATTTTCAAATATTTGCTGTTGGCATTTTGTATTTTTTTTTTCCTATTTTACTGTGTGGTGAGTTTCATCTCCATCCAGGTATTTCTGATTGCTGGTGAAGTTTCATGATCGATTGATGAGGGAGGATTTGATGAGAGGTTTTACTCTTTCTATGAAGAAGTGACTTATAAAGATTCCCTGTGAATTTTTCCTACTTCTCTCAAGTAACTTCAGAAACTGTCAGTGAGTTCCAGCTAAACTTAGTAGTTTTTTCAAGGATGTTTGCAACAAAGGGATCAAATTTTGTCTGCTAGCTGCAGACCACATGCACTGTTTGTCTTATCTTGTAATTAAAGTGGCCAAATCTGGTGCTGTATTTTGACTGATATGGATATACATGAACCATAACAGAGAGTATCTGACCAAATCCTCTTAGAATATTAGGGTGCAGATTTCACTGTATTATTCATATAAGGCATTCATAGTCTGCACAATGGTACCATCTACTGAGAGAGCAGTAATGCTCTCTCAGTAGATGGTACAATACTTCACACAGGAAAAATATGTCATCTGGTCTATTGTCTTCCTCCAATCCCCAGCATGACAGTTGATGGTTTAAGAGTTTACATCCCTGATTTTTGCTTTCCATTAAGGTATATAACTATTTTTTGAGCCTAACTATATTGTCTTGCTCTAATGAGTTTGTTTCCCTCTTTGTTTTCCTACCATGATGAAATACCTCATGTCAGACAAAGCAATGTATACCAGGGAGTGTAGAATCATAGAATGGTTTGGGTTGGAAGAGACTTTTAAAGATCACCTAGTACAATTCCATTTTCAATACTTCTACTAGAATCAAGTTGTTCAAAGCATCTTTGGACACTTCCAATGGTGGAGCAACCACAAGTAACCTGGGAACCCTCATGTTAAAGTATTTCTTCCTTATATACTGTCTAAACCTACCCTTAATTGATCCACTTTCAATCTATCCACTTTCAGTTTAGAATCATTTTCCCTTAGTAAAAAGTCTCTCTTCATTTTTCTTACAAGATCTTCATGGAGACTTCTCTTTTCCAGACTGAAGAATCCCAACTCTCCCAACCTGTCTTCACAGTGGAAAAAGAAAGACCAATGTCACTTTGGTATTTGGTTTTCTTTTACATCACACTCTCCTGAGTTTCCTTGCATTGAATTGCTCTGCCAGATGAACTTCCTTTTTGTTCCTTTTCTATTAGCTGAGTAGGTATCTTTGTTGGGATTTTTTTTTTTTTTTTAGATTTGTTTTCTAATTTGTCCTTATTCTCTTGGCCAAGAAATTTTTAACAGCATGTAGATCAATTATGTGGCACTTGCACAGAGGGAAGATCCTCCTAAATTATATCTCATAAAACACACTCCATGTGAAGGCAGAAATCTGGTATAAATGAACACTTTATTGTATCATTACTCAAAACTAAAGACTGTTGGAATGTCTTGACTGGAGCTGAGTAAAGTATTCCCCCTCTCCCCAGAAATTTGCAGCTCTCATAATTTTGTTTATAGAAAATTATTTTAGAAATGAAAGGGAGCTGTTGTTTGGGTATTTTTAATAGCTCAAATGTAGAACCTCTTAGGGAGTAAATGATCTGTTTTATGAAACAAACAAGCAAACAAACAATCTTCCACCTTAATTTCATTGTTGTAATTAATTCTTTCCCATACTCTGTGAGAAACTCTATTTAATTGGAAGAGTGACATTTCCTGATATTGATTTACCTTTTTACTTCCAACATTCCAAGCAAGAAATTGACATTTTGACATACTGATCAATAAGATGTTGTGTGACAATACAAGAGATCCAAGATGGAAATTTTCTGCAAGTGTGGCCACTCTTTGATTCTGAATTTTCTCTTTTCTAAAGTAAGAGTACCTGTTGGAAATCCAGAATTTAAGTTTGAGTAACAAACTCCCATACCCAGTATTGCAGTGGAATCAAATGTTTAAATTCATTAACAAGGAAGAAACACAAGATTTGTTTTTAAATCGGGTGATTCCCAGCTTCTTAATCTAGTTCTTCTGGGGTGATGGTGTGGAGGAAAAATGGGAGCCCTGAAGTGTCCCAACAGCTCCTCCAGTGGGAGTATCTGACACCAGGGCAGGCCACTGAATTCATCTGTCATGCTCTCCAAATGTAGCTTGTGTATCCTTATCTTCACTCTTTATATATGTGGGTGTTTTATTGAGCTGTAACAGATACAGAGCTTTTCTACAACATCTACATAATAAATGCTCTACTCTTCAGCTAAAGGGATATTTTGCATTTAAAGAATTAAATAAAATAATACATTTATTGAAACAAATACAGCAGGTTTAATTTTTTTTTTTTTATTTTAGTGAAGACTGGTAATGGTTTTGATTATTTCTGTTTACTAACTGGGTAATTAAGCCTCATTTCTAAGTGAAGACTAAATGCACCAAGGAATTCATAGGCTGAATCTAAGCAATTTTCTTTAAGAGAGGCACAGTTCTCAAAGCCAATTTTTTCTTTAATGGTTTTGCTAAGTGGTACCAAAAGCTGCAGCATGGCCTGGCCAGAAGACTCTTGGAAAGAGTAGGGTGGGTGGGTATGAAATTTCTATAAAACTCAGGGGGTTGGGTTTTGTTTCTTTGCACAGTTGCATCAAGTGTTTCTGTGTCACCTTTGGATGCATCGGAATCTTTTGCTTGAATTCTTTAAACATAGTTCATACCAAATTCAGCCATTAAAACTAATGCCAACATTTTGTTATTTTCAGTTGAGTCTTTTATTCCAAATAATATGCTAATCCATATGGGAAACTACAAATCTCCTTTACCTCAGTGGGCAGTAAACAGCATTTTCTCAACGTGGTTCAATATGTCTTGTCTCTTCAGTAATTGCCAGAACACTTGTGAATTAGGATACAATTTTTCACAATATGGGACAAACTGCAAATCATTCAACCCAAGAAAATTATCACTTTTTATTTAATTGTAAAATGCTTTACATTAAGTTCTTCCAGAAATGTTAGTCTATGTAGGGTTCTCCTTTCTGAGTTTATTTTTTGTCAATGAATAATTTACTTTCTCACACTTGTCTATGTACTACTCCAACATGTTTAAAAGCGGCAGCTCTTACTTCTTGTTCACATTAAGACAATTTAATTAGCTGACCTTTCTACTTTCTTTTAAGACAACAACATTAAGTGTAGTAATTAGGTTTCTCAAATATTTTCACAACTACATGTAAATTCTCATTAATGTTTCTTCCTGACTACTTTTAATTTCTATCAAATTTGCCTCTACCTTTCAGTATTTTTCTACATTTATCTGCAAAGTACTGACTTGTTTTTGTTATTGCTTCTTTCCCAGTGTGAGTCACCTTCTTTGAAAAAGTCAGTAGAAAACTCTCATCCTGACTTCAGTGTATTGGAGCTGCTTTTTTGAGGAAAAAAATAGGTGATTTTTACTTGAAGATTTCTGGGAAAATCTCAGGTCCATTAGTAGATTTCTGGCCTCATGTACCTTTCCAAGGTTGTTCTTTTGTTTTATATTTGGTTTTGGTTGTTTGTTATTTTTTCCCCCAGCTTTACTAGTTTCTTGATCTCCATTCTTCTTTTTTATTATATTTACTTACAGTAGCAACTGCAAGCTTCATCTGATTGAGGGCCTCAATGTGTTAAGAATTGTGGAAATGCATATCACATACCATGTCCTTGAACTGATGCCTATGATGTTAAAGGAAACATCTGTGATGCAATGGACTTAGCTAATGCTCATCACCATTAAGGTGGCTTGTTGCTGTCTCAGATACTCATATGGCTACCACTACTGTTTTGAGTGCCTAATAATATAATCTATAACATATCAGATAAATTCAATTATGCGAATATTGAGGCATTCCAACTACAAATGTACTATACACAGTATATAAATATTTAATACTTATAAATTTAGTTACCTATAAAATACAGCATTCTGGGCAAATGAGCATGAAATCATTCAGGCAGTCTGCACAAAAAGCAAACTAAACTTCAGCCAAAGCTTGCAACTATTGGAATTATCTGGAGAATTTCCTGTGTGCTACTCAAATGCCTTTTGAAAATCTTTGAAATTTTGCTGGCTAAAATTCAGTACTTTTTTTTTTTTCTCCAAATGGAAAATTTTTACTTTTATACATTCTTACTCTGATTTTCAAAGCATAATTTTACTTCTGCATAATTCTATCCAGAATATCCAGCCCAGGTTAAGCCAACAGACAGAACTGATAAAAATATATGTTCAAACTACTGATATACAACAAAGTTTTTGTCTCCTACTCCACCTCTTCACAAAAAAAAAAGAAAAAAATTAAAAAATGCAGTTTAAAAAAAAAAATCACGTTAGGGGTGGGCTTTTTAACAAACAAATCTTGCCCATATGGCTGTCAGAGAATTTATCTTAAATGAGGACACAAGAATTAACTCCTTGTCAAGAAAGACAATTATGCAAAAACATCTGAATCCATCAACTGCATAATGATTGTAAAGGAAAGCAGCTTAACATTCTGTTAGACAAATGTCTTATTGACCAGAGCCACAGCTGCTGTTACTATTGCTGATGTTCAGGAAGGCTGGAATCACTGGTGCTTCCCTCAGTGTTTGAAGCATCCTGATGCTCTGATTCTCCCAACCCTTATGTATACTGAGGGAGTGTGTCCTTGCTTGCATAGGGTGAAGGAGTATTATAAGAGATCTCTACCTGCCATATCTCCAGTTTGAAGCACCTGCAACAAATAAAGCAGATGTCCCAATACCTATCAGTGCACTGAATTGTTTTAGGGCCCCTCAGTAAGTTTTTTGCTCAAGTCTGACTAATTTAGGATATTTTGCTACTTAATTCCTGAGGTTGATTGCACAACACTTTACCCATATTGCCAGGCAATTCTGAAAATAGATCAGGGGACTAAGGTACAGTTCAGTAAATTATTTGAATCATGTGTCTTATCTATCGGAGCCTCGATTCCCTTCAAAGAAGAAAAAATCATTTAAGGTAATCCAAAACATTAGCACTTAGAAAATAATTCCTAAGCAGGGAAAATGGAAATTCAGAGAATAAAGAGATAAGAAACTAGAATAAAATAGCAGAGGTGTTTGTGTGTTCATTATCCCAATGTTCAGATGAAAATCCCCTTTTAAAGGATGCAAACTTCTCAGCCAGTGAATGACCAACCTTCTGAATGCAGTAGAAATTTTTTTTCAATATAGAGATATAAAACTATCTCAGATCTAAAAGAAGAGTCTGTATTTGTCAAATATAGCAGCACCTTCTCACAACTGTCTACTTCCAACATTACTTTGCTAGCTCTGTGGTCCCAGGTTAACCTCTCCAGGTTACTCTTGTTTCATGGGGCATTTTCAGCTGAGACTAAGCTGCTGAAAGGAATGGCAGTACTTGATGCAGTAAGTTGTACTCAAGATGTCAATATTTTAATCCTTGGCCAAGGGGCATTACTAGTACTGATGAGGATGTGACTGTCAGGCTGCTCCTTCATGAAGTCTTAGTTTAGATCTGAATGCAGAAGATCATGCATTTAAAGGCGTCCATCATGGTCATTGCTTTATACTGTGGTGTATATGTGACCAAGAGACTAATGAAAATTGAAATTCTCTTCTATCCAAGACTGAAAGAACACGGCTTCCAGACATGGTAATCAGAGATATCCCGCTATTGCCTTTAAAATTTCTGCTTAGAGTAGTTTGCTATTTTTCTATTAATTGCATTGGGAAACAACTGAACTTGTTTAGGAGGGATCACTTTATCACTGTTATCTTAGATGCAGGTACTGTGGTAAGTGTACATACATCCAATAATTCATGTTATATGTGACTGTGAACTTCTACTGTGTCCATTTTCTCAGACAAAGTGTTGCCAACTTCTTCAGGAAGAGAAAGACACCACTGCTTAACAAAAGAAGGCTTGAAACCAGTTCATGTTGTTGATTGATATGGGCTGTAATTTGTCGTTCAGTCAAAGAGTCAGCATGCCACTTGTAGGATATGATAAGCAATCTTAAAACTGATTGTAAATTGCATCTGACTGATTGGCAAAGTAATCAGCTGAAGGAATCAACACTGGGCATGAAGAGAGCCTTCTTCTGCCATCAGGTCATGCAGCTGCAGCAGGTTCAAGAAAATGGCAGATATTTTAGTGCACAAAAGAGCCTAGACAGTCCAACCCCATGCAAACACTTCACTTAAGTATCATTGGGTGTTTTGTTTCCCCTGTTCCTTGCTCCTGGCTAGTATCCATCCACTCAAAACCTCTTCAAATGCCTGCTTGTGCACTTTATACAGTGATTTTATTTCACTGGGCACTCATTACAGTGCCCAGCTTCTGTGTAAAATTGCTATGTATTTATTAGGAGAGATGCTGGCACTTGAAATACACTTTTTTCTCAAGAGGTTTCCCTGCTTTTTCACTTGCCCACTGAGTGACCATTAATGTGGATGAAAGGCATGGGCTCCTGGGAGATGATTAGAAAAGAGTTCCGTGCCAAAGTAATGAATTTACTGAGTTGATTTTTTTTTTTCTTTGATATAGTTTATTAAATATGAGTAGACTCAACAAAAGATTCATATTGGTTCTGTGTAGGCAGCAGGCATGTATAAAAATATGTAATGTCAGCTGTATGTAAAATGTATATTTGTAACACACACTTAAGCCTTTTGTGGAGGGCCTTCGTAGACAATGTGAATCTTTTATAATAGGGACTGCATTAAAATTCATTGAAGCTTGGTGTGTAGAGTTGCTGAAGTGTTGGTTGTGCCAACTAATATGTGAAAATTGTCCCTCCTCTAGACTGAAAAATAAGGGAAATTATTAATCCCTTAGAAACAGATCACTGGAGCTCAGATAGTTTGAAATTTTCTTTTGTGGGTGGGCAGGCTTAGCTAGATGCTGCTGCAATTATTTAAGTAGAAATATGCAGACAATAAGCATAAGAATACAGAAAATATTGGCAGTATTTAAAGTGGCTGCAAGCTTTTCAGGCCATGCTGCAGAACCTCACAGCCTCACGTTCCAGACACACAGCTCAGGACTTACTCCACGTGGAACACAAAGTGTGGATTGGCACAATAGAGCACCTGGCCTGGATCTCTTTGAGGTCCTACAAAGTGCACTTGGATGGTATATTTTAAACATTTTCAGCTCAAAGTGCATGCCAAAAAGGTTGGGTCTTCAGCCACAACTCGACAGAAGTGCTGAAGCTGGCAAAAGCCAAATGTGTGTGTTGTATGATTCATCCATCTGCAGCCACAATCATTATATGATTGTGGCTGCAGATGGATGGGGTTGCTTGGAGAAAGAAGCACCATGGATCACCACTTAGAAGTGTAGGCGGGGAGAAAAGACTATCTGAAACATTTGTTCTGACTTCATACTCAGAGGGAATTAATTGGTTCCTTCAAAAACTGAACCTGAGAGCTAACCAGTCCCAGTACCAACCCTTGAAGGACAGTGTCGAATGCCTTACTGAGGTCAAAGAAAACCACATCCACTGCCCTACCATCATCAATCCATCTGGTTATATTCTCATAATCGGCTATTAAATTAATTGGACATGACCTCCCCTTGGTAAAACCATGCTGACTGCTTCTAATATCCTTGATGTGCCTGGAGATGGCACCAAGAACAAGTTGTTCCATCACCTTTCCTGGGATGGAAGTGACGCTGACCGGTCTGTAGTTTCCTGGGTCCTCCTTCTTGCCCTTTTTGAAGACCAGAGTGACATTTGCCTTTCCCCAGTCCTCAGGCACCTCTCATGTTTCCCAGGATTTCTGAAAGCTGACAGACAGTGTCCTAGCAATGATTCTTTCCAGCTCCCTCAAGACCCTTGGGTGTATCTCATCAGGACCCATGGATTTATGGATTTCCAGATGGCTCAACTGATCCTTGACCCAGTCGTCACCAACCAAGATAGACTCCTCCTTTATCCTGGCTTCCTCTGGGACTTCTGACATCTGTGGCTCCTACAAACAGTCTCCAAAAGTATAGACAAAAAGGCAAAGAAGTCATTCAGTAACTCTGCCTTCTTACTGTCCTCAGTCACCAGGGCACCCACCTCATCCTTCAGTGGACCCACACTGCCTCTAATATTAGTTTTGTCTGCTATATATTTGAAGAACCCTTTCCTATTATCCTTAACCTGCTTTGCAATGGTTAGCTCCAAGGAGGCCTTAGCTTCCCAGATTTCCATCCTGTAGTCAATACAGGACAATATTCTTGTAATATTCCCACATAGCCATTCCCTCTGTCCTTTAATTTTCACCCATAAACTATCAACTGGTTCACTGTCCACTCCTGAATACAACTCAATACATTCAAGCTGCTCTTTCACATAAAGAGCCACTTCACCTCCTCTCCTTGTCGGTCTGTCTTTCCTAAAAAGTACATAGCCATCCATGGCCCCATTCCAGTCCCAGTCCCTCATCACCAGCACTTCATATCTTTTGCTTTGATAAAAAAGAAAAATATAATATTCTCTGAAATAATGCCTAGGGTTTGATTGAAACACCCATTTCATTTCCTGATGCTCCATGGCCTCAGTCTTCCTGCCTCAAAGGGTCTTTGTAGCTCAGTGTTTTCATACACGTATACATACAATTATTGTGGGCATGTGTGTTTTGACACTCGCTTTTGAGAAAAGGATGTGTTTTGGGGTAAAAATGAACAGCATAAAAGGGTGTATAGACAAACAATTCCTTGTATTCAGAACCAAGGATGAAAAGAGCTTGATCAGATTTGCTGTGTTCACACATAATTGTGCTTTTACAACACACTTCACTACGTCATTCATGTTGAATGCTTTTCAGGCACGTTTGAGGCCTTTGCATTATAAAGGTACTTCTTCTAGGTCTGGTGAGAGCTTGTTACAGATTACAGGCCTACTGCTTTTCCATCATTACTACTTTAATTGGATATTCACTTACATTAATAAGCTGTGAAAAAAATACCAGCTTTTCACAACTCTTCACTGTTAATGCTGCAGTACATTTTTCCTGGGGACATGGGAAATGCTTTTCACCATCATACTTCAGATCTCATCTTTGCTTATCTACCTAGCCATGACCCCTAAAAAAATCCAAATGTTATTATTTTCCTCTGTGATATTAATATTTCTGAGGCAGATGTGCTTTAAGATAGTCTAGTATATACTTGTGCATAGTAGGTAGTACTTGTGCATACCTGCATTTTAAGCACTGGATGCAGAGCCATGTTTGTGCTCCGAACATTGTTTAATATCATAGGGATGATAAAAAATAATAATAAATACAGAGTCAAAATAATTATAATACATATATCTGAGTAAACTATAGTTTTGTATAGAAGAATGTATCTTGAATAAAAAAAAAATAAGGTTTAAGAAGGTATAATGTCTTAAGTACTTTTTTTGTGTCATCTTCGCATTCAATAAATAAATGTAATTTTTCTAGTTAGTTGCTACTGACATTGCTTCTCACAATAGCAAATCTTCCCAGGGAGAGAAGAAGTCATGATTTATTGAACCATTTATTTATAGGGACCTGCTGGGACATCTTCAGTCAGTAGCTAAAACTGCTCTGGCAGCTAATTATAAATGCTTTAAAAACCAGGGGCACTTTTACAGCCTAAAAATACTACACCTGGAACATACTTTGAGACTGTATATTTAATGACACTTAGTTCTTATATCACAAGAGCACCCAGAAATTACCACAGAAGCCAAGGTTTCATTTAGAGCTTATTATAAAAATTTCATATAGCTTTTGGAAAAAGCACATGGTTTCTTTTCCCTGCTTTGTCACAGCTTACACCTGAAAGTACATCACTCCTCCTTCTCCCCACCCCAATTCATACTACGTATATATCTCTTTAGGTGTATATTTTGTGATTGATGACAGCTGATAAATAATGGGCTTTAGAGCTCTTACATCAGGACTATGTTAACCTGGCAAAAGACAAAACATTTATAGCACAAAAGCAATGACATATAATATGTATACTATACTGGGTGTGTAGAAAGTGAAACAACCAGCATAGGAATGAAAAATTATACAAAAAATACAATGATATGGAAGGTTATCTGGAAGGAGAGGCATGAGGAAGTGAAGCATCTTGTTTAGGATCACGTAGCAGGTCAAAGGCATGAAAGCAGTGACTCCAAGTTGGCTGATTCCCAGCACAGAACACTAGAGTAGGCTGTATTTATTCTATCTTTGCATCATCACAAAACAACTCAACAAAGCATTGATCAAATATTCTAATACTGTGTCAAATTGCTAAGGTAGCTTCCCATCAAGGAAACCTGTTCATTTCATCCTTTCAAAACAAATTTAGTCCAAATGACTGCAATTAAATGAGAACTTTGCTGGAGATAATAGCCAGGATGGGTCCTAAGATATCTCACTCATTTGTTTATATGCATATATATGTATGAAAATGTGGGTTTGAGTAGAGCAATTGAAGGCATTGCATTGTCTCTACATGCCTTCTGTCTTTGAAAGATTAATTACTGGTTAAAAAGTGCAATTTGGAAGTTACCATAATAAAACAGTATTTGTCCAGCACCAGGTGCTAGGTAACTATGTACAGTAGTAATTTTCCAGGATCTGATGCTTGATCAAATACCATTTTGACAAAGTATTACTTTCTGGTGGCTCAGGTTTTTGTTTCAATTTGGTTTGGGGTTTTTTGTGTAACATTGCTTGAAGTTTAACTTGTCTGTAGTATAGACCTGTTCAGGGCTAAACACTTAGCTTTCTATCTTTGGTTTGAATAAGTTAAATTGGAAGTCATGTTTCTGAGGATTAATTGTATCTCCTTCCTATACATCCCTTTTTCTTCTGGGAAGAAGCTAATGGTGGAAAGAGTGGCTACTGGCTACTGAGACATTTTCATATGTCTCATGGTAGGGAAAGTGTTGGCTTCATGCTGGATCAGTGTACAACTGGAGGGCAATGCATGTGCTATCAGGTGTTGTGGAAGAAGGGGTGGTAGGACATGTTTCTCCCCTGCTCTTATAACCACCAGTGTGGCAGAGAGGCAATATTCAGCCTGAATAGTCTGGCCTTGATGTTTCAAGAGGGGTCTTGACATGGTCTCTGACATTGATCTCTATCCTTGGTGCTGTCAAAACATAGACAGTAAATGGCAATAATAAAATATAATAATAATAAAAATACAAACCCCATTTTTTTCCATAAGAAATGCAGTTGATTATAAGTAAGCTAATAAAATCAACTGCACTGTCATTGGTTTTATGAAATCATAGAATGATTGAGGTTGGGCATAACCTCTAGAGGTCATCTTGTCCAACACATCAAGTCCCCTCCACCCATAGGCAACTAAAGTTGTTTGCACAAGACCATGTCCAGACAGATTTTTAATATCTCCAATAAGGGTGACTCCACAATCTCTCTGAGCAACCTATCAAAAGGATTAACATAAGCATTGTACAGTGCCAACCAAGTGTGTTATATGGAGGAGATAATGGATGTTAACATGCTTGTGCTTTCTGTGACATTTCAGTAAGTTCTCCTTGTACCAGGAAGGATTTAAAATATGACCTGTAATAAAATCCTAGTAAACTCTGCTTCAGCCATTCTGCTGTGTACCTTGAGGTGATACTGGTGTCCTCACTGAACTCACCCCCATATGCTGAAGTAGAAAATTAATTCTATCTGCACTTACAAAAAAGAGGTTCAAATCTTTCTCTGTGGAAAGGCTGCCTTGAGGAATAGGGCCAAATAAACCAGCCTTTCAGGTTACTCAAGGACAAGAGCATTGTGAAAGCTTGTGAGGTGATTAACTCTACAGGAGTAAGGCTGCTAGACTTCTACAAAGTCAGCATGGTATACAGTCCTGCCAGTTTAGTAAGTGCTTCACTATCCCAAGGTCCTAGTAATCCTTCGGGATCTGGACTGCTCTAATGCTTTTGGCCAAGCAGTGGCAGCATGACAGTTGTCTCATCAATGGTAATGTTTATTCCTAAAATGGAAAATCCTCAGCTCTGCATCTCCTGGATGTTTTAAAAACTTTAATAATTTTAAGCTGGAAACTCATAAATTTCCAGTGAACAAGAAGAGTTGCAGAAACAGAAGTATTTAGAAAAGGCACAACATGTAGTGAATTACTACGCAAAATACAGTTCCTAGAACTGCTGGACCATGGAAATATCAGCATTAACAGGATAAACAGCATAATTTATTAAAACTGTGCTCAGTCTGCTACATTAGGTCTCTGTGCAGCATGACTGAGGTGTACATGGAGTACAGAAGTTTTCTGAACACCAGAAGGCACATCAGAAGCTGACTGCGGTGGCGTTCAGATCAGATCAGGACAGAGCTACCACCAGCCAGCTGAGTGTTTTAGAAGTGTCAGCCCATTAAGCTAAAAGAAGAGGAATGTAGAAATTTTACAGGCTTCGTTTCTGTATCTCTTACACATGCACTCCATGTTAGTTATAAAATTTATGACAGAAAGTGCTGCTTCTGAAGCTATTCATATCTCTGATGCTCGGTGAGTATGAAACTTAATAGGAGATTATTAAGTTCTGCAAAATTCTACCTCAACTAGAATATTTTACATCTTGCTCCTAGGGTAATATATTTGCAATGAACAGTACCCAAAATTAGAAGTCTATTTCATACCATGATGAAATATACTGTAGCATTTCATGAGGGTATAGTGCAACTCATAAGGTATCAAATCCATAGTTCACCTCATCTTCTATTGTCTTCAATAGCAGCTGCAGAGAAGTAGCTACAAAAAATAGTCAATGGGAAAAGATAAAAGAGCCCACTTACTTCCAAAAGACTTGCTATTCATAGCTAACAGGCTCTGGTTTAAATTATGGGGTTTTATGTCCCCACCCAAAACTTGGATCATTAAGTCAGTAGTGTTATTAGTCATATAACTGTCCAGTCTCCCTTTGTATCATGCAGCTGTGTATTGCACAGCCTAATTATTCATTGTCTAGAAATAATCAGCAATTGTCCCTTCTCATTTGATTGAAGGCCTCCTTTATGCCAGTGGGAATCAGTAGTCACCATTCCTCCTGCCACACAGCATTTGTTTTTTAACACTTTATTATGTCCTCTCTTCCTTGTTTAATTTCTCTGGGAAATAATACTATTCTACACAATTTCTATTGATGGAGGAGGGCTTTATTTCATCTTCTAATCATTTTCATTTTCATTCTTGTAGAAACCCCCACCCGTCTTTGTCTCTGTCCTGCAATTATACTTCCCTCTCTCCTAGTTATTCAGCATACACAGATTACTTTTGACATCAAATGATCACTTGTCAATGCACAGCAGTATCCATTTGCTCAAAACATTTATGATATTCTGACCATCTGGCTCACTGGCCAGGCCTTGTGGAAAAGACAAAATGGCTATAATACCAGCAAAAAGTCTCAAAGATAGTGGAACCAACTGTTTTAACTATGCTCTTCCATCAAGACTCTAGTGTTTGACTTAAGCCATGTCTGATGCAACATTTCAAGTGCAGCTCCTGTGGCCATGCTGCTCAGATTTGGCTGCAGAAAGGCTTTAATCTTGTAAATTCTAGCTAATAGTCAGAATAAGAAGGGTTGTATATGAAACATTTTCTCAGTGCAGATATTGCCTGTATTAAGGCTTGTTTCTTATAATCTCTTCCAGGGGTTTGAATAACAGAATATGAAGAAAAACAAAGTACAGATACAGGAAGCTATAAAAACTAATGATACTTTTTTTTTCCCCAACGACTTTTCAGTATAAAAATAATTTGAAAAAATGTATACTTTTGATGGTTTCATGAAATTTTGTAACACAATACAGAAAAAAAAAAGAAGGATAAAAGTGCTTTTAATTGCTTCTCTAATGTTTCCATAATATGTCAAAAAAAAAAAAAGCAAAGTGTTATTAATGTACAAATTACTATGAAAAATAAGGGGGTTTTGAAAATGTTTTTCATCCTTTTTTAATAGTTTTATTATATTTTTTAGTGGTTAACAAAATTAATGAAAAGAATGTGCATGGAATTATTCATTTCCCATACATTTTCACAAAATGTGGATTTTGATGGAACTTTTACTGTAAATATTGTGTCAAATTCCTACTGGTTACAGCTTAATTTTCACTATGTTATTGAAGTCAGATATCCATCTTACATGCTTCTTAAAGGACTACTATTCTGGTAGGGTTCTGGTAGGTACTATTCTGGTAGGATGTGGAATGGACAGTAAAACTATATTGAAATCAATCAAACTTTTTTATATTGTTTGGCCATGCAAACAACTTTGAGATCTATATCAGGAGTGTCTCCCTGTGTTCTGCTGTCTGTGATATTACAAAAAAGCTGATTTTTCCCAGAAAGAAAGAAAATAATTTGATGTTGCAACTGGTACGTTCTGAGCTTCACCAGTCATCTATCTTTCCATTTTTAAATGTACAAATCCCTTCAGGTGTTAAAAGCCAAAATTTATTTGCAAAAGAGTCAATCCAAGCAAATTTTAAATCTTAAAAACATTCCCATAACCATGAACTTCTGTGGATGCTTCTATTTTCATAACAAATAATTTTTACCTTCAAAAAGCACCACAACTCCCATATTTTATATGTTGTTTTCCAAAATTAAACCCTATTCAAATATACTTTATAAATTTAAACAGTTTAGTAGTATAACAACAATCTTTAAATCTTTAGGATGTAGATGCACAGAATAGCCAAATGAAAATCACATCCAATTTTACATTGCAAAATGAATTAATTTTCCCTCAATCATTATGCACTTTTTCCCCATACTATCACATATGAAAAGGAGCTTTCTGTACTATTTTACAAAAGTATGAATGTAATTTCTTACTAATTTCTCTTCTCAGGATTTGGCTTTGTGTTGTGCTTTTAAAATAATATAACAGCACTAAGTATCCTAGTGTGAAGCACTTACTGTTTTGTGGTTTCTTTTTTTCTATTCATGATAATTTCTACTGTCCTGCACGCATGGTCCCTTCTCTCCTGTATTTATCTAATTATGTTATAATTAATGTTCTTTATTCAGTGGAAATCTATGCAAGCCCAGGAGAATTCACAGTATGCTGAATTAATGCTGGTCCCAATGCATTAAACAAAATTCCTCCTCTGAGTTCAGGAAGGTTTAAATTTAACCCATACATGCAAGAAATTAAGGCAGAGGTGTATGATGGCCTCATTGGTAGTCTGGAGGTACTTGATGGGGTTTTCCCTTAGATATGCATCTAAACTTCATCTCAGGACTCCTAAGTGTCAGAAAAAGCACCACTTCTTTGTTAATTTATTTTCCTGGTTAATTTGTTTTACAGTATTACTATTTATATCTCATCCTCAAGCACCTTAATGTCTTTCTTGGATTGAGAAGTCCCGAACTAAACACAGCAGTTGAGGTGCAGCTTCACGGATGCTGAGTACCAGGGATGACCATATGCAACACTCAAGGGTTGGTCTTACCAGTGCCCAGAACAGGGGGATAATCATTGTTCTGGTCCTGTTGGCCCCAGTGTTCCTGACACAAACCAGGATGCTCTTGGCCTCCTTGGACAACTGGGAACACTGCTGGCTCATGTTCATCTGGTTGTTGATCCCCAGGTCCACTTCCACCACCAACTTTCCAGCCACTCTTCCCCAAGCCTGTCGTGTGGCCCGGGGTTGTTGTGAGCCAAGTGCAGGACCTGTCACTGAGCCTTGTTGAACTTTGGCCATCAATGCAGCCTTTCCAGATCCCTCTGTACAACCTTCCTACCCTCAAGCAGATCAACGTTCCTGCCCAACTTGGTGGTGTCTGCAAACTTATTGGGAACACTGATTGCCTACTGATAAAGACATTCAAGAAAACTGGCCCAAATATTTAGCCCTTGGAACACCACTTGTGATCAGCCGCAAACTGGATTTAACTCCATTCACCACAACTTTTTGTGCTTGTTTTTTACTCAGAAGAGAGTATTCCAAACCAAGACATTGGCACCCACTTTCTTCAGGAGAATGCTGTTGAAAGCAATGTCACAGTCCAGGTAGACAACATCCACAACCTTTGCCTCAAACACCTAGTTATGGTTTATTTTAAGTCTGCTATGTTTGCTTAATAAATTTACTTTCCATTTTAAATCCATTTTTGATAGATTTAGTTTAGAGTGAGAATGATCAGGTGACCATTAATAGGCTACTGTCTTGGCATTCTAAAGGCACAGGTTTTTATTTCTAAGGGCACATCATGCAGATGAACCACATTTCTGAGCTCCTTGTAAATCATTGTCATCTCCACATCCTGATTGTTCCTTCGTTGTTACTGTAAAGTGAAGTGAAGGAGCTCATTGAACTTAAAAATCAATTGACTTTAAGCTGAAAGATGTTTGGGATTATGATTGACAGTCTCACAAAAGCTCTCAAATATAGGATAAAGGAAGAAATAGACAAGTCTTAAACTTCTGATCAGCCAGTTTTGCTGAACTGCTTGTTGGGAATCAATTTTTTTTTTGTCCTCTAACTTCCTCCATGTTCTGTACAGCAAACATTGTTGCTAAAATAAAGGTTATTAATTTAATTTTTGAGTCGGAGTTTAAAACCTAGTACAATGGTTTTCAGTGCTACCACGTGAATCCTCTGGACAAAATCATATATGAAGTAGAAAGTCAAATTACACTTTCAAAAATAACTTTGAAAACAATTAAGAAACCCCTCTATCTTGCCTTCTTTCATATTACTAAGCAGGTTTGTGCTACAGAATATTTACTAGAACTCAAAACACTATTTTTTTCATCCTTTTTTTCCCCCATTATGTATAAACCTGTACTTTTCAACCTGCATCCTCACTGGTAGTTATCACTATGAGGGCATAGGCCATGTTCTGTTCTCTCTTATTGAAACATTCAAAATGATGATGGTTTGAGAGAGGGAGGGGGGCTGTGTTTTGTATCTGACATTTTACTGAAAGGAAAATATAGAAACAGCAAAGTCCTGTTCTCATACAAGATTTGCTAATCATAAGAAACCAGGTTCTGTCACGTGTAACCATAAATGTAATCATATGGTTTATAAATAGAATTGGTTTTAAATAGAATAGCTGTCAAAGTCTTCAGTTGGGCTTCATCAGCAGCTCTTTAAGAGAAAAGGCTGATTGAAAAGGAAAGTCAGTCAGCAGCAATTTAGTATGAGGGCTAATAATCAGCACTTCAGTTTCATTCCTGTTAAGCTAAAGGAAGTCATTTGACATAGATGTCACTAGGAAGGGTACAACATAAATACTGATGTTTTTCAGACCTCACAGAAGCAGAGAAATAAAAGGATCCATGTGTATTATAATATTGCAGAATATATTATCCATATGATTATCAAGAAGGTATTTATATTCAAAGAAAAGAAATGGAGATAGAAAACAATGCCAAAAGGAGAAATCTTTTCAAAATGTGTGGAAAATATTGAAAAAAAAATATGATTGTGCAGGCATGTAATGATATCTGCATATTCAATATATTGGTATTAAAAGATTTGTGTGTGGAATGCAGATCTAGTGAAGTTTCATTGACTTGAATAACATAATCAGCAGCCCCTAGTAGCAATTTCAGAGGTTATTCTGCCTTTATTTATACCACTTAACTGATTTGTCATTTGCAGAGTTAAATTAGGAGCAAGATAAAATGGGAGTGCTGTGCTGAATGACAGTTTCTTAAGCCTCTACTCAGAGAAGCACTGATTGAGCCCTTTTCAAGAAGTAGATTGCAAGGGTCTGATGTTAGCCAGACCCACAAATGATGCTGGAGAGGCTTTCAGCATTTATCTTCTACAGTTACTGAGATACCGCAGGTCTTCTGGTACAGTTCAGAAACAGAAGCAGCTCTGCTGCTATAGCCTAGGGTGAGATATCAGTGGGGATTGACTCCCAAATTTCTTAGTGTAAGGACTTTGAGGGGTGATGTTCATCACCAAAAGCATTGGTTCTTCTTTCTCAAAGTCCTTAAAGCTAACAGGAGATTTTCCTCTCTTTGCCGAAGGGAAAGAAATTGTCACTCAGTCTTTGAAAATTAGAAGATGTACGAGTTCCAAAGATTCAAATTTGGAGAAAAAGACATTTGAAGGTGTGTGGTTTGAAAGAAAATAAATAGAACTACTTTAGATTTCAGAGTAAGAAGGCTACCAATCTTTCATGAGTTGGTTTGTTGTTTTTTTTCCCTGCATGTGGCAGCATCACTTGTTAAAAGAGACCATGCTGTGCTTTAGATGAATAGCCTTTTCCATCGACTTTGAAGTAAAGCTATTGGATGAACTCCCTTGTGCTTGGCATTTTTGTGTGTTTATTGGCATTAAATTTTAGTGCATTATAATAACGAGACCTTCATTTTATACTTTCTTATTAGAAAATAATTTTATTCTACTTGTAGCATATAGGAGTGAGTGTTAAAGTAATGGCAATTAGAGGCATTTATAGCTAGCAAGCTAGTTATTTATTCTAGTTCATCATGGTTGTACCTGAATGTTTCATAGTACTATTTTAACAGGCACCAGTAAATTTATAAAGCAAAAAAAATATGTATCTTTGACTTGTATCATTGACTCGTATCATTGACCAGGACACTGATGTAAAGATCTGATATTTTAGGAGCAGGTACCCTGCAAAGGTCCATTTAATAAGAACATCTATGAGAAGGTTTAAGGCTTTTGCTTAGTAATAGCCTGTTTCTACTATTCTATGATTATCAGAAAATTTTGTGTATATATATATATATATATACACAAGTGTATATATGTGCAAGTGAATATATGTTATATATTCACTTGCACATCTTGTTTCCTTCCCTCTCTGACTTGTTTCTAGAAAGGGAAAGAAGTGGTCAATATGTTTAGGACAAGGGGAAATGAGTCCAAGTTGGAACATAGGAAGCTAAGGAATGTAAGGAAAATCTATTTCACTGTGAGGGTGATGGAGCATGGAGCAGGATACATAGAGAGGTTGTGGAGTCTACTTCTTGTACATGTCTTCTCTTCAGACATTCAAGACCAATCTGGATGTGCTCCTGTGTCTTAATCTAGGTGATCCTGCTCGGGCAGGATGGTTGGACTAGATTATCATTTGAGGTCCTTCCAACTCCTAACATTTTGTGATTCTGTGATATGTTCAGACCTATAGGGACATAAAGATGAAATTTTCCAATGTGACCATTTCAGAGCAGAGACAGAAATAAATATTTTTATAATGAACAGTATATGGAAGTAGATTTTTTACTATATCTCCAATGTCCAAATGCCTATAAATTTAAATTGAACTGTATTTATGATTCTGCATAAATTGTTTGATAAGAGCACATATCAAAATAATTTCTGCCATTCATTCATAGTTCTGATCATGTGTCTGGATCTTATCAAAAGTAATGGGGAAAAAAGGCTCTATGGTATAAATTTTTTTCTGCATTTGTGAAAACTGGCTATGCACAGTAACTGGTTTACATTATTTTATAAGAAACCCCTAAATTAACAGTAGTATTTGATTCTTGCATAACTAAAACCACCAAAGTATTATAAAATTTCCAATTATTAAGAAGATCTGTCTTTTTTTTCTTACAAGTGATATTTGATCAAAACCTGTCAACCTGCTAAATAACTTGAGCTTGACAAATCCTTGACTGAATTACAGGCTAAGTTCCACAAATCGTTATCCACTTTGATGGTGAGATACTGAAGTGGTCACATTTTAAGTAGTCACCCTAAACTTGTATCCATGAACCCAGACCTTCCAGATCCTGCATTTTCAGAGGGCTTCTTCTCACATCTTTGCCAGAAGGCTATGTTACATGCTTGGCAAATCTGGAAGCTTTAGAAATATGACAGAGTCATTATTTTTCCAACTTTTTGAGTTTAGTAATACTTGTCTTGGTATCACCAATCGACCATGGGACAAGGAGTCTGTAAACTAAAACCAAACTCATATGTCATACTGATAACTATAAAGCTTTGAACCTTCATGAAGTAGAGAAAGCAACTGTCACTCTTGAAAATCTTCACAGTAAGCATAACCAGAATTTCAAATGGATTTAATTCATTAAAGAAGCTACTGTGCTTCTGAGAAAGTGCAGCTTCAGAATTTCCATAGCTTCTAAAACCATTTTGTTTGCGGTTGTAGATTTTAGGCGTTTTGCAATTGGACTAAAAAAAAAAAAACCAAACAAAAACCAAAACCAGCAACAACAAAAAAGCACTCAATAACAACAAAAAATCCACCCAAAAAACCAAAACCAAAACCCCAAACCAAAAACAATCAGAAAAAAAACCGCAACCAAATTTTAAAATTAAAATATTTAATTCCAAAGCTTGAGGGCATATCTTGTGGCCTGCATTGACCTGCTTTCTTATTGATTCCACGCACAAACACACACCCTCCAGGGATTGGGTGGGATTAGCAATTTTCATGATTTCCCCTTTAGAACTATCTTTTCTCATCTAAGTTCATATGATATAATGTTGTAAGTGTTTAGGAGACAAAGGAAACACACTGTTTTCTTTCTTCCTTGTTAATTTCTTCTTCTTTGTACTGCTTTCAATCCTTCCTACAGAACATGGAAACAAGCAAACTTCTTTGAAAATCTACTCTGCATTGTTGCTGGGCTAATAATGATGGGAAAGATAAATTAGCCTACCTCAAATGCTTAGCAGGTCAGAGCCCAAGATATAAAATAGCAGTAGTGAGGGAATAATTCTGGACTGCTATTGGCTTATAACAAGCTCAAATCATTATACTCTTCCTTACGTGACTGTCTCTGCTGATCATGCAGTAGATACTGGGCACTAAAGCACTAACCCCATGTGCTTTAAAATGTATGGGTTGAAATGAGTTCCTAATGGCTACTGTCCCCTGATTTTGGCCTGTTCCATCAGGCTTTACCTGTGTATTGTTGTAAGGGGTTTTTACTGATTTGTTTTTCTGGATACCATAAAAAAAAAAAAAAAAACCAAAATCAAAACCCAACCCAAAAACCCCAAACAAAACCCACAAAAATTCCAGCATCATGGGCTAATAAACCCACGAACTAACATTATGTCCAGTGTGACATAACTGTACAGCTTACACCACTTTAAACATGTGGTTAAACCCCACATAGGCCTATAGCTTTTTATTTCAGTGATTTTGATGCTTTTCAGAAATTACATATTATATACGTACTGCTGTAACTGTCTATGCCATTGTTTAGGGTGAGATTCATGTGACAAAATTTAGACTTTTATGATGTTTATTAATCACTCTGTAGCTGCTTTAAAGTCAAAGAAGGGAATTAATGTAGATAACTACAACACCTCAGTCACCCACAGCATGTGACAGTCCCACATGTGAAGTTGAAGCATAAAACTCAACAAGATGAATCCCAGTCTGGCTTCCTGTGGTAAGAAAAAGATTTGCAAAATGAAGTGAAAACAACATCCACCAGAACACAGACACAAGAATGTTCCCAAACAATAGTTTTATCAGGGTATTTACATATATTAATTTTGAGCTTCATACCTCTGGCTTTCCCCTTAATACATATCCTAAATAACCTGCAGTAAAAATGATGAAAATACATCTTCTTGTGTGTCTTCAATATAATTTTAATCTTCTTTAACATGGTTGAAACCTCACTTTTTTTCCTTCTAAGATAACACCAGGACTTTATTTATTTGTATGTTCAAAGGAATTTCTACTTACTTATAAAACTATAAAAAGAAAATACTGGGGATGCCGAGATAATCTTTAAATTACTATCCTCCAAATTAAAAGGCAAATCTGAATGTATCATCATATTTTCATTTCTTACTAGAAAGCTTGGTATCACAACCTTATTACACAGACATTAGTGCTGAGTAATTTCTGAGCTGTGAGGCAGAGCATCATTAAAAATCTGGAATTATGCATCTCAGTTCTAAGTAGAGAGAACATAAGTAAATATAAGCAAATTCTGTGTGATTTAGTACATAGTAGTATATCAGCTGTAAACTTTTGGAGTTATTTGCCATGATGTCTATAATCATGGTTTTTAATTTCCTTAAAGATATACTCTGTGGCTTGACCAGTCTTATCATCAAACCACATATTAACTCATTAAAGAGTCTTTTAAGGTATTCCATGTTCTAAGATCAAGACAATGTTTTGAATAATATGGAAAAGAATGTAGCTACAATTACTTTGATGTGAATAAAGAGGTCTGATTTGAGAAAAACGTTGACTATTTCCCTAATTGAGACTGGTATTAATTTAAAAACTTACAGTGTATCCTAATTGTCTCTCCTAGCCGCTCACCTGCTTCAAATGCTGGGAAGTCTGAGATGTAAATTATAATTAAGGAAAGATTGTCTGATTTTGTAGTGTTTTATAAAGCATTGATACCTTTGTCTGTCTACATTCCAGATTTTTATTTTACAAGCAATGAGGTAATGACCAACAAAGAGTGTAATCATATCCACACCGTGACAAGACAGACATCAGAAAATTTTATGAACTAAAATTAGGAAAATCAGTCTTCTAAAATATTAGTCTTCTTAGGAAGAATAGGGAAAATGTGGGTCCCCTGCTGAATGAGTAGGGTCTCCTGGTAATGGGGAATGCTGAGAAGGGGGAGGTACTTGCTTCTTTGCTTCAGAATTTCACTTCAAAAACTCTCTCTTGGGTCTCCTGGACCCTGGAAGGAAGAAAGATCGTTTCAGAAATGGAGAACTTCCCTCTAGTTGCAGAGGAGGTGGTCTGGGAGTGTCTAGGTAGGTTCAGTGCCCACAAATCCATGGGCCCTGATGGGATGCACCCAGGAGGTGATTGTTGAGCTGCTCTCTATCATTTTTGACAGGTCTAGGAGAACAGGAGAGGTGTCTGAGGACTGGAGAGGTTAGCCAGTGTCACTCCAGTCTTCAAAAGGGTCAAGAAGGAGGACCTAGGTAATTACAGTCAGTCTCACCTCTGTCCCTGGAAAGGTAATGGAACAGCTTGTTCTGTATGCCATCTCCAAGCAATTGGAAGAAAAGAAGGTTATGAGGAGTACTCAGCATGGATTCACCAAGCGGAGATCATGCTTGACCAACCTTTTAGCCTTCTATGATGTCACTGCTGAGTGGGTAGATAGAGGGAAGGCAGTGGATGTCATCTACCTTGACTTCAGCAAGGCTTTTGACACTGTCTCCCATGACATCCTGATAAAAAAGCAGAGAAAGTGTGGGATATATGAGTGGATGGTGAGGTGGGTTGAGAACTGGCTGACAGGCTGGGCTCAGAGGGCTGTGATCGTGGAGCAGTCTGGCTGGTGCTCCCCAGGGGTCGGTGTTGGGTCTGTTCTTGTTTAACATCTTCATTGACAACCTTGATGAGAGAGTAGTGTCCACCCTCAGCAAGTACACTGANTGTGTCCAGTTCTGGGCTCCCTGGTACAAAACAGACAGGGATCTCCTGGAGAGAGTCCAGCGGAGGCCACAAAGTTGATTAAGGGACTCGAGCATCTTTCCTATGGGGAAAGGCTGAGTGAGCTGGAGCTGCTCAACCTTGAGAAGACTGAGAGGGGATCTCATCAATGTTTATAAATATTTGAACTGTGTGAGTGTGGTGGTTTGGGAGATGTCCAACCTCTTTTCAGTGGCTTTTGGGGACAGAACAAGGGTCAATGGTCACAAGTTAGAGCACAGGAGGTTCTGCACTGATGTGAGGAAGAACTTCACGGAGAGGGTGACGGAGCACTGGAACAGGTTGCCCAGAGGGGTTGTGAAGTCTCCTTCTCTGGAGATATTCAAGACCCATCTGAGTGCCTACATGTGAAACCTCCCCTAGGGAACCTGTTTTGGCAGAGGGGTTGGACTCGATGATCTCTCGAGGTCCCTTTCAACCCCTACAGTTCTGTGATTCTGTAATTCTGCAATTCAGTCATCCTCATTTTGGACCTTACAGGTATCCCAAACATCAGCTCTAGCCCTGCAATCAGAGAAATTTTAAATTTATCTTTCTGTGTGTCTTCAGAATAATTTGTTTCCTGTGGTTCAAGTGACATTTTTCAGGAGTGAGTAAATTGTACTGCACTTCAGTAGACACAGATTAGGGGATATATATATATATATTTACTCAGCCATCTTTTCCAGGAAGTCATCTGGTTAACTTAAAAAGACATATAGGGTTTAAACTTTCAGAGAGATGAGCTGTGAGTGGCCATTCTGTAATGTTCTAAGGTCTGTTTTCTTAAGTGTAAGAACTTGTACTAACTCAAGAGCTGTTCAGTGAGACAAAGTTTATCAGGAAACCAAATATATTTTCCTAGGTCACACATGGAAAAAATAAAATAAGCTTTCAGAAAAATAAGCCTCTCTTTAGAACTGAAATTCACGTAGCAACTTCTGAAGATGTATATAGAATTATATATTTGCATTGACAGTGGCTGCATTATTCTAAAATCTGCTCTCCTTTCCTTGGCCATACTGCAGCCACACACTGCATGAAACTGAACTTGCATGTTTGGTTTCCTTTCATCTGACTTTACTAGGACTTTTATGGCTTCTCTTTGGTTTTGTTGTTGCCTTTTGCTGTTACTATGTAGCTTGTAGCAGGCACTTTTTCACTTCAAATACCTATATATTTCTGCTCTCAGTAGGTTACAGGAAGAGTACATTCAGCTTTCAGGGAGAATTGTGATGCTATTTTAGTGAAGTGTGACAGAATTTATATGTCCTGACTTTAGACAGTCATGATTCTTCTCATCCTACAGTAGATGCAAGAACTGGACAGATTATTCATTACCTCAAAAGTGGATATTCCTCTCCGTTATCTGCAAAGTCAACTCAAACTGGGTGCACAAACATCTACACTGGGATTAAGCTCCAAATACTAAATATAGATATCTGTATGTAAGTTAGGTGTCAACTCCAAAGTGCAGAATGGCCAATTGAATTGCCTTAGGGTGTCCAGGAAATCCGTACAGAGCTGTCAGAAATGACAGAGACCAAGGAAGATTTAGACTTCACAGAGTGGCAGCTGCATGGCGGATGAAAGCCCCAAGGGCTACCTAATTGGCACAAGTCACGGACATTTGGGTAACTGCATTGAGCAACATAGTCCCTGGCATCCAGAGGATAATTCAGCTCAGTCTACAGAAAATATCTGTGGTAAAAAATCACATCACAAGCATATGAGTCCGGTACCTTTGGGATTCATTATGATTTGGTACCACTCAAACTGATAACTCTCATGTAATTCCTGTGCCAGCTCCTTGTAGATGTATGATATCCTAAGGCATTATAAATCCTCTTTTGTACATGTAATTAAGCCCCATGCTGGACTATCAATCTTAAATTGGTGAGATTAGTATTTCTTTCTAATCTCTTTCTCTCTCATTCCACTATTCTGTAAAATGGACGTAATTACAACAAGCACGCTGACATCAGGATGGTTTCTTAAATATGTTCTAATATTGTTATAAATCCGTTAAAATAATTTCATGAAATCTGTGCATAAAAGCAGTTCCTGCTTGCTGAAGAACCAGTCCAGTAGCTGTAAAGTGCTTTGAAACCCTTCAGTAATGAGCACTATAAAACTGCAAAGTAATATCTTCTAACAGATTTTTCTTAATTAGCCACTAAAACTGTAGAGTTAGATCTTCCCCCAAAAAAAACTTAATGCAAAGTTAAACATTTTAACTGACTTTGCCATTTAAACATAAAATATGCTCTGTTCTCTCAGACAAGGAAAAGTCCCTAGTCTCCTGAATTTGCATCGTCTCTGTACTCCAGTGGTAATGGGTATGACAATTACCATGCAAAGAAGTCAGAAGACATTCCTGAGACAATACATCATAACGGAGCAGCACATTCAACTTAAACTTAATCGACATGATGACACATCAAGATGCAGGGAGTGATATATTCTGAGTGAGCCATGTGAGATATTTGAACCCTTCAGCAGGGCTGTATTACACTTTGCAGAGAAAAAAAAAAAAATCCAGAGCAGTAGAAAGTCAGATTTCAATTTGCCATTTAGCTGTCAAAATGCATCCTGCTGATTGTGCCACCAGTCAAAAGGATACACGTTTTGTACATATTGTGCATGAAAAGCAAAATACTTTGAAATACATCACAGACCTACAGCACAGGCCCATTTCCTCTGGAAGCAGATGACTGTCATTTAACTATACCTCAGTTAATGACTTCTGTCATTTTGCAAATCAATGAGGCCTCCACAATGATTCATTTTATTTATTTTTCCCTTTTGAACCTGAGCAAGTATAATTTTATTCCTTAAGTAAACAAATTATAATGTTTTTCATGCTTAAATACAAAATTTTTGTGCTACAATGAAAGACCAAGACACAAAAAACCCTCCAACTTAGTAATATAGCAAGCATCATGCTTATCTCTCTGCACCTTTTAGCAGCTTTCCAGGGCAGCTATTTTATTCCCCAACACTGCTGAAGACCATCTAAATGTAAGTTACTTCTAGCCAGCAGTGAACTTTTGTTTCAATAGGAAAATAACTGATGATAATAATACCCCAAAGAAAAATTATACTTGCCAAGAGGGAATTTATTTCTGATCAAGGGGGTAAGGCATTATAAATATATACTACCTATATAATGAATCTGGGGCACTTGGCCTAAAATTGTGTGGGAACTTAAACAGCTGAAACAGCACAGCAAGACCTTAATTCTAATGTATTTTCCTAAAAGTGTATCAGAAAATACAGAATACTATCTTGATATGGTATTTTAAAGGAAATGTAAGCATCTTCACCAAATGTCATGCACCATCAGATATAATATTTTCCTTCCTTACTTTCACTTACAACTGTTCTATTAGATCTTTAAGCAAGCTGTGCATTCCTTGGTGGGACTAACTTCTTTTCAATATATACTTTCAAAATATAGTTGAGCCTTGCTGATGTTCTTTAATCTTAGAGCAATATTGGCACAGCCAACAAATTTTTTTAGTCTCTCATTTATTATCAGGATATAAGCATATCTATTTGTTCCATTGATTTTTGTGTTATGAATAATATATATAATTAATATGTATTTAGCCTATCATGGGGGAGTGAGTAAGCAGCTGCTTGGTGATTAGTTGTTAGATGGAACTAAACCATGATGCTTTTTCAATGGGAAGTAAAAACTGGCACGATATTAAATGGTTATAATTGGCTGAATTAAATCAGAAAACTAGTTCTCACACATCTCCCTCTCTCACTGCCCTCCACAGGGATGCACTCCTCAGCTCTAAACAGTTGTGGTCTTTGAGTTTTGTTCCAAGCCATCTACCAGTACTGACTTCCTTTGTCTTGTTCTAGACAATGTTTTAAATTTAAACTTAAAAAAAATATACTGTGTTGTTGTAAGTGAGTTAGCAGATATAGCCAAATACAATAATAAAAGTTGATAAAACATATTTAAAATCACTACTTCATTTTGTGCAGTGTTTGCATCTATTGTTTTTATATCCTTACCTGTGGTACTGGATTTGGTAATGTGGTGGTTTGATCCTGGATGTAGGTCAGATGCCCAACAAAATCACACTATCAATCCCCTTTCCATCTGGACAATGGAGAAAATAGATACTGAAAGGTTTAGGCATCGAGATAAGGACAGAGAGAGATCATTCCACAATTAGTGTCACAGGCAAAACAGACTCAACACATAAGAAAGGAAAGAAAACTCTCTAATTTATTACACTCCACACACAGAGAAACCAAACTCAGATAATGAGGAGTACAAACATCTTTTAAAACACCACACCCCCTCCTCCACACCACCTGACATCAATCAGGCCCCTATAAAAGAGGGTAGAAGAGCAGATATAGGGGTTGGTTGCAGGTGGCCAGTACAGTAGTTTCTGTTAGCTTCTGGTAGGTTAGTAAAGTACTCACTAGGTATGTCTGCTCTTGTTCCCCTCTTAACGTGCTAATCAGTAAACTGTCTTTATCCCAACCTATTAGGATCAGTCTGTTTTCTCAGGCAGAGAAGTGAGCGAGCAGCTCTTGGTGTTCAACCTCTCTCTGTGGCAGAACCATAACACACACCTGGAGCACTCTGTTGCACTGCATGCAGCTGTAACACAAGACCAGGATGCTTTTCTGAATGTTTGCACAAGCAGGACTACAATACCAAAAAAGAATTCATCTCAGTCTCATCTTTCACTGTTGAAAAAGATTTCATCAATAGCAGAATCACTTTGCTCTTGCTAGCTTTGTAAAACTTGTGTGTAGTCAAGTATCATTCCATCTCTCCAACACACTCCTCATAACTTTGCTCTTTCTCTTTAGAAGCCACCTTCCATTTTAGGAGAGGAAGAAACTGCTCTGCTCATTTAATTTTTTTAATCCTCTTTTTGGAGTCATTGTCATAAAAGAGGGTGTCAGTGCTTTCCTGGTTTATTGAGTCAGTTTTCTTCACTTTCTATTTCTTCACTGCATTAAAATCAAACTCCACACCTTTGAACTCACAACGTGAAACTTGCATGATCAAATCTACCATAATTTCCTTCTCATTGTCAATTTTCTTTTATTTCTTCTAGCCTTTTCCCCTGATTCTCTTTGGGTTGTTTGGGTTGTTTGTTTTGTTTGTTTTTGTTTTTTTTTTTCATTAGATGTCCTTCACTTCAGGTACCATCTAACATCTTCCAATGAAAACCTCTTCTCCTATAAGCTAATACCTTATGAAACATTGTTTTGTTAAAAAAAACCCTCAAACAACACAACAGGAATGAATTCTTAACGTCCCACTGTACCACAGACTTGAACTTCTGGATGTTCACAGAAAAGTTCTGAAGTTTGTTTCTGAGAAAAACCCACCTATCACTGAAAATCCTCTTTCCCAGAAATAATCAGCATTTATAATACAGTCTCTACATTCAAGGATATAAAAGAAACACACAACAGTCGTGTGACTTATTGAAACCTATAGCATTCAAGCATTAATAGTATTAATTAATAGGACTCTCAGAGAATTGTCCAGTTTGTGTACATGTTCTTAGCACAGTGCTTATGAAAATAAGGAGGATCTATATAATTCATAGGTAAGTTGTTTTAGTTTTCTTTGGGTTTTAATTTCTTTTTTACAACAGTGTAAATGAAGTCTTTTGAGATTTTTATCAACCCATCTGCTCCTTGCCAGAGGAGATGAGATTGCAGTGAGACAGGCCCCAGACACAAGTTTCAATTCCCTTTTTTGTCTACCTGAAACATTGATAACATCATCAATAATGTCAGCACAGTAATGGGCGTTGTCAGTTAACTTATGGTTCTCTTCAAGCTGTCTGGCTCTGAAAAAAAATAAAATCTTAGCATTGCCAATAAGGAACAGCTAGTAAAAAAAAACCAAACCAAACTTTGCTGACAGTATTAGTACTTTAAGAAAAGAAAGATAAACCTTATCAGAACACAATGCTCACATCCTGTCCTACCTCTGGAATATAGTTCTGTCTTAAAAAAATTACTTTAATGTAGCCCCAAAGATTTCCACTGAAATCTTCTATGAATTTAGTTAAAGGTCACATGCAGTAGATGACCAGTTTTTACTGGTCTCATGGGTAGTGGCACTAGATAGGTAAGACTTTCAGGGTCGAATATAACTACTAGTCTCTTTTGAAAGACAAGCAGTACCAAGGAATAAAAGACAGGTTTATGAACATAGCTAAGAGACAGCATTTTAATTGTCCATTACTCAAGCCAAAGCACATTGCTTGCTCATTAACTACACTCTGAACAAAAAAAAATGTATGTACACATGAAGAGTCAGAAATTTTACAGCACTCCCTCTCAAAGAGTATGTCAAAATATTTAATTCACTTAGTCTACAAAAGGAAACACAATAATCTAAAAACAACTCCCTTTTAAAAACACCACTTTAGAAAATCCTACTTACTCCTGTGATGGGAAAATAAACTAGTCTAGTTAAATATGATTATTAAGATACTAGACCAAATATTATCTATTATTACTGTGTCAATCTTCTCAGGAAAAAATAGGCAAGGGAAGTTTTATAAGCATTTCTGCAGCATGGTTGGGTATTTTATTTTTTTTTTTTTTTAGAAAGGCTAAATATTAGGTGTTATATATATACTTGAGAAGTTGAAAGTTGCTACTTTTGTTCCTTTATTCTCTTTTTGTGTTACAAGATTTTAAATACTGTGAAAAAATATTTTGATATATTGTGTCTGCTCAGAGTAAATGCTCAGTTATATATATGGGGATATTTCTTCCAAAAATCACCTATAATTATTTTTTTACTTTGTTTGCCAGGGGTATTGAGAAATTAGGTTTTATTTTTTTATTGTTCCTCTGTACATTTATAAGTTAAACTACGAACTAACAAATAACATTGTATTCCCCTTGTAAATAATCTAGCAAACCAATAAAGAGTTGCACATTAAAGAAAAACTGCTATGATATGTAGTATTACCTTCCCCAGGTAAGAATACTATTTGTAATCTTTGCAAAATAATTAAGATAAAGGCTTGACTCAAAGTATTTGGTTGATGTACTCCAATATTAAACATCTGGGGATGATTTGGAAATCCTGATAAAAGGAAGACATGGTTGTGGATCTGAGATTCAAATTCACATGAAGATTTTATCATGAATCACTGACTATTAGACAAGTGGTTTAATGTTTGTCCCCCCTTACCCATTTTTTTCACTACAATGATATTCAGTATAGTTAATTGTTTTGTTTTTTCTCTCTCCTGAAATATGGGGAACATTTGGTTCCTTGCACTGTTTAACTCAGATTACAAAGTTTAGAGTTTCTTGTTTTTCTAAGATCTGGTAGCTCTCAAATTTGAGATATGACACAAAGTGGTGTGAATAGCATAAAAAGTTCATGAAACCTGGAGGTAATAGAAAGTTACATAGAGACTTATGTTATTTATCAAGAACAGAATGATACTCAAAGAAAAGCCTAGGAATATCTTGTCAGCTGACCAGTGTGTGCTGAGTCATAATAGCACACTGATTCATTAATTTCTCCAAATTATTAATTTCTTTTGGACTTACACAAAGAAAAACAACAGTGGGATTCTTTTGCAAAATAGAATTGTTTCATCCTTGCAGATGTTTTTCATTCAACTGCAGTAGTTTTGTCTTCCAAGCTTGGTATAGCTGGAACTTTTACCCAGCAGAAAGTGAGAAACAGGGAGAGAAAGGGAGACACTCTTTCCCACACCCTTTAATACATTTCTATGTTATTTATGTGAAAGATGGAAACATTTTCCATTAATACATTTGTAATTTAAAATCATTTTACTAAGATTTAGCATTTAAAAATCATGAAGAAACATCCATAACATCTACACAAGCTATGCTTAACTAAATGCAACTGAATCCAGAATGTCAGATATCTTGCAGTTAAATCTGAGGAAAAAGAAGTTTTTACTTTTGATTTAAAAGTCTTAAAACTCCATCTCAATGTCACTTTATTCACATATGTGCCATTTTTCATCTCACTTCAGCTTAGAAATTTCTGAGCATTCACATAACGTGTCTCATTGTCACCTAATATGTTCTGTACTTTGCTGACCAGTGTTGGTGTGTGACTTTGCTTTTGCAAGCTTGTTTCATGCAGTCATCACCAGCTTTATAGAGCATCTGTTCAGTGAACAAAATAAATGTTTGAGCCTCAATGGAAATACTGACAAATATCACAAGAGAACAGTAACTGACAGAGCAGTAACGTGTGGAGCAATGCTAGAGGCAGCTGGCTTCTGACATCCTTTATTTTATTCCTAGAATGAGAATTAAAACACTGGCAAAGGTTTCTGGTTGGTGAAGGAGCCAACTTGGAAGATTTCCCTATCGGAAACATGCTGCTTACAACATGAAACAGGAAAGCTGAGCAACAGGTCTGCACTATAATTAAGTTTGAACAATAACCAGTTGTGGCTTGATTCTCAGTTTATTTTGTCTAGCCTGGAATTTGCCATAAAAGCCTTCCAGTGTCTCTTCAGCTGTGAAAAGTAGGTTTTCTTCTGTTGGAAATTAAGAACTTGTGGTCAGAAAATAGCAGGTCAAATTCCCTGCTGGTATAACTCCATTGATTTCACTGGAAGAGAAATTGGCCAAGAAGGCCTAAATGTGAGATAAGTTGTGGTTATTTTTTTTTTCTTTCATTTTTCCTTTTTTTTTTTTTTTTTCCAATCCTCATCAGGTATAAATTACTCTAGTTGCACCGATTTCCAACTCAGTCATGACAATTTGCAAAGCTTATAACTCAGGGTAGCAATATTGTTTTCCAGGAGTGAACAGAAGAACACTCCACAGTGCTAGCAGAAAAGGTAACATTTAGTTAATATGATAGAGAATCATAGGACAGATAGAATGCTACCAGTTGGTAATGCCCGTTAAATAATTTGAAAATTAAACACGCTTCAGGGTGTCTCTTGCTTTCCCGTAAATGCCCTTCCTAGGTAAGCTCACAAGACTACCTAGTCCAGTTTCCTGTTTCAAACTATGATGTGGTGAAGAAACAGAATAATAGGGTAAGCATGAGGCAATCCTTCACAGAATGCTTCTGCAGACTCCAATAATTTGGGGTCCAGGGAAAGACCAGACCAGAAGGGTTACACTGTAAGCCCTTACACAGCAACACTGCAAGGGTTTAACAACAACCATGGTAGTTGTATGTGAAAAAAAAATCTTGTTCGAGATGAATAAACAATTCATCCTCTTTTTTTTAATGTTTTACAGGTTTTCCCATATATAATAAGAAAAAATAGCATTAGGCATGAGTGTGTTATCAAAATTTGTTGATGCAATTAGCCAATATTGCTGAAAAAACTTAAACCAAAGTAAAAATTAAAAACAAGTTAATACAAAGAAAGATTGATTATTAGGTTGTTTCTCTGTTTCAATGTGATTACCATTTTATACTAACAAACAATTCAGATGGAACTTTTAATGTTCCAGCTTGGAACCATTTCCCCTTGTCCTATCACTGCCCAACACTGAGAAGACAATGGATCCATCCTACTGTCACTCACACTTAACATATTTATAATCATCACTGAGATCACCCCTCAGGGTCCTCTTCTTCAAGCTAGAGACCCAGCTCCCTCTGCCTGTCCTCAGAAGGAAGATGTTCCACTCCCTTAACCAGCATGGTGGCCCTGCACTGGGCTCTTTCAAGCAGTTCTATGTCCTTCTTGAAGTGAGGAGCCCAGAACTGGACACAACACTCCAGATGTGGTCTCACCAGGGCAGAGTAGAGGGGGAGAAGGACCTCTCCTGACCTACTAGACACCCCTCTTCTAATAAACCCTAGGATGCCATTGACCTTCCTGGCAAAGACGACACACTGCCGGCTCATGGTAATCCTGCTGTCCACCAGAACTCCCAGGTCCCTCTCACCTGCACTGCTCTCCAACAGGCCAGTCCCCAACCTATACTGGTACCTGGGGTTGTTCCTCCACAGATGCAATACCCTACACTTGTCCTTATTAAATTTCATTCAATGTCT
>VXBZ01004150.1:393071-457352 GCA_013399135.1 Heliornis fulica | reverse complement strand
AAATACCCTGCTTTCTCGTAACACACAGAAGCTCCAGGATTCCCTGCTAGTTTGGAGATTAATTAACAACTTAATGCATGCTTTCTCTCCATTTTATCTTGGTTACCACCTCCCTGACAGTCCTGGCTCAAAGCAAAGGCAGTGTGCAGCCCCTCGCCTGCTCAGAGCTGGGTGTGTTTCTGTTCCCATCCATCAGGTAAATCTGCATGAGATGGATGTTTTGCTCTGAGGGCCACCAGCATTTTCAGCTTTACCATCAGCATAGTGAGAAATGAAATAGTAGCATCATTCTCCTCTCAGCCTCTTTGCACTTCCACAAATGTGCCTTCACCCCAACCTCCCCTTACAGCAGCCAGATGTATTCCTCACCTGCCTTGAGCACCCTCAAAGGCACACATGGAGAACTTGTCTGTGCTCCTGTTGCTGCTTCCAGCCCTGCTCCTTTCTACTGCATCTCTCCTCAGAGGTGCATCCCTTCACTCTCTAAACCCCATCAGCCTTCCCCTTCAATCTCAGCCTGGTCCTTCCTCTCCTCCATAATCCCTCATTTCATGAGCACCAGTGTCAATCTATTGTAGAATTAAGCATAAACCCAACCATGTAAGTAAACAAGAGAGACTAAATTCTGACAAGGCTCCTGCCTTGTCTGTCCTCCACCTGGGATTCTGTGTGCCAGGGGCAAGCTTTAGAGAAACCTGGGAAGAGAGGGGCAGTCTCTAAAATGGTTAGGCAAAACAATTCTTCTGAAAACACTCAGGCTAACACATACTCCCTGGATAGACTGAGGTAACCTGGATGTGTATGTATATATACATATATAAGCTCTGTACATCTAGATGTGTAAAAGAGATGAGATGTTTTTTGCAAAGTTCCACATATCAATCCATGGATTTGACTGTGAAATAACAGCACTGCTGAAGTTCAAACTTCCCATGGATTCCTACTGCCATACACTACACAAAGCTGTACTCCACTCAAGGAATTCTACAGAGCAGTTGCTCTTTTCCAGAAAAAATCACCCAGGAGCTTTCTGAACAGATAGAAATTTGAGAGGCTGAGCAGGCACAGAGTTGTAGATTTAACTCCTGACCTTGTCCATGTTAGGAAAAAATTCCTGCTTCTTAAACTGAGAAACTATTTCATGCATATTAGCTGTGACTTTGAATCTCCTTTATGTCTGCAGCGTGCCTTGATAGCTACTGGTCGGTTTATTTTGCCCATGCTGCAGTGATAATTGATGCAATTGGCACACTGGGAAGCAAGAGCACAGGGAGATTCAGAGGAAAATTAACTCACTTGTTTCAGCTCCTCAGAGGTATTAGGAGGCTGTTGAATGAAAGATCAGATTTGCCAAAGATTATCTGTCTTTCCTCCCCAGTATTTGGATAATGATCACTTATTCTCACACAGTATGAATCTGTATATACAGAATTGGCTATGATGTGTTTGTGTGTCAGGCTAGGAGACAAATATCCCATCTCTGCATTTCACCCACGTGACATGCTGGTTGAATGATCCACAGTCGCTTAAAGATGGTCCGCCCGGTGTGTCAGAGGAGGAGCTGGAGCTCCCAGGTGTCTCACTCGCATTGCCTGCATAGTTGGCACTTGTGATTCTGAGAGGAAATAAAATTTTGCACATCCTTTTGAATTCTACTGAAAAGTCACAGCTGCATAAAAAGAAACTAAACCAAATTATTGTTACAGTAGGCTGCCTAAACCTGACCACTCTTCATCAAATCAAGGTTTTAACTGAAGTCACAACCAACTACTGAGTTAATAACATGGATTGGAGTTAGCATGTGGTCAATCAACACAGGAATGTGTAAAACAGAAATCATAAGTCTGGCATTCAAAAACACCCACTGCAGAGATGGAGATTATAAGCTTTGCCAGATCAGTCCTTTGAGGCAAAGGCCAGCTCCTTCAGGCCCTTGACAAATCTGACGTCACTGATTAAACTGTCACCCTTCTGCTGCTTATGTTTTGCACTAGCAGGGCTTAAAACTTCTCTGATATCAGTGGCTGGGCAGCTTAGGATGACACAGGATGATTTACAACAAAATACTTTGTGCCAATCTACGTCAGTACCTTTGCTTAGCTCATGCCTTCAGAAAGATCTTCAGATAAACAGCAAGAATCATCTCCCTGAGGAACCATGAAACAACAGAAGGTGATGCTGGCAGAAGGACTAACTCTTGGTCTTGCCTAATTTTCATGGTCCAAGTGAGAAGTGCAGCTCAGGTAACCAGATGCTATCACTGAGGATAAGCACCTTCTTCCAAATGAACCTCTTCAGCACTTCAGATAAAAAGGTCTGCTCAGCTGTGGGGTTTGTGCCAGGAGAAGCTAACTTCCCTCTTGAGATGAGAGAGACTTGCAGCTGCTCCAGGCAATGATTGATTTTGCTCCTTCCTTAAACTGCCCCCTCCTCATTGGAAATAAAAGTTTGGAAAGACCTGGTTCCTTGGGCTGGAACTGGACACTGTGAATAACCTTGCTGGCATAACATGAGCTAGTTCAGATGCCAGGGATACATACAGACCCTCCTTCATATTTGGTATCCACCTAAGGAACATCTGTTATTTCCTAACAGGTATGTGACTGTGTGTATAACTGGCCCTTCTGAGGAAGCTTCACTGAGCATTCTAGAAAAATTTGGGACTCATCCCCTTTTTACTGGGGGGGGGGGATGCTGTTACATCCTCCTTTTACAACTGCAGCAAGAATGGAAAAGCATGAGAGAGAGGACTTTGGAGATAGAGCATCGACATCCTTCCTGCAATAAGTCAACAGAGTGCTAGTAACTGAGCTCCTCACACCATGTAGTGTGCTGGGGACATGTTTCAGTGATCTTACACAGCCTTCTTATTTGCTTATTATTCTCTTCACCTGATGGCATATCATTCATAGAATATGTCCTGGATTTCTCTAACTTGAAAGAATCTGAGCACTTAGGAATTCAGTTATTTATAGAACTGTTAATGTAAACCTTCAATTAAAGAAAACATTAAGACTGTCTGAAAGAAAACTATCATTTTAAGTAAAAATTTCAGTCAAAACAAGTCTGAAATATACTGAAAAGTAAGCATTAAGTGATGCCTTTCAAGTTGTATTTTGAAAAGCAATACATTATCTGCCTTTTAGCTTTTCAATCCTCACATGTGTGCTGTTTAAATATTTTTCCTATGATTTTATTTCATCTTTCAATCAATGAGGTTTTTGAAATATTTTTAATTAAAATCTACTTTTTTATAATCACAGGATTCTAGGTTGTGGAGCATTAAGAGAAAGTTCTAAATAGTGCAAGACCTGCACTAAAATACTAAAAGTGGGCAATAATGAAACTTGTGGGTTATTTGGCAGTTCTCCATCTCTCTCACTTCCCCAGCACTGACTTCTCCAGGTTTTCAATTCTGGTTTCATGACAATCATTTTGAAACATTGGTCTTTTACATATTTCTTTTTATATAAGGAAAGCTACATAATTATCTAGTGTTAGGGCTATTATTCAAATCAACATCTATAGCCAGCAAGCATCCATAATTTCAATGTAACTTCTAATTATAATTCATGAAATCTTTAACAAAAAAAAAAATGTTAAAAGTTAAGCAGAGAACAAGTGCAAGAGTGGGTCCGAAAACCAGAACTGTCTCACAGCTAAATAGAAATTAGATAAACATCATGGCTGGACAAGAAAACTTTCCTGATAAACAAATTCTATAGAGTTCCATCTGTAAATACTGTAAGAACTGTTCCATAATTCTGTTTGAAAAGCATAGAGAGTGCAGAAACTTGTAATGGTAAGTTCTTACCACAGCTGATGTATTCTTATCGTAAATATTCATTATAAAGGAATATGTTATCTCTTGACAATTTCTTTCCTCCCTTGAACACGAAAAAAATCTTTACCAAAAATCAACCTCAACCAGAGATCTTTCTAGTCATTCCATACCACATATCTGGAAGTTTACCAGGTAAGAATTACCACTTACACAAGTTTATCTGGAAATAAATGTGAAGAATCAGCTCCCTGATCAGAAAAATGTCTTCAGAGAAGCCAGCGATTCGCATGGGAGTTGATACTCCCATAGTGCATGGGGCAATACCGGCATGCATGATGGAGAGGAACATATCCATCTTTCTCAGCAGTGATTTGTACAGTCAGTGATCCTGAAATGAAGAGTACTTTTTCTGTATAACTAATCACCCAGTACTTCACAGTCACTGCCTGAATGTGACGCTGTGTCCATCACTGCTGTGCATTTGTTAGTTTAGGGACCTAGTGAAAGGAGAAACGTAACAGTCCTTTGCTTTGAGTAACTCAGCTCCAACACCCCGTGCATAGTGTCCACTTCTGAAAGACAGAGTCTGGGTTGGAAGTTCTTCTGCTACTGCAGCTGCTGGTCTTCTGCTCCTGAAGTACACACAGGTCCTACATGTGCACGGTCCCACACCATGGTTATATTTTCTGTGAAAGCACACACACTCAATGTATGTGATTTTTGAAAATGTTTCCATTTTACAGCTCTGTCCCTGTTACATCCCTCTCAGTCTATTCCAGCAAGGGCTGTTGAAACAACCCATTTCTGCTGGGGCAGCTTAGCAGTTCATGTTATAAACTGTAATGTGACTTTTCCATCACTGCCTTCGTTTACTCTAAAACTGAGAGCTAGGAACAATACAGCTTCTGCATTTCAGAGCTGTAAAACCGTGTAGGTTAAAAACCCCTGACAAGTCCTCCACCACATATCATGAGAATATGGTGTTATCTACTTCTGTCACCTCTTCAGACAGCCCTGCTGCAGATGAAACCCTGGTCATCAGTTCCCTCCTCCATCTCACTCTTTCCTGAGGAGTTCTTCCAAAGGCAAACAGACCATGAACTCCAGCTGTGGCAACAGTAGCCACTGGTGATAAGAGAAGATTATGTTTCATTGCATGGGTTGAAGTTTTGTATGCAGTCCTCACTTGCTAACCTGCAGGCTCAATTCCAGTGATGAACATTTCAATATAATTCCTAGCCTAGAATCAACCTCTGCTGCATACTAAAAATGTCCCTGCAGGGACTTACAATGGAGCCATTATCAGAACACGTTTGTTGCTGTCCAATTCTGCAGTATGCAGTCCACCTCTAGAAAGCCACACCAGAAACTGCCACGAGAAAGCTGTGTACTACACTGAATAATGATGTTATCTGAAGGTCTGTAATGTGTCAGTTAAAAGCAACATTACCAATTCCAGGATTTGATGAAAACAGGGAAAAATCAAATTTAAGACAGATGCCCTAGATATATCTCAAACACACACCCCCAGTTTGACAGCTCATGTCCTGTATCCTAATTTGTGAATTCTGTAATCTAGTGACCTTTATCACAAGGGCAAGTGTTTTACAAACTCTATGAAGACAGATGCCAGCAAAGCAGAGCACAGTAATCTGTAACTACTGCAAAAGGCCTGCATAAGGCAGGTCCCTTCCATGGTGCTGGGCCCAAGTTTTACCTGACCCAAGACTATGGTGGGTAATAAATTACAGTGTGCAGCCTGCAAGACATCTTCCTAGAAGGCAAAAGTTCCCTGCCTGGAAGCAGGGGACTGGGTAAAGGAAAGAGAATGCTTAAGGTGCAATCAGTGCGATGCTTTAAGGGGACTGATATGGTACTGGGGTAAGGAGTGGAACTTTGAGACTTTCCCTTAATAAAAATAACCCACACAGTGACAAAACAACCACCACAACGTCTCTACCCCAAAACTCAAGGAGTAAGAGTTTTCCCCATCATAAAGAACTGTCAGGAAGGTAAGAACCCAGGAGGTGGGAAGTACATGGTGGAAGGTCACCACGCACTGTGCAACAGAGAGTCATAAGGGTCTAAACATATCTGAAGCAGAGGGTGAATAGTACAGTGAGTGACACAGGCTGCTGATAACACTAGTGGATAAGACTGATTAATAGATGCATCATAACCCTGCAATACTGAGTGGCTGTGGGAAGAAGCAGCAGATGAAATTTATTGTAGATAAATGTAATGTCATGCAGATGAGGAGATGTAATCCCAAATTTATATACACAACGCTAGGTTCTGAGTGACTGAGACACTGGGGTTAGAAAATGCTGCTCTATGAGAACTTGAGCACGCAGATCTGTAAAGGTCATAAAAGGAAATTGAGTGCTCCAAGTTATTCAGCAAGGAACAGAGAAGAACACAGAAAACACTCTGATTCCTCACATCAAGCTGTGGCGCGCACCCGCATGCGGAATGCCGTTTGCGATTCCGAACCAGCTGTCTGCCAAAGGGTACCATGGATTTGCAAAGGTTGAGGGGCAAGCAACAAGCCTGATGAAAGGCACACAACAGATTTTGTATGAAGAATAACTGAAAAGGCAAACTTTTCAGTCTGGAAACAAAGCTGGCCAACAGGTTACATGCTAGTGGTTTTTAAATTACCCAAGAAGCACTCACTGTCTTTACAAACAACGAGACACTACACAGTAAATGGACATTTTTAAATGACAGGTTTAAAGCATGGGAAATACTTGACACTCTGCATAGGGAAACTGCAAAACTCTGTGCCACTGGATGTTGAGGATGTCAAAAGAAGTGACAAGTGCTTCAAAAAAGACACCCTACAACTTAAAGGAAGGAAAACCCTTTGAGTTCCATTGAGTAGAGACACACAATCTTTGGTTCAGGAATGCCTGAATACAAACTGTCAGGAGATAATCCAGGATTTGAAGGAATCGTCACTACACGGCTTCCCTATTCTTAAACTCCTCTCTACCACTGTCAGAAGGAGGGTAACGGGCTACACAGACCTTTGTCTTAAGCCAGCAGAGGGGAGCAAGTATTCTTATAATGACTTAAACATCTTAGAAAATCCAGTAAAACCCCATATGGGTCCTGTGGGTTTGGTTTTCTTAATCCATCTTTTTGTATTCCATACATGTAGATCAAAGATCTCCACTTCTAGCTTCAGGTACTGGCCTCTGGCAGCATGTGGAAGAATCAGATCATGTCGTGGGTCATCCTTCTCACCACTGGAGTCAACGGAGTCCACAATCTAAGTGGTAATTTAGATTAGTTTTCACTTTATTTTAAATTGCTCTCCTTTCCTTCTACCATCACAGTTTTAATAGAGGTGTTATATTACAGCTAAGAATTACTTAATAGGAAGGGCAAACTCTGTTACCTTTTTTGCTTTTATTCTGTAAGTCAGCCTATGCCCTTTCCTTTCAAGCATCATATACATTTTATCTTTTCAGTAAAGTCTTAACTCACTGGGCTCCAAAGGACTCCAAACCGCTGCTCCAGCGCCTGGTAAGATGACAGCATCAACCGCTTTCTGATCACAGCCATCCCTAACAGAAAGAGCAAAGTGAATTAGAACATTTGGATGTCAGTTCACAGCATTCTCCCTCCTGCTGTTTTTATTTTCCCCAAGCAATTTGTGGGGTCTTCCACTGCAGCTTCAGTGCGTAAAGACAAAAGTTGTGACTCCTAGTGTCATCAGCAGCAACCTTCTACATCATATGTAGAAGGGGAGAGAATTTATAGGCTCTCTCTACACTCCTGGGCATTTGCACTGGAGTGGGTGCTCTGTTCACGTGCCAGGACGGTAGTTTCAATGTCACTACAACAGTCTCTGCTAACAGAGGGTTGGGTAAATGGAGGCTACTCCAGCTACAGTATCTATGGAAGACTTACTATCAATGTTCTGGTACTCTGCTCTGAATTTTCCAAGGGTTTTCTAGCTAAAGCACCTGCCTCCACATTAGATTTCCATGAACAACACTCCGCTTTGAAGTAGGAGTGATCTGACCTGTTGGATCACTAAACCAGACTATGCCACACACTGATGGCCTTCATGTCCTTCACTCTATGCCTGATGACACGCTAGGCCCACCCTTGTGTTTTCATAAAGAATTAAAGCCTCGGTCTAACATGGAAAGGAAGGAATGGAAGAGCTGCACTTTACTCCAAGTGACTTACTCCTTTTTGTGATTAAATTTCCTTTCAGCTTACTAAGAACAGCTCCACTTCCTATTAAAAACCATGGTGAACTAAATCAATTCGATTTTTTGAAACTTTCTTGTGGTGAAAGCTTACTGAAACCTAAAGCAGCAGCCTTGGCAATGTGAGACCAGGGTGCCACCTCACTTCTGCAGCCTATCGTGAGAAGAGAAAGGTCAGGGACATTTCTCCCTGGGAGCCCAATTGTTTAATGCATTAAACGTGGAGAAAGAAGGAAGGGAATTAAGATCTCTCACAGTCAGCTTGAGATCTGGGGTAGAACTCAGGTTTGCTCACGCTGAGACTGCAACGTTTCTCTACGGATTTTCACAAAAGAAGGAGGAATTTGAGTAGCTGCTTTTTAAACTGAAAAAGTCTTAAATAAGGGAAAAAAAAGCCTTGTGCATTCAGTCTGCAGGCTGAGGCAGGGGGAGGAAAGCTAGGGGGAAATAATAATGTGAATAAATGAGAAATTAAAAAATAAGCACCCAAGACCTCTGTTCTGATGTCAGTGGTCCAAAGAGAGCGCTGCCACCCTGCTCGGATGAGCCAAACATGGTGTGAAGCACAGCTGCCCTTACTGATACCACAGCCTATCAAACACACATTTTGCCACCAATCAGTCTTTCTGAATACAAAGGTTATTCTTGCTAAATAGATTTTTGCTTGGACTTGGTGGCATGTAGGTGATACAATGCTACATATAATAGGTTTATGGGGTACCATCATACCTGCAGAGTGAGCACCCTGCTGACATCAGAAGATACTTTGTGCATATGGTGACAGCTACCAACAACTAAATTCTTGATACAGGATGTTTTACATTAAACAGACACCAAAGCACAGGGATGACATTAGCAGTAGGGATCCCCGAGTTTCAGTTAGTTGTCAGAACTCCTCAGAGTTTGTGACAAAACTATGATACCTTTTTCTTCAGTACTGAAGCTCCTGTTTGCTGTAGAGCACATTGCACAAACACTACAGTATTCACCCAAAAGATCAGAGAAGACTCTAGTTTGTGTGTGTGCAGGCATGTAATAAATAAAATAATACATACATAATAAATACATAAAAGCTGTGCTGAAACCATGAGGGTGAATGGAGGTAACTGCATGTACCATCTCCTTCTGCACTTCATAAGGGGATGAGCCATTACTGAAAAGCTGTCTTTGGGCTTCTCCAGAGGAACCCTGAGGCTCCAGGTAAGGTGGTCTGGGTTTTCTGAAAGCCCTGAAACAACAAAAAACCTCAGGAAAGAAAAGACAAGTAGAAGGAAATACACATGTTGCCAGGTCTGCCTGTAGATACAAACATCTGGTTTTCTGCACTCATTCAAGTAAAGCCCCAGAGTGAATAAATGTAGGCATGGTGGATCTGTTTGGGCATGGATGAGAAGCACAGTCCCTGGCTCATGCGCCGAGAGCCCGCTGACAGCCTGAGTGACTCTGTCTCACACGCTGCCCATACTAAGGAGCTAATGGTGATGACAGTTACTGTTTGGAAACAGCCACCATTCCAAAAATGCTTTTTTACTTGCTCAAAAAGTCTTTGTCATGGCATGAGATTCTGATACTTTCCTGCTTTCTCCAAATTACCATAAAATGATGCAAGGAAATAGCTGCATTCAAGAGGTTTGGGATGTGATTTTTTCTGAAAATCTAAAATCAGACCAAATTTAATAGAATTAATAATTAGCTCTCTCCCCACACTCAATTGCTTCTTTGCTGTCCTGCTTTCTCCCTGTGAGAACTCCATCTCTCCCCTCACAACAGTTATGACAAACCTGACAAGGTATGCCCCCAAGGGCTGACTTCCTAGAAAGCCTGATGCTTCCACCGCTGCGGCAGCCGCTCTCTGGTGCCGCTAGCGATCCACGCTGCACGCTGAAGCCATTTCCTCTCCATGCCGAGAAGCAGGGGCTGCATGGGCTCATGCCTGGTGTATTTGTATGAAAACCAGAGGCTTTGACCCATGCTGGTGAATCAGAGCCACTGCTAACATTCTGTGGCAGAAAAGGAGTGTGTCTGGGGGAGAGAAGGTGTCCTATGTAAGCATCTCCCCTGGTTCTTCCTTAAGTGAACTGCTGCTTAGACAAACTCTGAATGTAATTGTACAACCTGGAGAATACAAATCTACACACTCATTCTCATTATAAAGTAAGTAAACACACAGAAAACTAAATTAAGAGCAAGCTACTCTAATACAGCAGAGCAGTTACGGTTTTCAAGGCATAAATGCTAAGGAAAGAGAGTTAGGATTGTCACAGCAAAGCCAGCAGGACATTACCAATGCTCCTGGAAGTCCTGGAGATCACAGAACACACATCTCAGGATGTGACTCTGCCTCCTGAGACACTTTCAAGATGAAGGAAATGGTTAATGTTTCTGTTTATTTGCATATCTGCTCGTACATCAGTGCCCATCAGATGCTGAAGGTGGTCTCTGCACCTCAGAAAGATGACAGAGCACATGACAGAAGAAACCCTGTGGAGCAAGCTGCACATCAGGAGAGTATGTGACAATTCAGACAGATAATCCAGTACCTTGCTGGAAAAGACAGAACCTAACAGAGGCTCCACACTTAAAAACAAAATATACTTACTTGGCAAACTTTCTGATTGAGAAGGACTTTGCTAAAACCATACCCTGGCTGAAGAACTCTACCTTCTGCAGTCCAAATTGTTTACAGAAAGTATCTTCCGAGCTGTAATTCACTGCTGATTGCCTGACTTTTCTTTTAAGAGGTGAACTCCTTATTTTAGAGTCAATCTGCTGTCTGTGATGGGGCCACTGAGCCAAGGACACTAATTCTGGTTTCCCATCAGAAGAGTTCTTCCCCAGAGGGTGATGCAGGTCTGGCTTTCAGGGCCTCCCAGTGAAGCTATGCACAGATAAACTGAAGATGTCACTGCCCATGGCAGGGGGCTGGATAACCTATAAAGATCCCATCCAACCCAAACCATTACAGGACTCTATGATTCTCCACACCTCCAGCCTTTGGTAGCACCACACAACACTTCAAGAATAAAACTGAATTTCCTTTTGCAATTGAAGTGGAGATTGAACACACATTCTGTCTGAGATCCTGTTCTCAAGTGCACAGTGTAATAATCTGTGCATCCAACTAGATCTTTCCAGGAACTTTCAAAATCCAATGGGTAGGTTACAGATCTTTCGTTTCTGACCTTTGGGCTCCTCCAAGAAGAGCAGGGCTGGCTGTCCTGACATCAGATTATTTTGTGAAGACAGATGCTGCCATTTCAATTAACTCTTCCTTTAACCTTCAAGTGAGCCGATGAAAAGACACCACGGAATATGTGAAAACAAAATGACTGAGAGTTGCATCCACTCCAGTTTTTCCCTCACAGCTGAGCTCAGCTGAAGTATCAATACACTTCACCAACAACCAGGTTGTAATTGTTGCCTTATATCCTTTGCTGGTGCACCTCAGTGCAGCTCCAATGACTTCAGTGGTCTGAGATTTACTTGCTCCAGATGACAACTGAGTCTATCACGTTTGTTCTGCCAGGTTCAGGCCTCTTAAAAGGTCAACTGATTAGGAACCTTATCACCTCAAAGTCTTCCACCAAAAGAAATGAAATCAAGGCTTTCAATTATCTCCAAGTATGAATTACTCATACTTCAGAAAGAGCAAGAACTTTTCTTAATGCCAGAACTGAACTACATGGGAGGTAACTGTTCTGCAGCCACCAGCAAACACTCTGGCCCATAAGTAACCTCATCTATGGACCATAAGCTAAGAGTATGTCCAAAGAAAAAAACATTTGTACAATTTCTGTGTTACCCTTGGAATAATGGATGTACATGGCACCATCTTTACTGCTGCAGAGCAGCTACTGAATCCACTCTGTGACAGGCACTCCGGTAATTACTAAGATCTAAGCCACCATCTCCTCTAGGGTTTCAAAGTCATGTTTCCAGCACATTTCTCTCCATGGACAACATGTGCTGCCCATTTGTACTTCAGTAGACCTTCTAAAGTAGCAGTGAAGACACGATCAACATCAGAAAGGTACCGGCAAAGGTACATCAGAACCGATGTTTAAGAGTGAAGCAAGGACTCTGGCCCGTGCTCCCTGCCCCAATAGCAAAGGCACACACAGACCCCTCAGGGCCAGTTTTTGTCCTACACTAGGAAAGATCAAAGGCTCTCCATCCCAACAGCCTGTCACTACAAGGTGTGGTAGAGGCTGCCTAAGGAAGAACACAGAAATAGGACAAGCACAGGATCATCAATCAGCACTTCCTTAGGCTCTCATCCAGCCTCCAGTGGGAGGAAAGGGATCGGTACGGACTTCTCAAACATGACACAGCCCAGTTTGCATTTGAAGGAATTGCTTCCATTAATATATCCAGCCAGGTTCTTTACATTTGGAAACTTATGGAATCTAGAACCTCTTGTGATATTCCAGAGTTTTCCTACCACCTTTGCGAAGAACTATCTCTTCCCTGTTTTGACCCAGAACTCTTGAGTTTGATTTGATTCCTACTAGATTCTGTCCAGGAAGATAAATTCACCTACCTGTTTCCTCGGTCTCTTCAGGCTTTTTTCTTTTTTTTTGGGGGGGGGAGGGAGTGAGAGAGACCCATTTGTTCCTTTTATGGAGTCTGTTCAGTCCATTTGATCATAGATGCTGCTTTTTTATGAGCCTTTTCCAATTCTATTATACCTTTATGAAGATGGGACTGGAGCTACATGCAATATTCGAGCTGCAGAAGCATCATTGTGCAGTACCATAATGATGTTTTCTGGTTTATTTTCATTCCCCTTTCTAAACCCTAGAAGGGCAAGTTGTTTTCCTGAAGACTAGGAAAAATTCAGCTGATCATTCTTAACCCCAAATCTTGCTCTGAAGTTTCAATGCTCATCCCAGAACAGGAGCTAGGATTATTTTCCCCCATCTCCGGTGTACCTCAAGTTCATTTAACTGTATTCTGCCTATATCTATATTTCTATTTATCTATGCATAATGATATTTTACCTGTCTTTTTTGTCACTTCAGGAGCTCAGCACTGGACTTTTTTAGGCAGCATTTCACCTGGGGACACGTGTCCCACCACAGGCCACTGGGTACTTCATCTCCTGGTGACCTCTCTCTGAGAAGACTCACCATTTATTTCTATGTTGTTTTCCTCCATAAGGAGAGGTTGTGGAACAGAAACTGTCTTCAAACTCTTCATTTTTAGACTGGAATCATCTGCTACCTCTCTAATGGCCCTGGCACATTTCCTCTTCCCCTTGGTTTTGAGAAAAGTGTGGCGTTTGTTTTTTGTCTCCTCATAACATTTTTGCTCTTCCTCTTGTTTTTATGACTTAAACATCTACAGTGAATGAATAATGCTCTTCTTAAGGACTATATGAAAACATCACACATTCCACCTGTATAACTGCTGAAGGCAGAGTATATACTACCACTACAGTCAAAGGAAAAACATGTTAAAGTATGACTGGGAGGAGGATTAGACCTTTAAAACTATTAAAACCAAACAAAAATAACCTAAGAAAAAACTTTGAGAGGCTACCTCAAAGTAGTTAACAAAATATCAAGGAATAAGAGTCTTATTTATGGGAAAACATAATATATTTTACATCAGAAAAGGAACAAAAAAAAGGAATCAGCCTGCTGAGAAAATGATCTACAAGGACATTAATAGAGACTGTTGTGACTCAGAATTGAAAGAACCAGAGCAAAAACGACAAAAGAAATTATCAGCAAAGCTTCACTATTCAGTCACTGAAGACAGAGACGAAGAATCTTGCAGGGATACATAAATTATGCACAAATAGTAGTATTTATCAGACCAAAAGGAATATTTACTGCCTAAAATTACTATGTAAAGACAGATAAACACTTTTCTGTAGTATACAATTAAATGTATGGTAGCAGAAAGCAAGCTTCAATACGACAACCCACACTGGATGAACAGCAGCATCCTTGCCTTGGAGGCATCAAGACCAGTCAACGCAATAAAATCTGTACTTGAAAACTGACCACAAAACCTGTCACATTCACTGTGACTGTACTTGTCCTGGAAAGAAACCTGGTTTTCTACACCTCCAAAAAATGAAACAACACGTGCTGATAGCAGTGACCTCGATGAGACACTCGGGAGCCGCGTTCCTTACTCGGCTCAGAGGCACCTTCCTTTCTCCATGCCAGACCCAGGCTCTGACAGCTAAATGCTAACACAGCGGCAAGGGCGACCCATGTGCCCACACAAGGATGTACTGCTGGCACAACGAATGTCTAAGGAGATCACCTGTCCTCCTCAGAGTTGGCAAGGCAAATGCCAAGCCCAAGCCATTCTCCATCTCCATTTCCAGGGCAGTCACTGTCTCTCCAGCTCCTCCTCAAGACCGGAGCGGGAATCCTGGCAGCTAACGCTGGATTGGGTGCGTGGGGAGCAACAGCCACAGATAAAATATCCACCTCCACGAGCTTTTTCTCTTTGTTTACTGTTGCACAGGCCAGTATGTCAATCAAAAGGCAATCAATCTGGCTTCCAAGAAAATCATACCGTGGTCTACACCGTTGTGAAACAAACTGACACCTCTGTGTGTGTCTGTAGACATCGCTGAACAACTGGTCTTACTGGGGAGGCCAGAGCACAATAAATACTGCAAATTTCCGACAGGCCTGCAAAGATTTCCAAATACATCTTTTTAGCATTTCAATCCATAGGAATATCTATTATTTAAAAAGAAACTTTTACAAACTCTCCACAGCCAAATCATCTTCTCCCCACACACTGATGAAAGGTTACAACGAAGGCTATGTGCAAAGAGTAAAATGCAGAGTGAGATGTGGTGATCATGGGCAGGAGAAAAACAAGAGGAGAAGAAATCCCATTGAAGTACCTCTTCCTACTGTTAGACCTTCTTTGGAGCACTGCACATTGGGCATTTATGTTTCTGGAGCTTAATTTTCAAAGAAATTATGTTTTAAAAATGAAAGCCATGTACTTTAATATTACATACTTCGATTTATCTTGCTTAAACAGCAACTTGCTTTTTTGTTTCTCGTTCTTACTACTATAACTCTCCCCAAGATCCACATCAGGTGACAGCAGAGAGGATTCTTAAATACTGCTAAGCAATTACAGCGGGAAAGTGGTGGGCTTTATAGTTAACAAGCAAGTGGAAGCATGTTTAATTACAGAGACTGTTATCTCAGATTTCTCTGTAAAAGAGGCAATTCTGACCAGGATGCTATAGTCTAATGACACATTAATTCTGCTTTATCATGTAATTTGGAGTGTGATTCCAATGAACTAATTGTGTGGGAATCTAAGGTGGAATTTATGATATGATAGCTGTTTACATTTTAGTACTTAGCAGTATAAAAGACACTGGAAAAAAACAAACCCAAACCTGCCTGAAAGGGGGGTGGGTAGGCAACTCAGCACCCAAAAAGAACAGCTATGTAAACAGGTCTGCACATAAAGAATGAAGGAGTCCACCCTTGGGTGACTAAGGAGTGAAATCCCAATGCCATCAGAGTTAAAAGCTGAGGTTGTGTTGCAAAGCTTTTGCTCCACAAAGCCAACAATAGCACAACATGTATTTTAATTTTTTTCTGTTTTTCTGAGTATTTCTGGGTTTGCTCTAGTGGTGAACATCTCTGTGGATAAGGGCAGCCACTGTAATTGCATAAAAATAGCAAAACTAGTAAGTCTCTATAAAGAGAGAACATTCATCCTTCTTCCCTGTTCACACCCTCCCCTCTTGCCTGTGGTTTATCTGGTATAGTATAAAACCTCATAGAAAAATCTATTGTTGCATAAGATCAACAGCAGCGAATTCAAACAGCCAAACATGTAATCTCTGGGGATTTTGGAATTCCAGGTGTTATTATATCTTTGACTTTCAAATCAAACACCATCAGCAAAGAGTTCTTAAAAAAAAAGAAACAAACAACAAATACCAATAACATAATAAAGCCCAGATTTTTTGCAAGTCTAAGAACTAAATGGGTTGAATCTTTAAATATTTTTACTGTATTTGTGTAACCACAGAGAAATGTAGGAAGCATAAATGGGTTGGGAAAAACCCAGACCAAAGCAAAAAAAAAAAAAAAAATTGCACCCCCTCTGTAAGTTTACAGGTAAGCTTTCTATTCCTTCCTAGGTTTTTATGATGAAACACTTCTGTGAACCTGATATTTAGGCTGCCAGATTGCCAGTGGAGATATGCTTTTCTTCAGGAAAGTTAATTATAGCTTCTTTTAAAAGATAATTGATGAAAGCCTGTGCCCCATTGACCATCTGTAACTTTATCACACTGGTGGCCCTAGTAACAGGATGCTGCACACACAGGTTCACCTCCAACTGTGGTGCTCCAAGTGCAACAGTACAACAGCATTGATAGATGAGCTAGAGAAGAAGTGTCAGGCCAGAACAATGTGCTATACACTGCACAAAAATACACTGAGTTGAAAATAAAAAAGTCTTATAAATGAGATTTATAGTCATTATAGAATCCAAGACTGGTTTGGGTTGGAAGGGCCACCCCCACCTTGGGCAGTGACATCCCTCCACCAGCTGAAGGTGCCCTAAACCCAATCCAACCTTTAGCTTTCCTAACCCAATCCCAGCTGCTCAGTTTCTCTGTATTTCTCCCAGGCTCCTGCCCTTCCTTCCACCCTTGGTAGGTGAGTGCTCAGATGCAACAGACCCTCTGTCTGAGAACTGTGCTAAAACAAGGCAGGCAGCGAGCTGGTAGTGACTAAGCCCACCAGAATCAGTAGGAGCATGGAATCAGCTGCTGGGGAGCAGAGAGAAGAGCCCAGTTAAGTGTGGAGCAGAAGGATTATTAGCAGCCACAAAACTGACAGTGAATTTTATTTTTAATATAACCTCAACAGGATTATGCAAGGCAAAAAGGATTCTGTGTGTAAGAAAGCACAATGGTTTATAGACACTGTTGTGCCAGGCAGTGTTTCCCAGGACATCCCCATTTCCAGATTTCAACAATGATCCCAGATCTTCAGCACAAACACCATTTGAAGGGAAGATGGAGATATGTGGCAAAGCAACACAGCAAAACCCAGGCAGCAGCCAGCGGGCTCTGTGCCAGCCCCTCTTCACCCTGCCCAGGGAGGGAAAAATCACTCTTTGTGTCCAGGATCACTCCTTGTGAGATACACAGCCCCAAGAATTCTGTCAGGATTTATTATAAACAAAACTCTATTTGGTACTCTCTCAGGAGAAGCATTTCACAAACAGCAGGGCCTCAAGTGAAATGATCATAAAGCAAAGCCCAGTACAGAGCTATATTTCTCTGAGAAAAGCTGAAAAAAATGTGGGAAGTTATATATGTCTGTAAGAAGATGATATAGGTTTGATACATCTCTGTATGTCACCAGCTCCTCACTAATATGATCTAGTGTCAATTTAAGTTGGCAATTACATTCTGATTTTCAGGAAGATTCTGAGTTGCACCGCGCATTGTACCATATTTTAAGAGTTGGATGTAAATAATGTGGGGTATATGTCCTGAAGTGTAACATTTTAGTGTTCTCCTTAAAGTGACTGCTTTGCCCTCTGGCTCAGCCTTCCCCAGACTGTGCTTCTGTGACAGCGAGAATCTGAGCAGAGGCTGCCCATCGAATGCTTTCCCTGCCAGCAAACAACAAAACCCGACAAAAGGCAAGGTGGGGAACGGGGGTGGAAGCCCATTTCTGCATTTTCTGGTACTGAATGATGCAGCAACGCTCTCTGAATGTCACAGATCACCTTCAGAGGAGCCAGCTAGCACTTCTGACATGCAGCAAATCACAATTCACTCAGCCATATTCTGTTTTCTGTAGCTCATCTCCAAGATCCTCTGTGGCATTATCTCTTTGGGACTGTTTTCATTTCTTTTTAAAGACTGTGGTCTTTAAAAAGAAATGAAAATGCAGTCTTTAAAAAGAAAACAAAATGTCCACCTGTGATGCTCTGATGGTCTGTAAGGGGTTGACAAACCCCTTATAGACCATCAGAGCATCACAGGTGGACCGAGCTGCCCAAACTAAGCCTTTGGGGTGTTGCCAGGTCCCTCTGCAGGCTCTCCACTCTTCATTATAGAATTTCTTAACTCTGTAGAATTCTCATGCCCTGTAAAATTCAGGAATGCTGCAAAGTACTGAATGACCCCACTCACTTTGCTGCTGTTGCTTTGATCTTACAGATTTCTGACTTCTGTTCTGCTCAGGCTTCTCTTAAAGTTATTAGGAAGTCACCAAAACAAAACCCAACCAACCAAAAAAAAAAAAATCACAGGAAAATATAAGTCATCTAGTCCAGCCTCTCACTTGAAAGCTGTATGGAGACTCTCCAAGGATGGAGACTCCTCAACAACCCGGGGGCCCTGTTCCAGTGCTTGACCATCCTCATTGTAACACTGGTTTGAGATAAATTTTTCCTACCCAGTAAATACCCCAACAACAGGCAGAAAAATTCCTCTTCTAAATTTCAGGGAACTAAAGGCACAAATATGACTGTCTCAACGGTTCTGCAAATTTCACCCAGTCACAGAAAATGAATAAGAACCTTCAATCCCATTTTATTACTTTCATACACCACCAAGAAGGCTGTGGACTTGGTTCATTACACAAGGTAATGAGTAACGGGGTATACACCTTCTAGAGGTGGGATTTTACTTATAAATGATTGCTGGAATGAGTCAAAATTCATGTCCAAGTACTGCAAAGTTTAATCATGGGCACGAACAATATATTCATGCACAAAAGCCAGTACATACTTTTAATTATTACTAACATGATTCCAATCTCATGCTTGAATGATCTGTATGTGCAGTGCAAGATAATTGTCAGTCACAGTGCATAATTCAGACCATCACAGAAGATGCTTCACTAAGGAACAGTCTGCATTGTGTAAAGCCTTCCTGTTGATACAAAACACAATCTCTCTTTTCCATGTTGAGTATTAAGCCCAGAGGTTAAGCTTTGATTTTGCTCGCTGAACTAAGCATTTTAGTGTTAGCTCACAGAGATCTATCTGCCCAAGAAAGGGGCTAACTTCTGCATATGGGGTTTTGGGTCTCTGGCAGCCTAGGGGAAGAAGCCAGAGGAGCTCTCTCAGCAGGGATCACCACTCAGCTCACACAGCTAAGTAGCAGGTCCTAGGAAACACATAGCTGCTTTTCTGAGTCATGTAATTTATGTCACATGAATCAAAGGTCTGAAGGGTCTTATGACAGCAGTAATGACCAATAAAGATATATCCATGCTATCCATAACACACCAGCACTCCTAAACAAGCAAAGCCTCTCTGACCTAGAGACTGCACACTTTAACCTACCTCTCTCCTTCCTGCTTCAGTGTCCTCTTCCAAGCCCTGCAGTTCTCCACTTTCTGCTTCCCTGCCTATCCCAAATCTCACAAACTCAGAGAGACCCATCCCAACTCTCACCCTCGTCTCTTATGCAGCTGAGGATTTAACTGTATCCCCTTTACCCACTGGCTCAGCTTCTTCTCTTGTCCGCTGCATACTGCTTGCTGGCTTAGACTGGAAACCTTTGGAGGCACTGACAGTACCAGCACACTTACATTCCTATTACAATTTCAAGCCTAATAACAAACCCAACAATTACTACATTAACGTCATGATATCGACAATAATTCAACTACTACTATTCTTACTATGTTAATGCTATGATTTTAATTCAGGACATTACCCATTGGCACCCACAGGGGTCCTAACAAGAGTGAAACATCTCGCTGGAAGAACATCTGCTCTGTGGTCTGCCACCATTACCTGCTGTGGGCAGACTTGGACTCATATACTAATGCAACCAGCCCCATATTCTAGTGCAACCAGAAGCTCCACTGCATTACTGCAGCCTCAAACCAACATATTCTGTCTGTCAGAGAGATGCAAACCCCTGTAACTTATCAGAAAATAGCATATGGTAATGACTGCCTCTGAAAGGTACGGTGTGTTAGAGGCAATAAAAAATACCAGTTTTCAACTTCTGTTTCAAAGGGATTCCCATCACTGTGGAGGCAGGAGGCTCCCTGGCTCAAACCATGATATATGGATTTTTGCTATCAGGAACTGAGTCTAAAATGACATCAGAGATTCCTCTCTGCTCACGTTACTGACCTTCTCATAGCATTTCCTCCAATTACCTTAAAGAGGATGACTTTTCTGACTGCCGATCCCGACGGCTCCAGCTGAGAGCTGGAGAGACAAACAATTAAACTTTTGATGGCAGGTGCCCTGAAGAGGCAGGCAGGGCATTGATTTTGCTCCTGACAAACACTGTGCCAAAGATCAGAGCCAAGACCCAACTGGCTAATGGCGTGACATTTGTTAAAAGCAGAAATTGTCTCAGAGAGGAGCACTCCTTCGCAGCAGGAGCAGGAACATTTTGGAAGATGAGAAGAGCATGAATGAATGCAGTGATAGCACCTCTCAGGGTTACAGGAGATGCTTTACAGGCCTCAGAGCAGCTTGCTCTCATACTGTTGATCCTCTGTTCGCAGCCCCTGTGTCACCCACCTCAGAAATGGGTGACCCGTCCCCCCCCGCACGCAGCACTGCCTCTCCTGACAGCATCCACAACAGGCAGCCCCAGGTTTGGGGTTGTAGAATTGAGGACCCTGCTTCCATGCCCTGGCAGAAAGGGGAAAAGCTGCAGGAATGCCAACCAGGCACAGCTGTCTCCAGGACATACACTGGAGGGACGCTGTGGCAACTGCCAGCTGTCATGAGGCATCAGAACACTTCAGCTGAGCTACACTTGTCACTGATTTTAGTCTGCGTCAGTGCTAATATCAGAGGGAGCAGGAACAGCCCAGTTCAGTTTGCAGCAAACAATTTGTGTGTGTTGGAATAATAGTATGAAGAAAAAAACCCTTTTTATGTGCAGTCTGAACAGAGCTGCTACGAACACCCCAGAGAGAAAAGCACCCCCTGATCACTTCAGCACTAACCAGGCCTCCAGCAGCACCCAGAAAGCCCTAAGGCATTCAGTGTGTAACTAGGGGCAGACAGAGAAGCTAGTGCATGCCTAAAAGTATGGTTACAATTCAAAAATATTACTTTTGTAGTCAAAATTATTTATAAAAATGAAAATCTGATACTATCAAGCATATGGGAAACCCTGGGCTGATTTTACCAGTTATAAAGTCCTTTGTGTCACAACCCACATGCAAGCTTGACAACGCTTCCAGTGTGCAAGATTCCTTGTCACCAACTCAATGTTTTACATTTCTATAACTCCCTTCAGGTGTTGCAGCCAATTGCAGCAGCACAGCTGAGACCAGGACCTGGACACAGTCACTCATCATGAACCACTGAAAAAGTGACATCTCTCTACAGCTCCCAAAAGGAGGGGGGAAACTATGCATGTTTCATCTCATTATTTCTCATTTCAGTGCAATTTTCACCTTGGTTTTCTCTGCAGTAACAGGAGAGTCAGAGTACTCCTAAAAAAACCCACAAAATACAAGGCTTTATGGTGTATTAACTCCAAAGCTGGAAATGAGAAACTATAAGTGTTGTCAGAAGACTTTTTTTCCCCTTGCTTTATTCTCAGCTTGGTTTTGCAAAACCTGTGAGAGCCAAACCTGACCTGACACGAGCCCATCTCAAGAAAACCCACTGAAGTCAGAGAAATTACGGTTGTGTGAAACTGGTATGGGGAGTGAGATGAAAACCGTTCCCCCCAGCACGGAGGGCTGGGAGGAAAGACTCAGACCACAGCTTGCTTACCTGCAGGTAAGCTTTCCACAGCACCTCACCACAACAAATGGATCACACAAACAAAAATCCTTGTGGATCTCTTCTGATCTGTATCTTTTAAGGGTAAACATAACATTTCAGAATACTTAATGGAGGAAAAGAGCTCCTTCTAGCTCCTCAGTGTGAAAGTTACTACCATTATTCCCCCTGGCAGGCTCCTGCTGCAGCTGAAAGGGTTGGCAACAGCAAACAGGCAGTGCCAATCAAAAGGGGGCTGCATGAAACCCACTCCCAGGAACGCACCTGCCCATCAACCCCACAGCCTCCAGAAGCCGAGCATCCCTGGCTCGCCCTGAGACCACTAACAACACTACCCAGAATGGAAACACCTCAGAAATTTGCACTAGCTACAGAACATATAAGCAAGCAACAGGTAAAATGTCTCCCCTGGCTAAAAACCTTGCTACCTGCTCATTGTTGGTCCGTGCCCAACCCCACACACATATCAGAGACTTAACAATTCCTCGCTCCCAATTCCGATGTGCGTCCAAGCCAGGAAGGTCTCCTCGGCTTCATTTAAAGGCTCCATCACCCACCCCAGCTCAGCTCCAGTTGGATGATCAGCAGGATCACAATATTTAGTCTTGACACTTCCTCTCTCTCTCTCTCTGCTCACCAGGAATGGAGCAGACAAGGCATCTTGAACCCAGGGCAGCAAACCAGCATCAACTGCTGATGGAAAAAAACCCCACACCTGGACAAGTTCATAGAAAATAAATCCACAAGTGATATTAAATCAAAAGAAACCACCTCAGCCTCAGCAAGCCCAAAGAACACTAGCTGCTAGAGGATAAAAGAGCATTTTTGACTGACAGGCTCATACTACTCTTAGATTCTTCCCCAGGGATCAAGGCCACCGCTTTCCATGCTGTGCTGTGCACCCTGAAATCACTGCAAACCCTCCTGAAAAAGTCATGAAGCCAAAACCAAGAGGGAGAGGAGCAAACATGAAGGCAGCAAACTGAACAGACTTAGCTGTGAGGGTCAAAGAAGAAAAAATAAAATTGCATGTTTGAAGCCAGAAGAGCAAACCTGGAGCAGAACACCTGCAGCACAGCCTCATGCCTCACTCAGTCTGCTGCCAATCCTCTGCTGGCTGAGGGACTGGAAACCATCTGTGTGGACACGTTGGAAAAGGTGCCAGAGCTAAGACAGACCCAGATCACTCTGCTGCAGGGGCTGCCTTGGTCTGGCACCAGAGGACTCACTGCCCAGTAGTGGAGAGGGGGTTAGGTGAGGCTGAAGGCCACAGCCCACCCTGGGCATGGGGCTGTGCTGGAGGGAGTGCTGCCTTCTGCCAGGACATGGAGGCAGCACTGGCTCTCAGGTGTTCCCAGGAGCACCAGGGCACAAAGCTGAAGCTCTGACTGAAACAGAAAAAAAGAAAAAAACAAACAAACAAAACAAAACAAAAAGGGAGCAGGATATTACATCACCCACATGATTTTAAAGCCATGGTTCCTTGGGGAGTAGCATTAGCAATACCTGAAGGGCAATAAAAGCTTATTCTGAGGTTTCTTTTTAAATGTGGAATATCCTAATAAATTATGTATCTAGCAGAATAATCCAGAATCCTAACAGTGAGGTTTACTCAGAGACCTAAAATACACCCAGTTCTGAGTAGGAACAGGGCTCTTAAAGACAATTTTAAAACAATCTCTAAATACAGTAGGAGAATACTCATTCAGAAAAAAGTTATTTGATTCACTGGGATTCTCCTTTCACACTTTACCATCTTCTTTCTTAAACACTATGATGTGTTCACATGTTTTATTTAACATTCCAGGTTTTCATTTTTCCATCCTTTCTCTGAATGGTGGATACAGAGCCCTACCACAGCTTTATTTATTTATTTATTTGCACCACAGGTTTATTTATTCCCTGGGAATCATGCCTGAGCTTACATTGTTATGCTCCCATGCATTTGCCCACAAACACTTAAGGAAATGTGATGCTCCCTATTATTTTCTGTAACAATCCCGTTTACAAAGAAAAAAAAAATCAACTCTTATCTACTATAAGCACTACAGAAAGAGAAAGAAGATGAAATGGTGTGAAAATGAGGTGTCTATAGGTTTCCCAACACCCTGAGATGTTGTTTATACAGAGGCCTTGCCAGCAGACTTTTCCACCTTCCCTTCCACCTGTTGTCCCCGCTGTGTCCATATGTAAAGTATCCCTCACTGTGAGCCTTGCTGAGCCAGGCTAAACACACCCTGCAGGCTATGTAAAAGGACACTGTAAGCATCTACCTCCTTTTGTGGCATCTACCACCTATAAAATTAGCAGGAATTTATAAGGAGGGAGTTTACAAGGATCTGGGAATAGCAGTGCTGCTGTCTTTCTCGGTGCAAAGAATCACTGCCATCCCTCTGGAGACCCTCTTGGACCTTTGGGTCCAAGCTGGGACATAGAAAGTTCCATCTGAATCTAAGGAAGAACTTTTTCACCTGGGAGGGAAAGAAGGAATGTGCTAGGGCTGGGTAAAGTGGAGAGAGGAGGTGGGGACAGGTTCCCCCCATCTCCAACTCCTGCATCCTTGTGACTCAAGGAGTGGAAGGTAAAAAAATATAATCATTAGACAAGATATTTTTCCTCTAAAATAATTAAAACATAGCAATGCATGACCTGCACTCTACCATGTTTTGCCCAGTAAAATACCCTTCACAAACAGTGAGGGGGGAGCAGGGGGAAGCAGTGGGGGGAAAGGAGAAAGATGTGTACAGAGTCCCTTCTGTCCTTGGAAATAATTTACTAAATTGCTGATGTGGAGCTCTTATGTGTCAGGGAAGAAAGGTGAGCAAATAATCATCCAAATATATTTGAAAATCCAATTTCAAAAATTGTTTTCTCTACTCAATTTGTTGCTTCCTCCTATCTGAATGTCACTGCACATCACTGAAGGCCTCCCCGTAACCTTAGCAACCTCCACATCCCAGCTCAGGCTGGCAGCCACGACATCCCAAAATAAGTTCCTTTAAAGTCAAGTGTAATGCCTGCTAACATGTTCCCCAGTGCTGGCATATTTAAGGGCATTGTGCTCTGGGAATCCAGCCTCTATCTAGCTGGAGTCAGCGGGTATTTCTGAGCGTGCCAAGGCTGGAGGGGCTGTTCTCCCCTCGCCCCCCAGAGCTGGAAGGGGTTCAGCATGGAGCCTGTGCTGGCCTGTGTGACAGCAGAGCAGAGGCAGTGTGTGCTCACAGGGGGGGAATAAACCATGCACTAATCCCAGAGCTGATGCTAATTTGGGCAACAGCCTGCTTGATTTTTTTTCTCTCATTTGTGTAATTACTTACGAGATAAACCAACTCAGTTACAAAAACCAAAGAACGAAAATCTGATCATTAAATATTATCTCTTTGAAAATCTGTTACTCCTTCCACAGTGTAAGTTGGTTTATAAATTTCAGTGCCCAGCATTACTGCTTATCATCAGCCCTGGAATGCAAGAACTTGCAGGGCAAACCCATTAGAAGATACACCAAGTCAAAAAAGCCTCACGTGAGACATTCATTAGCAACACACTTTAGTTTAAATGCAAACAATTAGCATTGTTATACTAGTGCTCTGTGAATAATTAAGCTAGCAAATTTCACCTTCAGAGGGTTGGGGTTTTTGCGAGCAAGTTGTCTGTAAGGTGACTGAAATTCTCCAACTCCAGAATATTTGAAATTCATTATTTTTTCATCCAACACAGTTAAGTTACAAACAGCCAGTTTCAGATATGTAACATTCACACACAGTGGTTAGTAACTTAATCTCTGTTAGCAGCTGAAATGACTGATCCCACCTACATGGGACCACCAGAAGGCCCAACTGAATACAGCTGGTTGAACATCCACTAGCCCTCCATGGGATCATCTAGCAGAACACCAGCAAGCTGCAGTTATTATTACTACCTGAACACATAATTTCTCTATCACCGATACTGCCTGTGGATCTCTCGTTTCTACTGGAAGCAGAAAATGAAAACAGCTTTGCTGAGAATAATCAGTGCTTGAGAAGGACTGGGTTATAATCTGATACAAAGCTACTGCTTGGCCTCTCAGAAAGCATCGCCCCTTTCTTGGGGAGCAGCAAAGGGAGACAGCTACTCCTCCCACCAGCTTCCCAGCAGGCCAGAGGACAGCAAACAAACCCCATGTGCTGCAGCCACAGGGAAGGACCATGCTGCACATGCCAGACAGCAGAAGGGGAACATGAAGAACACAACAGCAAATCTAGATGCCAAAGGAAAGGACAGAAACACCCCTTTCTGTTACAGCTTGTGAGATGTTTACCCTTCCTGCCAGTTCGCAGCAGCCTCTGTTAGTCCTCAGTGACAGCTTACTTGGTTCATGCAAATCCGGTTCCTGTATAATTTTCCCCCTTTCAGAAACTGGAATCTGTTTCAGAAACAGATTATTTCTATGACAGCTAGAAGCTGTCAGGGCAACAGAAAAAGACAACACAAAACTGGCACAAAGTCGCAACTGGAAGTGGAATAGAAGAAGGTCAGAAACTGCAGGAAACCATTTTGACCAAAGCCAAATGCATTTTCCTAACAGGAGGAAAAAGGTTCTTAGCTAAATATAGGCAAGAAACACTCTCGTTATTTCCCCTCCTTATCTGCCCCCTACTTTCTACCATCCTTCCCACATGCAATTTTTTTGCCAGGGCTGGTTGGGGCTGGCTGATTCTTGAGACAGGCTGATTGAGAAGCACTCCCCAACACAGCAAGGTCCTCAGGTGCCCAGGTAGTTACCTTGCACACTGTCCCAACCATGTATTTGTTCTCTGGGGTGTGGAATTCATACCTGGCAGACACAACCAAAGGGCTTTAGTTGTCTCTGCTGCATGGTTCACTGGGAGTAAACCAGGAATTGTGCTTCTTGCACACACCTTGCTTGCACAATGGCCTGTCACCTCAACGATCCCCTTGGTCTCCTCAGCTTCCCTCGCCGGGCACAAACATCCAATCGTGTCTTTCCTTCTTGCACAACAGATTTTACACAGGGATTTCAGGGGTGTTTTGTAACAGTATATGTGTATAGGATGAAGCCTCTGCCCATCCTGATGGAATTCTGTTTCTCCTGTGCAGCTGCAATTCTGTGATGGAAGAAAGGACCTAAGGAGCTGCCTTCAGTTCTGCCTAAAGCTTCACCCCCTCCTCCATTTACTGAAATCTATGATTTCAATCAAGCCTCCTTTAAGGTGGCATACTCTCAACTCCCACCCATGGTGACTCCTTCTGGTATTTGGAGCATTGCCTGAAATTCTCCCCAAAACGCAGGGAAGGATCTGGTAACACTCATAGCAAAGAATGTATCAGGGTGGATGACCCAACAGCTCTTGCCTCTGTTTTCCAGCCTTCTGAGATGTGTGGCACCCCTAGAACCTGAGAGCACTTCAAAAAAGTAACAGGATGGACATATGATCTGCCCTCTCTCTTGGATCCCCTGGCTCCAGCAAGGGGGACACACCACCACAAATATTTAATCAAAGGCACGACAGCCACATCTGTTTTCTCTTTCAGAAATAAAGCCAGTGAGCATGAGGTGGAAAAGTGGCTATTTAAATGTTGGGAAAAATCTGAAGTGGACTTGATTGAAAAACCCCTCTAAATGATTCTCACGCTTTATTTTATGCCTCCTAGTTCTCCAGGTAAGCAAAACTGAACACACTTTTATTTAGAGTGTTTGGCTCATTTATTTTGTTGTGTCAACAAAGCATTTCATCTCTCAGCAGAGCTGATCCAACCTTCCTCAGGGCTTAGAGTTACCAGGAGCCTCAAGTCACTATATCAAGAGAACAACTGATAAACACAACCCAACTCTGAAAGCTCCTATGAAAGAAATGGGAGCTCTACCTGATGAACACAAGTGTTATTAAAATTGCAATGACTAAACCAATCCTGAGCTGAAAATGTCACACGAGAGAATATTGATGAGAGATTAAGTCTTGGATCTAATTTGCTCTATTTAAACAGTAATTTGACATTGCTAGAAGCACAGTAAATGGTTTTCTAACTCGTTTATTTAAAAGGTCTTGGCCAGGATTGCTAGCTGCTTGTAACGATCTTCAGAAGGACTGAATTAAAAATACAAGACTTGGAAAGGATCAAACAGCTACTAGAAAAATTTAGGGGCAGGAAAGGGAGTGATTAACTAAAGCAATCCACCTTGGAAAGAAAAGGGATGAATCAGAACTGAGGTTTGTGCAACTGGAATGATTCTTGTGTTTTGCCACTGACCATCCCAACGTATGACAGAGCTCAAGTGACAGAGTTTGTACATCTTTAAAATGTACAGTGCCCAAGCTATTGGGCAGGGAATGCTGGCAGCACTGCTTAGCCAGGCAAGCCTGATACAGCAGGAGATTCCCTGCCAGGAAAGGGCTGGAGCTGTGGGCAAACCAGGCAGAACTCTGTGAACTGAGAGGGAAAAGATTGACTTTAGAATAACTTCAATAATATGCTTCTGTTCCAGAAAATAAGTTCCTATATTCAGGAAACTCCAGAACAGTTGTTTGAAACACCCATCACAGAATAGACCAACAACTGAGCAAACAATGGCCAAAAATGTGCTCACAGATGAAAATAAAGGGGAACAAGTCCCTACACAATGACCTGCCAAATGTGCCATGCGGATCACTGAGCTGGAATGTCCAGCAATCTCTGTTGATTCTTTACTGTATCAGGCAACAAAACACTTTGTAGAAAAGCACCTATTTGTGAAAGCTTTCTTTAGAGACTGGATGTGGCTGTGTACTCATACTTTCTTACAAAATCTGGATCCCTGTGGTGAACTTGCTCATCTACATCTTAGTCAGATGGCATGAAGGATAGTGGTGAATGTGAGCAGCAAACCCTTCTAAGATTCCTTCTGCTTTGCTCATATTAAAAATAGCAACGTGACGGTTGACTTTCTGTAGCATGTGGAGTGCTGCAGACACACAGAGCATCTTCTGACATGCTCAGCTCCCCCATCACCAAGAGGCTGCCTCTGCTCTCAGAGTATTTCTGTAGCACTCAGAAGCTGCAATCCAAAAAAATCCTCCAAACAAGAAAGAAGCTAGATTTGAGGTTGGGCTGTGAGATTTCCGGAAGGCTTGATGTAATCGCATGAATCATCTTCTAAACAAAAAAAAATAAGGTTTTACTGCTAAAGTGACTGAGCTACAACTCTGGAAAATAGGACTTATCTATCTAAAGATGCCCAAGCAAAGGATTAGCAGCTTTGGTGTTTGCAGTGACCACAGGGTAGATGATCACTGTCACAGAATCAAGACATACACAGAGATGGAGTGAAATGATCCAGTGTTTATACACTCCTCTGCTGACAGCAAAAATCACTGTGAATCAAAATAGGAAGTGGCAAACTCGATAGCTGAGGTGGCCTTCATGGTATTTAACTTGACAAGACTTTCTGCCCTAACGTGATCTGAATAGTTGCCTTGCCACATTTCCCCTCCTAACCATATTGGGGGGGGAGGGAATCCAACCCAACAAACCAGAGCCCCTGTAGCATTCAAGTCAGAAGACAGATACAATCAGGAAGAAGTTGCGACAAATTCATGTCCAATGAACCTGCTATCCACTCCTGTTAGACTCAATCCTTCTGCCCACACACAGACTGCAGCCACAGCTCCACGTTCCAGCGAGCAGTGCTGAGGGACAAACTGTGCTTAAATGGAAGGATGAAATAACAGCAGAGGTGGGGAGTGTATTTTTTTAAAGTAGATCACGTTGATAGAGCCACAGAAACTCCGTAGTAATTCAGGGATTTTTAATCATCCTGTGGAGAAAAACTTCATCTCAGTTTTTAAAATCATAGAATCATAGAATGGCTAGAGTTGGAAGGGACTCCCAGAGGTCATCCAGTCCAACCCCCCCTGCAAGAAGCAGGGACACCCCCAACTAGATCAGCTTGCTCAGGGCCTCATCCAACCTGGCCTTGAACGTCTCCAGGGATGGGGCATCCACCACCTCTCTGGGCAACCTGTTCCAGTGCTCCACAACTCTCACGGGAAAGAACTTTTTTCTAATATCCAATCTAAATCTCCCTCCCTCTATTTTGAAACCATCACCCCTTGTCCTGTCACAAGAGGCCCTACTGAACAGCCTCTCCCCATCTTTCTTGTAGGCCCCCTTGAGGTACTGGCAGAGCGCTAGAAGGTCTCCCCGGAGCCTCCTCTTCTCCAGGCTGAACAGCCCCAACTCTCTCAGCCTGTCCTCATAGGAAAGGTGCTCCAGCCCCTTTAGCATCTTTGTGGTATTTGACCATAGTACATTTTATTAACAAAGTGACCTCCAATGGGATATGAAACGCACATCACCAAAGGCACCAGGAAAAGCAGAGGGAGAAGAGAAAGAGATAACAAGTGTCATCTGCTTGGCACTGCTATGACCAGGACATGCTGTACTCACCAAGCAATCAATAAGAAAACACAAGGCACAGACTGCTGCTGTGTTTAACACACCAGCAATTCCTTAACTAGCCAGCATGGAACAAGATCAGGGCGTTTAAGGAATGGGAGAAGCACCAAGCCAGTTCACGTTAAAAATGCTGATAATTTAAGACATGATATAATGGAGATTTTTCAGTAACAGACAGGCAGCACCTAAGATGGTTTTCATCAGTGCTTAAGTAAGTCTGAAAAGCCCCAGACTTTGTTTAATTACATGAGTCTTTTTTTTTTGTTAGCAGATCTAACAGCAGTGCTTTTCTACCTCTCTAGTAGAATTTGTAGGAAGTCTACTTTTCATCTTTACTAAGGTGGCTCTGGCAATACAGACAGTTGATATCCTATTGCTGTAGAAAGCACTGCTGAAAATATCAAGTGCACACACCAAAGGACCATGGACCCACCACGGCTATTTCCACAATTTTCCATGATGCTCATCCACTCAGGGGTACAGATTTGGAAAGCCCCCATAATTGTAAGAGACTGGAAGACAGTACAGTGAAAAGCAACAGAATTCACTGTATTCTAAATATACATAGGCTCCTGAAAGCAACACACAAGCTCTAGAAAAGGCACGAATATGATTAATATCGTGGTCTATTTTATTTAGGTAATTTTTTACCACATTTTGCAATTAAATTCTCTGAGCTGGAGCTGTAAATGTGGTCTCTGTGCAATTATTTGATCAGCTCCCTCCTTAGACTCCATATAGCCAAACAGTTTAGTTTAAAAAAAATAATAGTAAAACCTTTCCACATTTTACTTTTCCTCCTGGAGATCAAGTACAAACATGGGAGAAGATTTCAGTGAAAAATTACAATTACCTGCAGAGTTCCTGCAATATGAGGGAAAGCAGAAAAGTTACACTCAGACCAGACTTTTGTTCAAAGTTTAGCAGGATTGCTTCTTGGGGACTACCCAACTCCCAGGCAGCATTTACAAGCTAGTAGTTAGGGGAAAAATCTTTTCATAAAATTCTGGGACCTCTGTGCAAGGGACAGAAAGACCTTAGAGACCAAACAGGTTGACATCCTAACGGGCACATATCCCTATCTAACATTTCAGCTCAGAGATCCATCCAGCATTAGCAGTTTTCAGAAGTATTTGAAGTACCATGTTTTTAAATATATACATGGGTTTATAACTTGACCTGCATTTTAGTAAAAGCAAGATTGTGAAAGGCAGCTGTACCTCAAAAGGAAAGGTCACCCAACAGTTATGAGCAAACCAACCATCTCTCCCATACCTCACGGCACGTGGCCATACAGATTGCCCACAGAAGCCACACTGCCAAGTCAGCAAATTTCAGCACAAGGACCTAACTCCTTAGTTCTGTTCCAATTTATGGAATAAGAAAAAAGCTCTGTTTCAGCTCTCAGCTCAGAGACAGAGCAAACACATGAAACCCCATTATATTTATAGCTTAACAGTGTTAATTATCATTACAGGTTCAACACTGCAGTTGAACATTTTGCTGGGTTGATAAATTAACTTTACCCTGTGAACACATGAAACCAAGTGAGAGCAGTAGCAGAACATTTCCCTTTACATGCAAAAAGCCTGTCCCTGGGGTTCTACCATCACTGCACCCTGGGTTTAGAGGGTATTATGATTTCTTCTAAAATCTTAAACTGAAATCTTGTTTCATTCTTGTCATACACATTATTTTTAATTCTAGTTCTTTATTATAAGTATTTGCTCAAGAACTCAGATGGAAGGAATTCAAAGTATGGCTTTGTTTTGAGCCTTGTAAAGGGAACATGAAGACGAACAGGTGAGGGGCTGCGTCAGGAGAGCAGAGAGCAAGACCTAGACAAATTTTAATAAGAAAAATCCCCTTTCTTCAGATACTGCATATTATCAACAGTAACAAGCTTTTTGTTTCTCCTTTTCAAAAAAAGCAGAATGTCCTCTAACAAACTCAATTTCTTCAGAAAGATCTTTTACCAGATGCAAAAACATGTTAGGGCAATTTCCTGGTTTTGCTGTGGGTGTTTTTCCCCCCCTCCCAAAACATCACAGTGGGGATGGATCCCAACTTACTGCATTTTCATGATGTGGTGGTTTGCCCCTGGCTGGAGGCCAGACTCCCACCAAAGCTGCTCTATCACTCCCCTCTGAGCTGGACAGGAGAGAAAATACATGTTGAGAGGCTTTGGAGTGGAGATAAGGACAGGGAGAGATCATTCCCCAATCAGCATCATGGGCAAAACAGACTCAGCACAGAATAAAGGAAAGAAATTCTCTATTTATCACACTACACACACACACAGAGACCAGAGTTGGGTAACAAGTACAAACAGCTCTTAAAACACCTTTCCCTCTCTACAGACCTCAGTGTATCCATGATTTCTCCTCCCCAGGATGGCACAGGGGAAAGGGGGGAATAGGGAATGGAGGCTTCAGTCTGTGGTCAGTTCCTCGGGAGTTGTTCTCCTTCTTGGGGGGGCATTTCTCACATCCTTCCCCTGTGCCAGCCTGGGGTCCCACCCACGGCAGACTCTTCCACGACCTTCTCCACATGAGTCCTCTCCCACAGGGCCTCGGCTCTTCCCCAGCTGCCCCAGCGTGGGTCACTGCTATAAACTCACAGAATGTCTCTCAGTCTGTGGTGGGTTTTGCAATGTGGCTTCTTTAAGAAGTGGCTATAAAGTTTCTTAGGGGTCCAACAAAGCAAATCCCAGCTGGGCTCCCAAGGCCCAATCGCAAACCCTGTTGCTGACAAGGCCGGGCCAATCAGCGCCGGTCACAGGCCTCTGGGAATCACATTTCAGAGAGAGAAAAACGCAAACATAACTAATCATAACAGAAGAGAAATATCCTTTTAAGGTTAGTCTCAGAACAGTTCTGTGCTAATGATTCTGTATTAAGGTAATAAAATACAAATTCTAAATGTCTTCCTTCCAGAACGACCTGTTTTCATGAGAAGACAGCATTGTCTTCCTGATTTCCTTGTCATTAGAAGTCACGGTTATTATGCCTGTGTCATTAACTACTTTTCAGCGAAGTCTCTGGTTAATTGTTTGCTCCACAACAATCTTTTTCTCATTCATGCATTGTTTATGAGGCTTTTAACTGGCTTCTTGTTTATTGAGATCTGATTTACTTGATTATACTCTCATCCATTGTTTAAATGAAAAAATATTCCTCAAAGTTGTTACTAGGTTGTGGCCATTAATTATTGCTGCGGCATCACCTCTTTTAGATGTATCCCCTTCCACGTTATTACTTTACAAAGATTTGTTTTCTGCAAATGGTCCATGGCAGATTTATAATATTTTCTCTGGAATATACAAAAAATAGAATGCTTGCAGAGGGCCACAAACACATAAAAATAAAGGAAAATAACTGGGAGAATTAAATGAATTGCTGTTTATGATACATGTGTTGACCTCAATTCAGCTCACAGCTTAAAGAAATCATGCAGATGGACAGATGTAAAATCACTGCTGGGCAAAACTGGTCTTTTTAGGGTAATCACATGAATGATAAAAATCAGTTCATGTTCAACCAAAGCAGAATATTTAGGTTTTTATAACAGTCATGTATACATTTGTTTCCCTAAAACAAAGAATTCATTCTGCTTTTTAAAAACACATGTCCATTTTGAAATGAAAAGTTTCCAATTGTTTCTATTCCCACAGTTCTCTCTATATGTAGGAGGCTACTTCCATCACCATATGGCTCTTTTTTTTCTTAACACCTTTTGAAGAATTGTGGAAAAAATGCTTCAGGTGTAGCTGTACACTGGGTGTTAAGAGTGTTTAGAGATGAAAGCCCATCAGGCTCAGGGTAGACAAGCTGTAAGCATCTGACCTTGCCACTGCCATGCTCTCAGAGAAGAGTTCTAACTGCAAGCACTGCTTTTGCTGGTAGGGATGTGTCCCGATCAGCCTCACGGCACAATGGATTTCTGCCGAACGATGGATCAGAAAGTGGCTCTTTCTGTATCTCACCCCAGAGGGGACCAGGCAGTGTTGCAGTAATAAATGAAGCAATTTGTATACACATGCAGATTATAAAGCAGCCTAGATGGATGTTCTTAGAGTAAGCACCGTGTTCTGCAGACACAAAGTCACTCTCAATAACTTCACGACAAATGCCAAGCTGCGCTGCTTTGCGTTTAACCCAACGGGCAAAGCCACCTCCTGTCCCCCACATAGGTACAGACCTCACACAGACTGAAACTGGGTGTCTTGAGGTAACTTCTTATGTCTAGTAAGCAAGATAAACTCCACCAGCATCAAGCACCACCTCCGTACTGATAGAGGTGCATCCACGCTCAGGTTTATGCCTCTGGCTACAGTAATACTGTTATATATATACACATATATAATGCTGTCATACAGGTAACCACTAACTCACCTACCTGTAGAACTGTATTTTTAGCACAGACTGCAGTTTGCAGAAGAAAGGAAGGGTAAAATTCTGGTGGGCAAATCTGAAGTTTCTTGCTTGGACACCAGTCTAAGCCCTGAAACCAGCAGGCTAGGCAGGACCCCTCTATATGCCCTTTAACTGAGTCGATACCTCCTTGGGGACAGAGTGCCACTATTTGCTAAATCACACTGGGATGGCTGTCGGTCCCTGACAAGACTGAGACACATTTACTCCCATAACATGTAGAGTTATAGATTCCATTACAACTGCAGTCCAGTTAGAAAGAAAGGAGATGAAGAAAAAGGCGTACCCACAGGGACTCAGATCCTGCAGCAGCAGCTGTACTGGTTTCTTGCTCAGGCTCTCCCAGCTATCTACTCCAAGATCCCTCTCCTGCCATTTCCTGGACAAGAACCAATTTCCTCTCCCCTCCTCTATCTCCTTTACATTTCCACAGCAGTCTTTAGACAGTACAATCCTACTAGCTCCAGGGTGGCATTTCTATCTCTTAACATTTCTCAAGACTCATAAAACCCTACAAATTAGATGTAATTAGCAGTGTTAATTGCACTTGTCTCCCATTTCATTCCTAATTTCTGTATTACAATGAACTGGCTAACAGCCACGGGTGACACATTGATAACATCACCACCAGGCTAAGCACAGAAGTTACTAGTTGTAGATTTTTTTTTCCTTATTCAGCTTTTTTCACTTCTTTCTGCCTCTATGCAGAGGTTCCTCGATCACTAATCCAGGTAGACCTGAAAGCAAAAAACCACTAATGGAATATTTAATACTGTGCTTGTATTTCATGTGAATAGCTGCATTATGTAGCTTTCTGAAGTACAATCAGGTTGAAGTCAAGTACTGCATATTGTGAATTCTGTAATTCCACTGCACAGTGAAAAACACAAACCAAACAAAAAAAAACCCTCCTTAATCATTGATTTTTTCAGGGGCTTTATTGCTCATGTAAAGACAAAGATTTTATCTCTCAATCCCTATGTTAGAGACTGGTGAGTTTTAATAAAACAAGAAAACCTCTGTGGTAGAGCTATGTGAGAGAATTAATATCATTATCTATGTAAAAAGAGCTAGCTGATACCCTAACATTGTCCTTCATTCCAGAAAAAAAAAAAGTCCTATTTTTGTCCCTTTTATTACACTATTTGTAATAAAGCTGTCTCCAGCTAACCTGAATTGTAAGGGAGATCTGAACACAAATCCAGAGATAGACTCATAGAGAGAATCAAAGCACCACACATTTATGAAGATGTCCTTTTCTGCTGAGAGAAAATGAATATATTTTCCAAAACAAATAACTTGAAAATAATTTTTTACTCATTCTGGGCTGATATGTTGCACATGGTTCATGCTTCCTACAGCTGTGCAACTTATTTAAGAGCTAGTTTCTGATCTACTTCAGGCTAGAAGGATGAAGTAAATAAATGTAGATATTCATGTTCTGCCCTAAGGGTAGGAGGGGAAAAAAGACTGACTATGTTTTGAGTTCAAATCTCCTGTGCAGGACACTGAGCTTCTCTGGAGGTAGAATGGTGTACTGGGAATCAAGGAGCATGCAGCTTACCCAGTAAATACAGAACTGCCACTGGTAGTACCCAGCCCCAGGACAGCTCCTCAAAGACTGGAGACTGAGACTTGATTTCCCTGGATTTTTCCAGGCCTGCCTGGAGCATTATTTTAACTTGCTTAGCTGCAACAGCAACTTTTAAATGACTAGGTGTTTTTTATTTTTTGCTTAGCTTTGTATAATCATGTGGTGCAGCCATAATTTTGATATGGATAGTAGCAGCACACAGTTATTCTGTGCAGAATGAGCTGTTAATGGTGCCAGCCTAACGATACAGTGCAGAGAAATGAGGAGCTGGGATATCGCTGAGGCCATGAAACCAGGGACCAAGGATGCAGAGCAGATACAAATGAATGAGATGACAGGTGTGGTCTGAACAGTGGGATGACACAGGAGACCCTGGGGCTAGCAACAGCTCAGCCATGAGCAGTTTCTGAGGGCTGAAGGAGTTCAAAGGAGCAAAAGTGGATTTAGGGGCAGCAACACTTGTTCAGAACTGGGTAGGCAGATCATGGAGGCACTAAGATACCTGAGCTCTGGGCAAGAAGGAGCTGTCTCCACTGGGCTGAGAACTGCACAGCACCCTGCATAGGCACACGCTGTTGAGTCTGTGGTTTGGAGACCAAGATACACACTGTGACTGTCCTGTCACCCCTTGACCTATTGCAGTCCTGCTCTTGCTGGTTGCTGAACGTGGAAACCCTGAATGTGTGGTTAAATGACTGCTGTGCTATCACATAGCCCTGTTCAATATGCATGTGCCAGCACACAGTCAACGGTGGCTTCGATTTTCTTTTAAATCCCCAAACTCTACATCTCTTTGCCTGGGGCACTGATACATTCAAAGCTCCCTCTGTCTCTGATTGTGAGTGTACATTGCAATGAATGCTGACAAAGGCTTTTCATGGCACCTAGCCTCTAGGTATGGCACTGACCCTTCCACTTTATTTCAGGTGGGACATCCCACTGCTATCAAATGACAACACCTTTCTGTTAGACAAGTGGTGCTACAGACCAAACCGCTCTTTTTCAGACGCTCTTTCCCAACTGTCTCGATAAAACCTATAAACAGCCACTGGCATCCTGTAAGAAATGGGTGTAAAGAATCTAAACAAGCCATTTTCTTTCATTTCCAACATTTTCCAGAAGTGTACTGAAGCCAAAAAACTATAATCAAGCTATCTTCTTCATCTAATAGCTTTTCTGGACCAGTGAGTCCGTCCAATGCTGCCGACTTCTTCGTGCACTAATACGTTGCAGAGAAGCTGAAGATTCCCGGGACTCTCTTGCTAACATGTAACTCTAAAGTAGTGAAAACATTACATTTCTACAAGCCTTTTATATTACTTAGTATCTTTGCTCTGAGAAATTTCCTAACTCATCTTTACCTTCAAATACTACTTTAATTGTGGAAGGAAGTGCCCTCACTGAAAACATAAACCTCTTTTAAAATATAAACCTGATTTATTTTTTAACAGAAACTATCTTTGTGTCTGTATCTGCCTGCAACCTGTGAGGAAATGGGTCCCCTTCTATCAGAAAAGAACTTTACACATGAGCTCACTGAGCAACTTTATCAATCCTAGCATGAAATTATCAAACCAATTTGAGAAATACCTTATTATCACAATCCTCTTTGTCTTCAGGCAGCCAAAGCCCCCTTCCCTCCCTCACTCTAGCAGATAACAGTTCCCTGACAAGCAGCTCCCAGCATCCTTTCCCTGCCTCCAAGAGAACCTGTGGCGCTCTGCTCCCTGTTCTACAGCCACAAGACCTTCCCAAAACCAAAGCACTTACTTAAATGCTGCTACTTGAGCTCATGTCACACAATCCCTGTTGATACCCATGTCCTGCATCTCCTTTTGCAGAAATACATAGGGAGAACCAGTAACTTTAAATTTCCCCTTCAGCAAATTATCTCAAGGGTTAGAGCTTCTCCTTCACAGACATGTGTAGAACACTTTGTATCTGTTTCTAATTTATACATGCTGGTTTGAAATACAGATGCAGAACCCAATATGTAAACCTGTTTCCCTGCTTCTTGAATAGTGCAATTTACACTATGGGTTTCTCTACTGTCCCTGCAAAGGTGTAGTAACTAATTCTTGGCAGCTTGCTAAGGAGAGGAAAAAAGAAAAAAGGGATGGAGTTCAGAATACAGCAGTGAAAAAGATAAACTGCTGGAGAGACACACTAATGGGAAAGTGCTTTTAAAAAATAAGTATGTATAGCTTGGCTAAACAATGACAATAGAGGCTGGGGGAACTGGAAGTAGCCACAGGTTGTAAACACCATGGGTGAATAACACATTGCCCCAAAGTGCTCAAGGGGGATATGACTACAAAGACAAGGTGGAATTCTTTCCATTCTGCCAAAAGGCAGAGGAAAGGAGTTGGTAGGCAATTTCTGTCTGAGGGAAATAGGAGTGCAGGCTTTCCCCAGCAAAGTACTGGGCATGGTGGATGAGATGGACGACCACTGGGGAAGAGTGACTGGGAGACATTATCTGGAGCCTCAGTGGTATCTAGAAGCCCCTCATAGCTGCCCTGCATTTTGTAGAGCAAGTTGCCTGGGTCCCGTTCCAACGTCCAAACAAGCACAGAGCAGCTTCACAGCTTCAGCACTCTCTCAGCTGACCAAGACACTGCAACCTCATTAGCCTCAGCTTCTCACCCTCCCATCTTTGGGACACAGACTGGAGCCCACTTGATCTTTTGCCTCAGGCTAGAACATTATTTTATGAAACAAGAATAAACAAAGCTCCCCAACTCAAGTATTCTTGTGCCCCATCTTTATGTGACTGCCTACGTTTAAAAACTGCAGAAAACCTCAGTATTTGACAGTTATTTTCAAACCACTTTGAAATAGAGAACATCCTTGCTTACATCTCTTCTGCCATGAGGCCCATGCCCATGGGCATTCACTCCCTTTTAAACCAAGCACTCTGGTCTTCACCCCCATCGTTACTTCCATTTCATCTATTTTCAAGCCAACAGAAAAGAGCCTCAGGTCTAAAACCATTTCCCAAACCCTGTGCTATTTTTTTCCTCCTCTCTATTCTCTTTTTTTTTTTTTTTTTTGGTACTTATTCTGGTCCTCACTTTATGCCTAAATTTCCTAACTGTACTTTACTGGGCAGCTCTGTTGGACTTAGCAGCAACATGTCCCTGTTAGACTCACACACACTAAAACACACAGCCCCAAAGATATTTAGATTGCTATCTCACATTCCTAATTCTGTTGTTGTTGTTAATCCAGACCATAAGTCTGTGAAAAAGCAGGTATTACAAAGCAGAAATCAATCATGAGGAAAACTGTGAGGACAAATGTCAACACTTAAATGAGTATTAGGAATTGATTAACACCATTGAGTGCTAATAAAAGAAAGATCATAAACCACACAAGGCAGTGGTGGTAAAAGAGAATCCATACCTTGACAAGTACTTAGGAGTCTTGCCAGAATCAGTAATTACCATGCAGAACAATGCTACAGCTAAGATTATTTAAAATATAACCAGAGGACCATCAGATTGGTGCAGGGAGGTATATTAATTCTGCAAAATGAAGTAGCATGCCCATTTTCCAGCGTGTACTCCAGAAATATAATGAGCAAAACTTTGGAAATCATCACTGTGAAACTCCTGGGAAGCTCAGTCTGTTTCGGCTTACTCAAGAAAGGTCAAGGAGATGACTTGATTATGGTTTACAACAGCTTACAACACATTACAACAGATTCCATGGGAAAATAGCTTCAGATTTTAGGTAGCTTTCACGTCAAAAATAGCAGAAAAAGGTTACAACTGTTGGAGGCTGAACCTAATTGCAACCAGGAAGAACATTTTTTTTAAATGACAATTAGAAGTAAATACTAGAAAAGCCACCTCATGTAGATGGTTTGGTCCTTGATTGCTTAGAGGCTTCAAAACAGGATCAAATGTCTACATTGTGAGACACTGTTCTAACACAGAAATTACCGGTTTAATTGGGCAGTAGCCAAATGCAAGTACCTGACCCACTGAGAGCAGTCTTTATGCCTACTTAAGTGCCACAAACCTATACATCATTTCTGAAATGCCATCAGGGAAAAACAAACTGAGCTTGGTGGCTCTCATTGTGTCTGCTTCTGACAATAATTCATGTCATCTATCCTAATTAATTAGATGGAGGATACCCTAAACCCCATTATTATATATACAGGGCCTATGGCTCATGGCAGCACAAGTCTGCTACTCAAGGGAAGTAAAACTGTAGTGCAGAGGTGTGAGGTCTGTAAGAAACAGAGTCAAAACAGATGTATATAGACACGTGTCCCTTAGTTGCTCCAGAAGCCCTTACCTGAACTCCTCCAGCCACTGAGCTCCTGAGCAGCTGACCTTCACTGCAGCAAGATGACTCGCTTGCAGCCGGTTTGGTGGCAGGACGAGGCACTTTCGGCAGCTGTACCTTTATGTCATTGACGTAAAACAAACCTAAGCCAGGCAGAAATGCAGACATTTACCATACTGCTCTTCTTAGCTACAGTCTCCTGAACTCTGGGCTGAATTCTAACATTTTACCTATGTAAAATGTACTCAAACAGCACATTGTTAGTTTTTCCCCTTGCACAGGTGCTTAGTTCTGACACTTCTCCTGGGGAGGCTGAAGAAACCCAAATCAGGCAGACAACGTCCACTCATCCCTTCCTATTCTGGTTCAGTGTTAGGTCCTCTAGTGTTTCTTGTCACCTGTTTTCAAAATTCTTGGTATGCTTGATGACTTTCCAGTGCCTGTTAACATGTATCACTTCAGAGTCTTATTTTAATAGTTAATGCCTGAGTAAAGGGTTTGATTTTCAGGGTGCATTTGTAAGGGGATGATAGAACATCTGAAAGTATCTCCCTGCAGACCTTCACAAGTTTGAGGAGATGCTATGACATCTGTAGACTTTTTATTTCTTAGACTAACGAAGAGGGTATTACATGTAGTCTGCTTAAGGCCCATGTATTCACACATCAAATGGAGTACCACATTTTCAACAGCATCTTCCAGTCAAGCATACTGTTACCATGGCTCAGGGGCTGAAACTTTCTCTGTTTCAGGGCTACGGGAGGCAGCATTCATCAGCAATACCTCTGCTTTTAAGTTCCCCTGAAGAAACATCTCCAGGCACACTCCCAGTTGGGATGAATGATTGATCTGATCATCTTGGAGAAATGTTATGTCCACCAGCTACTTGCAGATTTCCTCATTAGGCTTGTTAGTCAGACTTTACATGAACACACTGCAGCATATGTTCTGCCTGCAATTTTTTATTTTTTGACCAGAACTAATATTTCAAATCCTTGCTGTTTGTAACGTGCCATCTGCACAGTCTTCAGGGTCACGCAGTATTTTATCTATTCCCTGAGCAGTTAGATGTAATTTACATAAGGAATTTATGAAATGTCTATATAAGCAGACTCAAATTCACATTTATGCTCATTGGAACACTTCACCACAAACATTTCATCTAACAAAAAAATCAGTTCACCCCCAGGAAACTAAATCCAAGGGTTTAAACACTGTTTAAGCTAATTATTGGAGCTGAATGCTCAAGCGGGGGAGGTCCACCCATTTCAAAGGCATGTGCCAATTTATTTCAGCTGAACATCTGCCTGGTATCTTATTTGAACAAACTAGAGACATCTTTCCAATACTGATAAAACCTAGTTAGCAAGTGAGGTAAACTAAGGGTTAAATGCAGCTGCTACAAATTAAGGGCTGCAAAACGTGACCAAGTATTGCCATCTACAATTCCATGTTGAAACTGCCTGAGAGCAAACCTCCCTAGCTTTGAGTTTCAAGAACCCTTGGAGCAGACATGGAAGATCTGCTTGCAAAGTCAGAACGATTAAGGATATTTTCTTCTTCTTAAGATATAATTATCATTAGTAGTGTTGTAGAAAGATAGAGGAAGAAATGTATATTGAGTGCATAGGAGTAACAGAAATGCTGAACTGTGAGAGGTGTCAAGGAAGGTCTTTGATGTGAGAGCTTATGTGGACATGGATCAGGAGAAAAATACCTCTCTGGCAACAGGAGCAAAGACTGGGATGTTCTTCAGGATTGAAGCATGTTTGTATGTGTGAGGGTGGGTGGATGTGTATAAAGGAACTGAGGTGCCTTATTTCAGTTTCAAATATGATTCATCAACCTAACATTCTTCCACTTTGCACAAGCTACTGATGAATCACACCTTTAGAGGTCCATGTTAGATTTTGGCTGTACACTCAGTTCCCTAAAATCCATAATGTTCCTTTGGATTTCCTACGACTGGATTACCAGTCCAATTGCCATGCTGGTTCTGATCACAAAAGCGCCCACTCTCTCTGGATTTACCTCAGTGGGCAAAAAACTCCCTGTTTCAATTAATAAAATGCATTGAATAAGATGACTGAACACATACCAATCTTTTTCTTTAAAAAAAAATCTCCCTGCAAATCTTTTTGTAAATATATTCTGTCTTTTTTACTTTCAGTGTGAAGCAATAGGAGATATGCCACTGACACCTCTGAAACAAGCAATAGCCTGTCCAAAAATGTGATAACACCTTGTGAGCAGCAAAAACCCAAGCACATATAACTCTTAACAGTAAGGCTGAACATGTTTCCATAGGGTGAATGTTACTTACAAGATCTGTGGAGTTCAAATGCATAACCAGAAGTGCCTGCAGGAGGAAAAGAAATACGTTGGTATTCTAGAGAAAACCACAGAGAAATATGAAAAAAAACATTGCTCTTAGCTGTAAAGTCATCACTAGCACCACAGTTTGAGCTTTGCTTCAACTGGAAAAAAAAAAGGTGGAGGAAGGCTGCTTTTGCCTAGGTTTTTAATCTAGTTACAGTATAGAGAGGAATATGGGCTTCAGGGACTGCCTCCTCCTGAAAGCATTTAAATTAGAAGCAGGTAAAGACGATGTCATCACTCGTGACCATAACAGGAAGACAGAAAATGCCAGAAACAATCAGAGTTTGATGGTAAGGCAGTTAAAAGCCNGGTGGGGGTGGGGGGGGGGGTTGGTCAATGCTCCACGTTGCACCCAGCAAGCATGAGCAGTACACCCTGCTAGAGTCAAACCCTGAGCCACAAAAACACCAGCAAAAGGTTTTTCCAGCTCTCTGACGAACATCCCAGTGCCTGATGGCTGATCTAACCTCTCTGCCTATTTACTTACCCTGAAGATACACTGCTAAATCACTTATTTTTGTAGCGATAATAAAAAGCTCAGTAGGAAGAAAACCCTTAAGCCAAAGAGCATTTTTACTGATTTAAAACTGCTGCAAAGGACCCTAAGTAGCTACAAGCAAATCTGTTGTCTTAATTAAAATCTCATACACATGCAGGTGGAAAACAATTGCTGGATATACTGGTTTGAAAACCATCAGGTTTACAAAGGAGCACAGAAGGACTCCTCATTTGTGTTTTTCCTAGTTTCATGACCTCTCTTGCAAGCTCACTGCAAACAGATCACAGAAGTTTACTTTCTCTGATGCTCCACCCACTCTCCCTCTAATCCTAATCCCAAAATTTTCCCAGAAAATTGAGTTTTAACAGACACATTTTTTTCTATAGTACTGAACTTGCTCCACTCTTTCTGGGGTAATTTGTTGCTGTGACAAGGCCAGAAGAGATGGAATTTTCCTTGTTAAGAGCACATTGACATTGATTCAGTTTTCTTGTTTGAGGTTATGAGGTGCTGTTTTCATCTATTACACAATATTGCTATAGCACAAGCTAGAAAACCTTGCATATCATCAGATATTTCCTGTTGTTTTCTGGCACCAAATTATCAGAAGTTTTCAGATCTTTAAATAATAAAACATTTGGCATTAAGTAGAAGATTGACAGCAAACTGAAAGAGTTCAGTACAGAATAATATGGGTAATAATTGGCTTTAGGGAGGTGGAAAAACCACCTTATTGTTAAAGGATTTTAATGTTGGCACATAATTAGCATGCAAATACAAATTCATGCACATTGTTAATTTGTCTGCCTCGCCAATTGCTCCACATTATTAAATCTTTCCCGCTAAACAGACCCTGGCAGGTTTCTGAAAGCACTTCCTTCCAAGGAAGCTGTGATTAGATGGATATTCTTGAACAGGTTCCAGCAGCATCTCGGCTACGTTCGCATTTCCAGAATATTTATGTGTAACAACTCAGTGTTGGATGCAGCTCAAGACACAACTAACTTCCTCACAACAGAAAGTCAAACTGTATAAGGCAGGAATGTATTGATTGCATGGAGCAATGGCACATACTTCCATTTGGAACAATCCTTTTTTTCTTCAGAGACCCTTCTCCATGGAAGAACCTCAGTGTTCAGGAATCAGGGTGACTTTACAGAGAAGCATCATCATATTTCAGAGTAATGGTCCTACACATCACAGAGGCAATGTCAAATTTAAGTTCCAGAGTGCCATACCAGTACTGATATTATAAGGGAAGCTGTCCTAACTCCATTGCAGATTAATGGCTGTTCTTCCAGTAGGGAGACATTTAGAAGTGCACAGTGTGCTGTAAGAAGAAACAAGGCCTGTGGGTGTGCCTGTATTTGGGGAAATAGTACAATGTCAAATTGTCCCTTATATCAGTGCATCAAAACCAAATGGGTGAGACATGAATCTGTATGATTGTTGTCTATGAACATCACTGCATATAACTCTATAACCTGTATATATGCCATGTACACAGCTATTGGATTACTTCTGATTGGAATTAAACATCCACAGGCAGCACATCAGGAAACTCAAAGAACAGGGTCTGCCTGCCTGAAGAGCAGAGGACATTGCAGCAGTTTTCTATTAGGCAACACGCTGTTGGATGAGGTAACCAGCTCCCTTGGCCCATGATGGATGGGAGACAAACAGGAAAGGGCCAAACCTGCAGCTGCAAAAAATCAGTCAGATGCAAGGAACAAGAAATAAAACTCCCTAAAAGCTTTCAAATGTTTCATACAGCAAAGTAACTTCCTTTGCCTGAATGCAAAGGTTGGAGGGGTTGGAAGGAACAACTGATGTGGTGCCTGACATTTATCTAATTTTTTTTGACTACCACTTTGCATGTTGCTTGTGCTTAGCTTCATGGTGGCTTTTCTCCCTTAGTTTTCAAAGGCCATGTTCCCCAGCCACCATAGCCCAACTTCTTGCCTGTCCTGTTTTGATTCGGTTTTGTTACTACTTTTTAAAAGTTACTTTTTAATTATTTGTCCACAAGTCCTGAGTTCATTGTCTAGACACCTGGCAGTCCTTTCCACGTGTATTTTTCTATGACTTCACAATTTCATTAAATATTTTATGAGTCCAGCAGAAAGTTCTCAGTAAAAGATGACCTATTCCAATCAGGTTTTGTACAGTTAACACCTTTGCTTACTGTCGCAGCTGATTTATGACTATAATGATGATGATGATGATTATTAATTCAGACTGTGAGATGACTTATGAAATTAGCTTTATCTTTGTGTAAAAACAGAGCTATTGGGCAAAACCTCATTATTACATGAAGCGCCTCCAAAGTGTATTTCACTAGTTGCTTACAGGCTATTGCCCCCTGCATGATTAATGACAGCAACGTGGTTTGGGGTTGTTTACCCAAAAGAGACATACTCTACTTTTCTGTCTATTGAAAGACCATTGGCTTTATAAGCTATCTTATAAAAGGTGATATTAAGTATATTTTATTATAAAATGTAATCAAAGCTTTGTTATTTCTGGGTTTTAAGAAATCACTTCTGAAGAAGTGATTTCTTAATGACTCAGGTTGCCCAGGCAAGGGACTGAGTGTAAATCCAGCACAATCTTGGACCTGCACTGAGAAAGTACATGTGCAGCACTGGACTAGTATGGTTTACAAGTGACAGGACTAACAGCAACACTTCATATGACGTACAGAAATAAAAAATAATGGAGGGAAAAGACATCAGAGAGGGTAAGTGGGGAGAAAAGAGGCTTTCTGGAATTAGAAACATGTAAAGGGTAAGTTTTAGAACTGATGTCACCCACTCAAATACTAAAACCTGGTTGATACTTTCAGTGAAATGCTTCTTCCTAACAAAAAAAATCCAGGTATGATTTTTTGTTATACGTTTTTCTTGCTCATCAATCAGAAATTCCATGTTGTCTTTCTCGGGGTACAAGAGAAGGTGAAAGCGGAAGGAGCATCCTCACTCAGATATGAATTGTTTCTTAAAAGGAACAGAAAAATTCTGCCTTTATCCTGATACTTCAACTTCAAATGTGAGAGCTGATGCCTAATTCTCCATGCATACATTACCCTTATTACCCAAATTAGTATTTGTGGATTAGCCGTGACACAAATGCAAATGCTCTCGTTGGTTTCTTGCAGCTCAGTGAAGATTCCTCGAAGCTTATTTGTTTAAGCACACTGGCACCTGAACTAATAACATAAACCACAGGCACTTACCCACTAATACCAGGAGAAATAGTATCAGATACCAGACGGTTAAAGAATCAGAACAACAAAATAAAGGACCTCTTCTGGCAGAGAGGACTTCAATTCCTTAGGCAAAGCCGCAGCAGCTTCCTTTGGAGAGGTAACGGGGACAAATAAGACATGGTAATTAAAATGTCATTCCCTTGGAAGCAGAACAATGGGCCACACAAACACAGCATAACCACAGTGCTGCACCTGTGAATAGTCTGCCTCAAGTGTTAGGAAGGATTCTTTGATTGTTTCTTTTTATCCTTCAGCTTGATAATTCCTTGAGTTTCAGCTCTGCCATCCTCAATAAAGGAGATCATTTCAGGGATTGTGCTGTCAATCATCCTCCTGTACACCAGTGACTTAGTAAGTATGGGGAAGGGAAGTGGTACCCACAAGTATTTAAGTAGTAACGGTGAGTTTTCATGGAGAACCTCACACAGCCAGTCTCATGCTCCAGTTTGAGAACTGTTCTCAGGATCATGCTGGAATATGTGTTTTCTGTCCAGATAACCCAACGTAAATAAAATGATTCTTTTATTTTTAAACAAAGGTAAAGATGATCTAATGCCAACAGTGATGATACATCTGCTCAACCTCTTTCAAGCAAGGAATTCATGTAACACGGAAAACCAATCCAAAGCTTCGTTTCCCTATAATTAACTAGATTCAGTCTAATAAATAATAATTAAAAAAATAAAATCAAACCAAAACCGAGAGCCTGCAATATATGCATTACAATCCATTCTGCTCTTTCAGTGCCTTCTTTTCCTTTTTCAGTTGTTTGTTTCTTCAAACATTCTGCATTCCAGGACAAAAGCTTGTCATAAGAGAGCATTTCCATTCTGAAAAAAAAAAATCTGTCATTTCCAAGTTTCTTTTGGCTCACCCTGGAATATAATCTCACCATTTTTACAGAGCACTAAATTTAAAACAGCAGCTTGATCAGCAGGGAGCATTTTGCTTGTTTGCAATATAGATGCTGTATTTTGTTAATTCTGAAGCAAGTAATACTATTCATGGGTAAAATGTATAATTATTTCATATAGCATCTAGAAGCACAAAGAAAAGAAGAGCAGTGGGTCAGGTTGTGCTCTTTTGTTGGAGCAAAGACTACTTTCTTTTTGAGGACTGAAGGTTCACAAGCATTTTAAACAACCTATTTGTATTACCTTTCCTAAGGCAGCTTTTTAAAGGACACAAGCTAATCAGAAACATAAAAGACTTCTTGAAATTGCCTTTTGACTACCATAAGTGAGGAGCTATTATTTATGTGCTTTTCTTTCCCTTCTGAGCCACCACAAACTTTGCTTTAACTTCACTAGTTCTCAATCTAACTGCTGGGGCAGAGTTTCAGGATGGGAAATAAAGTTACAAATATGGTGACTATTTATAAGCTTGGAAAAAGAATTAAAGAGGAGCAGGACAGCTTATGATTGTCCTTTTTTATCTTAACAATGTTTTGTGGTTTGGGTTTTTTTTTCCTAAAGGACAAGAAGTTTCCAATAGATGGTACAATACACAGTATAAATTCGATAAAAAGCTGATAATCACACCATGCTTACAGGTGAATGGAATGATTTATAAATGTAAAGCTAGCCTGTTGCCTGATAGGTCTCTCTATATATTCAAAATTGGGTTAGCTCTGTAGCAAGTCCTTGTAAGTGAAGAAAAATGCTCGACCTGAAGAAGCCACCAGTGCTAACAGAGAAAGGTGGGATGCAGCCAGGAGCCAGGTACCTCCTGTCCGGAGGAGGAGCTGGCAGGATTCCTGCTGTAAGGGACAGCGTGGGAGGCAGTACAGTGTCAGGCTTAGACTTTGTGAAGAGTCACTGTGCAATCATAAGGCAGCCCTGGAAACAACTACAAAAAGCCTGAAAAAAAATATATCCTGACTCTGCACTGAGTAACTCAGCGAAGAGCAGCCTTTTTCTTTGCTGATTTTACAGAAAATGAACATTACAGTCACCAGCTTAATTTACCATGTTCTTTCATCAATTTGCTGTCTAATATATTTGTAGGAGTTATGAATTTTTAAAGCATTGTCTTTACACGGATGTTTTGCAATCCCAGAGCCTGTGGTGGTGCTGTGAAAGAGTGGGAATGCCCTGAGCAAAATCCCTGCAATAGCGTTAAGGTGAATTATCCCCTTGCCTTTACCAGATCAGATCAGAACGGGTTAAAATCCGTGCAATGCATTAGCATTTTACATTCACCAGCCAGAAGAAATGATAAAATCAGAGCATGGGAAATTATCAATCCTGGCCCTTCTTTTTTAAGGCAACAACAGAGCTTGCAAACACTGTTACTGCTGAAATTTGCTGCATTTTTTTTTCCTTTTAGCTGAAGCAGCACAGACTATAATATCCCATTCCCTTTGCCTTTCATGTGCAGACACAGAGCCTTAGACAGCTATTGGCCCTCTGGGAGATATGTCCTCTGAAGGGAATAGCTCAGGGCAGAGAACTGAATTCCCCTTTAAAAACACAAGAGAGCAACAGACTCATTTCCTCTGGGTAATGTCAGGCTGCAGAATTTTTTCTTTGTTCATATTTAGAAACACACACATGTAAATAATGATGCTCAACCCTGTTCTCACTTTTCAAGAGATGAAGTAAGACTTCAGAACCCTCAGTTTGGGCACTAAAATAAAAAATTCAGCAGGTCTCTCTTATGATACTTTCACTGTCCAGGCCCAGGGTGTGACCAGGCTCCCCTGTGGTCCCCTCCCTGGCTCTGGGATCTCCCTGTGGACATAGCACATGATTGGCACTCACACCTAGGGATGAGCCATTTTGTGGCATAATGTAACTCCGGATTTGGAATTGTGTAGAGAGGCTGTAAGTCAGAAAGGATTTAATTTTTAAGGCTTTTGGGGAAAAAAACAAATGAAAACTAAAATAAAAATGTAGACAAAGAAGGAAACAATGCATGAACCTCTTCAAACAAAGCCACATACCTACAGTGTCTGATGCTCTACCACCACAGGGAATTTAGGCAGATCTGACAAAACAACAAGCATTTACCACATCAAGTTCTATTCATGTGATTTCTTCAGAGATTGGAATTAATTAACAGTTGTCAAATTACCCTCCATTACAGAAATACAGAATTGTAGGGGTTGGAAGGGACCTCCAGAGATCATCAAGTCCAACCCCCTGCCACAGCAGGTTCCCTAGAGCAGGTCGCTCAGGTCGGTGTCCAGACGGGTCTTGAGTATCTCCAGAGAAGGAGACTCCACAACCCCCCTGGGCAGCCTGGCCCAGGGCTCCATCACCCCCACCATGAAGAAGTTCTATTATTATCCTTTATGTTCTTTGCCGACTTCATTTCCAGGTGAGCTTTAGCCTTCCTCATCGCATCCCTGCAGGTCCTGACAACATTCCTATACTCCTCCCAAATGGTCAGACCCTTTTTCCACAATTCATGGACCTTCTGCTTCCCTTTGTGTTTATGCAGGAGCTCTCTGCTCATCCACACAGGTCTCCTGCCACCCTTCCCCGATTCCTTACATTCCTTACACACATGGACACACCACTCCTGAGCTTGGAAGAAGCACTGTTTGAACACTGCCCAGCTCTCACAGGCACCCTGACCTTCTAACAGCCCAGCCCATGGGACAGCTCTAATTGGGGTCCAGAAGAGACCAAAGTTTGCTCTCCTAAAGTCCAGGGGAGCAATCCTACTTTTTGCTTTACCTCTTCCACTCAAGATCTTGAACTCCACCCTCTCATGGTCACTATGTCCTAAGCTGCACCCAACCTTCCCTTCCCTAACAAGCCCATCCTTATTAGTAAGGACAAGATCTAGTACCACCCCATCCCTCACCAGCTCCTCCACCATCTGTATGAGGAAGTTCTCTTCATCACATTCCAGGAACTGTCTGGATCGTGTGTGCCTGGCCCTGTTGCTTTCCTGACAAATATCTGGGTAACTGAAGTCACCCATAAGAACCAGAGCCTGGGATCACGAGGCTACTTCCAGCTGCTTGAAGAAGGTTTCATCAAGATTCTCCTCCTGATCAGGGGGCCTGTAGTACACACCCACAACAGTGTCACCTGTTCCAGCTGTCCCCTTGATCCTTACCCACAAGCTCTCCACTGGTACATCACCCTCCCCCAGATGGAGCTCAATACCCTCCAGCTGCTCTCACATACAGAGCAACACCACCACCTCACCTCCCAGTCTGTCTTTCCTAACAAGACCACAGCCATCCATGACAGCATTCCAGTCATCCAAGTTGTTCACCACATCTCTGTGATCGCTATGAGATTGTGGCCGTGTGAGCACACAAAGATCTCTAACTCCTCCTGCTCATTTCCCGTGACACACACATTAGTGTACAGGCACTTTGGGGAAGCAGCAGGTACAGGTATCCCTAGAGGGACAAGAGGTCTTCAGGCAGGGAGCAGTCAACAGTACCTCCTCCAAGGAGTCCTCACAAGATCAAATTCCAGCAGTAAATCCTTCCTTCACACTTACTGGCTCAAAGTAAAGGAGTGTATATGCTCAACCAGTGACACTTCAGAGACTGACTTCCCACAGGATTATTGCTCCAGAAATCATCTCCACCTATGCTACCATTCCACCAGCATTCTCTGCCAGCACACCATGCTATTAAAAATAATGGTTTAGTGCATCAATGACATATTAAAGACAGACTCTTCAACACAGCTGTGTCGGCAGCCTAATAAAATCCATCTTATTTTGAACATTTACAACCATCCATCTTACAGTTAATGATGTGGTGCAACTCCATCATCAAGAAATGAGAGAAACAGTCAGAAGCTGAAAGCAAGGAGACATAAAGGCTTGAAACTGAGCCCAGGAAAACTGTGAAGAATTCTGAAGTGTAAGGCTGCTTAGCTTGAAGCCCAAGATTCTTCTTAACTAGATATCCAAGATTGTCAGGAGAGATGGCGTAACACTGATGAAAGAAGTTTGGAGGAATCCTCACTTTAAAGGCTGATGGTAGTTTAAAAGTGTATAATGATCTGCAGGACTCGTCTCTCCTAACTTTCACCATCTAAAAATGAACCAGTTAGACAAAATATGCCTCAAATGTCAGCGGAGAGACTCTGGAGCTTCCACAGCATCACCTCTCTTTGACTCCTGTGTATGTGGAACTACCCACAGGAAACATCTCTGAGAGCCAGTGAGATTTGCCAATGACAGCAAAGACTCATTAATGTATTATTTTATGAGTAACAAGCAACCACTTCTATGCACACACACTGCCAACTTTAGTGTTTTAAAGTGCAGGCTCCTTAACTTACACCCAAAATGGATTATTTTTTCATTACTTAATGAACACACACACAGTAAACAGTTGTTCCTATTAAACCTCCACGATACCTTTTAACTTCCTCTCCTGGTAATATTTTCTGCTGCTCTTATTAAGTCAGCTGACAGAATGTCAATGTCTCTTCACCGTGCTGTCCTTCGGCTTCTCTGTATTCCAGCGTCCCTCCCAAACAAAGCTCTGATGAGGACACCTGAAAGCACTGTATAAAATGTCTTCTCCTGCTAGCCAGTGTGTTCATTAGCAACACAACAGAATCAATCAACTTACACAAACTTCCTGCAAGGCAGGAATTAGTGTATGAAAACAGGCAGTGGGAACCATATACTTTGTGGGAAGGGAAAATCCTTTTCTTCCTAACAGACAAGAATAAAAAAAAACCTGTTTATTTTCAACAGATAACAAGTCCTGTTCCTAATGAACTCCTACAGTCAAACCTTTGACTTTGTCACCACAGCAGCAAGGAACTGGATCTAGGAAAGCCACTGAGTTCCCTCTATTCAGAAAATCCAAATGAAGAAAACCCCACTGCTTGCCTGAAATTCTAAAAAGTCCTTCTTTCTTCATTAAAGGAGCTTTACACAAATGGATGCTAGTTGGAACTGGACAAAATAAACAATAATAAGCCTGGATTAAAATATTCAAAAGACCTTTTTACAATTGCTTAACATTTTAATGATTCATGCTTGCATGTCATAACATTTTGTCTCTGATACTGGTGGAGATTTGACTGCCACTGGATTCACAAATCTTCAAGGATGAGGACATCTCAACTATTCCTACCACCAAAGCATTAGTGGATTAAAATACTATGTCTGAACAGTACTTCCCTGGTAATAAAAAGAGATATGAGCTTGGTCAATACACAATCCTCAGGTAAAACAGAAATGGCACTGTTTTGAAGAGATCACCTCTGCTTGCTTCCAGGCTGTACCTTTGCTGCACATTCACTGCACCTTATACATGACTCTGGTTTTAATTGTTATGCTGCTTCTAGACATCAGAATGCCAAAAGCAATATGAAGACTGCAGTGTGTAGATTTAGGTAAGGATATGATGGCAGTGTTCAATGTGTGACCTCACATTAGCTCTGACTCATTTAACATGTCACCTATAGACTCAAGAAATCATTTTGGCCAGACTACGACGAGGATTAACACTGTATCACCCCAAGTAGCACTTTCTTTGGAAAAAGACATAAGCAAGAGAGAAATACCAGTTTAAAATACTAAAAAAATAACAGGTGTGGTACAAGAGTTTTCAACCTACCAGCTTCCTTACCTACACAGAATGAGATACGAGACTGTTCTTTATTTCTTCAGTTTGTAAGAACAGATCTGTGAGCCATGTGGTCTTATCCAAGCACTTAATGTTCAGCTGTATGTGACTTACAGTGATAAAAAGAGCCATTAGCTTCAAATAGAGTTTGTTCTTTCTGAGAGTAGCAGCTGACAGCTACTACACTATAAGAGATAAGTGCATCTTGGTGACTTGGTAGCTCCAAAATATTATTTCTATGGTAGAATATTAAACAATATATCAAAATTCAAGCGTGTGTTCACACCCAGTCTACTTTCAAGACATCTCACAAAATTTTGTCAGCATAAAGGCACAGAGAAGACTTCACTCAGCCACTTTTTCTAGACAAACAGCACAACAGTTTCCTTTTCCTTTTCACTGTCAGTAAATCCAGGTACCCACACTGCTTCCACCTCCAGCTTCATCAGCATGGTGCAGAGGAAGGGAGAAGAGTCTGGCTGAGGAGTTGCTGAAGAAAGAGACAGATGTGGAATGATAAGGTCAAAGGAGAGAGAGAGTAGGAGGCACAACAGCACTGAAATGTGGTGCATGGGCATATCCTCACCATCCAAGTTCATGGGCTAGTTTTAATAGATAAGCACACAGGGAGACTTGCCAAGGGAGAAATACTGGAAGAACAGTCAATAAAACCAATAGCAAAACTAGTTTGCAAACATGACTGGTGTGATAGACTTAAAAAGCAAAAAAAAAAAAAATCATTAGAGGACCTACTCCTTATATAAAGCAATTAACTCAGGATGCAGGTAGATCTCTGTTTACAAAAGTGAACATTGATTGTGGCTGTGGGTGGTGTTTAGGCAAATGTTGATAAAACCTGTTAGAACTTACAGCATACTGTGCAGCCACAAGGCCTTTTCCCTCCAACAATATATGAATTTGCAGAGTTTACTGGGATCTCTTAAGGAGCCAGAATAATTCTGAAGAAATGCATTTCCTGAAATAAGCATTATTACATCTATACTGCTGGAAAAGTTTCATGGAGATCAATCACACCAGAGCTGCTAATCAGAAGGCAGGTTGTTTGTCTAGGCTAGAAGCTCGATGAATCTTTTTTTTTTTTAAATACCTCACTCTATTTTTAGGTCTGCAAAATGTATTCAAATCCTCAGGGAAACAGGATTATTTTTTTTTTAAGTATTCCTACTGCTCTGGAGGAACAAGAAACCAGAAAAAAAATATCTCTTTTGTTTTTCTGGTCTCAGGTTTTTATGAGATTATGAATAATAAAAGGAGGAAGTGAAAAAAAATGTGATATTTCAAACTATCAAAGCCAGGTTTTACTTGAACTTTCCATATGGATTCACACGATCGATCGTCACGAATCAAATCTCGTTTGACTAACACGAGGCATTCCCTCACGATACCATGTTACAAATGAGTCCTTCCATTACTTTCATGTCTCTAATTATGACTGTGTATTCAAAGCATCTGTGGTGTCCTACATCAAAAGAGAGTGAAAATTGTATCTGACACACCAGCTCTCAGCTTATGAACAAAAGGCAGAATCCAATATCTGAGACCCCACGGCAATGGTCAGAACCAGTGTTACCTTTGTAGCATTCCTGCCTAATTTGAAAGTATTTCTTCTTCTAAATTTTGCTATGCTGCAAAGAAACCAATTTGATTTGCCTTCTGCTTTAAAATAATGACTTAACCACTAATTAATGACTTAGAATCGTCTATTGATTTGCTGAGAAACTCATAATATTCTCCACAATAGTCACAATAGTTTTCTATTTTGTCTTGCCTTGAGATCCACATCTGTACACATCTTACACTTCTTTCCCTGGGCTGATAGTTTGTTTTGACACATCTTTCTCCATATAATTTTTACTTTCCACCCTTGCTGTAATTCCTTTTTCTACTGACAAAGGTGCTGAAAGGATGAAGGCATGGAAAAAAAAGCCATGTCCCTGTTAAAACAATGAATCTTTAGATAGCTGAAGAACAAGGACAATAACATCAACAGCTACAGAACAAATTTGCCAGGAGCATTTACATTTTCTGAACACTACACACAGAAATCCCCAGCCACCAGGGATTAACATTAATCCTATGACTTTTGAGATCACTGCAGTACCCAATCTGTTCTCTCAGTCCTTCCCCTTACTGCACAGCTCTCCAGCTGATTGCAAGACCACCCTGTGTTCACCCACATGAAGGTGGAAAGGCATGAGAACAAACCAGAACCAATTAGTGAGGACAAAGTTAGGAGAAGGTAAGAGAGGAAGAGTCATTTAGTCCTCAGCCCACGTGTCTATAGCTTCCATGTCAGGCATGCCTGTATGCAGACTCCAGCATTCCTCTTCTGAAGGCAACTGTGTGTGTACATACACACACACAAATTTCAGCAAGGAGAGAAATCCTGCCTGCATTAAGACTCTCAAGTTGTCACGACAGGTTTTTCAGTAAGCAGTAAGAAACACTCTGCCTCCAGTCACCAGCAGTGACCTGCAACCTGCCCTGGCTGAACTGTACACCCTCAGGAGACAAGCTGCAGAAGCAACAGCTCTGTCTGCTGGGTTTTCAGCAAGTGAAATTTCAGGGCAGAAGAGGAGAGGGAGAAAAGCCCCAAGTTTTTTTTTCAGAAGACATCTGTCTCCAGGAATATGGATCATTTTGAGAGGAACAAAATTTCACTTTCAGGACTTTTTTTAATGAAGTCTAAGGGACAGAGGCACTAGTAGCATCTGGTGACAAAAAAAAATGTTGGTTGAGTTCTGCTAGACACAAAGAAGTCATCCCATCTTACCTTGGGCAAAGGAATTATAAGCAGAAGATGCTGGGAATTACTTCCAGCTCATCACTTTGTGGCCATGCTCAGGGGTGCACATTTGTTTCAGGAATTTAGTTGGTTTAGGATGTCATGATTCTTTTAAAACTGTAGCTCTTGTTACCACATTTACTGCAAGCCTGACACATACCTCAGCCCTCGATTTGTTAGGTCACTTCTGTTAATGCAGTCTTCTTGTTTACAAAGCTAATGCCATGATTTCTGGGGACACTAAATATGCCAATCAAACAGAAAAGCCACATGGAAAATGTCAATGAGTTTTAAAATGGGATTCCTTCACTTTGCTTGAATAGTAATTTCTGAAAAACCTTTTCCACAAGAACATATACAGCAGCACATCATCATTCCTAAACGCTAATTATAGCACCAAAACTGCAGGAGCTGAACACAGGGACCAAACGAGATGCTCTCTGGGAAAATAAGAGCACAGCAGACTCTTCCCCCACACAAAGAAAACATTGCTGACAAAGTGACATTTAAAGAAAAGCTGTGCTGGGGCTTTCAAGCCAGGGATGACTGCAACACAGAAAGGCAGCAATTAGTAATTGGGGGTTTCTGATGAGGGGAATCTGACGTAACATTTGAAAGCTGTGTGTTTGCTTGGTTCAAAATATCTCTTCCCAAACAACCACCAGTGCAGGGATGTGAGGAAAGGATGTCCTCTCCTGAAGAACAAGCAGGTGCAATGGCTGAATGTACTGAAAGGTCATATAATGTGTCGTAAGAGATTTTAGCTCTGGGATCATAAACAAAACCACAACTGAAGTGACAAATAAAATGCTTGAAATAGAAAAAAAGAGGCTGTGGGTTAAGTGTAGAAGTAACTCAGGGTGGGGTGTAGAGCATCTCCCCACTCTTACAGAGCTGCGTTCAAGCCCTCCCCTCTGGGCTTGAGTCAGGGGCCTGCGGCCTGGTCCTGCTTATTTCAAACACAACCAAGTATTATTGAGGGGTTTTTTAAGAAAAAGAAGTTTTAAAAACAATCTATGCAGATGGCTAACTATGGCTACAGATAGCCATTACAACCCACCTATTTCCCCTGCCACCTGGGCAGGCTGAACTTCTCCACTGGGGCTTTCCATCTCATGCTCTTGCCAAACCCATTATGATATTTCTCTTGGTAGTGGGTTCTTTTACTCCACATCTGGGCCTTCTACTCAAAACTTGTCCTTCAAGGTCAGAGAGACAATGACCTCAAAAATCACTCCTCCAGCAGTGAAGTTCCTGCTGACTGCAAGCTTGCTATGGACCACTCTTCTCCATCTGGGCCACTTTTCTACTTTCTCCCAGTGAACCCAGCCAATAAGCAATTTAATAACTAGGCCAATGCGAAGTCTCTGTGAATTACCACAACACAGGTCAGAATTCCACTTCCATCTCCCCTTAGCTGGCTAACTGGACAATTTCAGACACCAGAGGATCACTTAACTGCTTTTTGAAGTTCAGAATGTTTGCATTTTCATCACATTAACACAGAGGTATATCTACTGTATAGTCCAAAAGTAATTGTTTCATTATTTTTTTTGTCCCATGTTATCTACCTTGCTCCTTCCCTTCAAAATTTCATTTCACTATTTGCAAAGTTTCTGTGTAAAACTGCTATTTACATGAAAGTAATGAACAAGCATCACAGCAACTGTTTTAGTGAGCATCAGAAATGAGGCAATTGTTTTTTCTCTGAAGAACCAAAAAGCATCACTTTCTTCAAATGTGATTTCACTCCTTTTTATGAGAGACTTTTTGCGTAAGAGTAGCCAAGAACTTGATAGTGCTGCAGAGACTTCTGTTATTATTTTATGAGAGGTTGTTTGGATTTCCAAGCATTTTTAGTTTGTTAATGGCTGTTGGGTATAGGGATTTATTGATTTATAAAGTCACAGTCATTTTTCCTATCTCTGATGTTTACAGCACCTAGCTGGGAAACAATGCTGGCTTTGCAAAACCAGCAGGAGCTTACGGCGGCTGAGGCAAGGATATTATTTTCTGGGAAAGGACAAGAAGGAAAACTGTTCTAGGGAGAAACAATGGCACAGGGTTAGGGAACACATGAGGATGTTTCAGTCAATATTTACCTCTCGGATCAATAAAACTTGATGTTCACCTCAGTGAAATCAATATCTGCCTAATTTAAGCATTGCTGCTCCTTGGTCCAGCCTGCTTCTTCCTGCTTCCAGGATTTAATTTCAGTGCTTCAGGTTTCAACTTGACCATCATTCATTGATGATCATTCATTGATCATCACCCCAACCACATCATTGCATTTCCAGAATTTTTACCAGGGGCTCAAATGCAAAAAGAAAGAAAAAGTTATTGCCCTCCCTGAGCACGATTTCCCTTAGTGCTGGAGACAGACAGCCACTGTCTGTGTGTCTGCCTGCCTCCAGCAACACTCTCAGCTCACAGTGGCACACAGGGCCATAAAGCCAGCAGTAAAGGCTTCACAGCTGATGTTCTTCTCTTTACCATCATGAAAGTGTTGCAAACTCTCCAGTCGTTAATTCTGAGAGGGAACAAAAGGAAGGAATTCTCACTGCTGCAGCACTAAACTCTTGTATGTTAGCAGAACACCATGTGAAGCTGGATTTCCCTAAATCTTTAAGCCAGGGTAAAAGCAAGGGGCCCTACAGATGTTGTAGTACAGCCAAGAGTAGGGGCAGAAGGATAAACATGATGCTGGCATCCTTACAGGCATCCCACAGGTACTGGAAAAGGTGTTTTGTCTGTTAATGTACTTGTTAATACCTGGCTTCTTGTGTAGGGACAGTCTGGATCAGATCGTTTGGGTGAGCTGGCAGAGTGTTATCAGTGGTACCTGCACCCAGTCTGAAGCCTCAAGATCCCGAGCTTTATCACACCTATTAACAATAAAGCATCCAACACTGGAAGCTCTTGCTTCTTTCTCACATCAAAATCTCCATACTGCCCCTGCAAGGGCATTTCAGCTGAGTCCTTAAAGGGGCTCTGTATCAGCACAGCACTTAGCAAACAGATGTAATTACCCTTTCTGCTGGAATTAGAGCCTCAATCGCCAACACTTGCCAACATACTCCTCTTTTTCCCTCTCCTCTGCAGCTGGACCTGGGTGTTTTGTGAGCCCTTCTCACACCAGGAAGCTCATTCCATCCTTTAACCTTCATCTCTCCTTCCTCTTCTGCACAAAATTGCAGGAAACTATTTTCAGGTTTGCTAAACCAAAGGATGTTTTGGCTGCCAAACTGCATCAAGAGGAAAGAAAGAATGTGCTTTCATTTGGTCTTATCACAGAACTGATAATAACGTTATTATACATGCAAAGAACTCCATGCTTGTTTATCTGCAACAACAGAATGACACATGCAAATATACATATGAAAGGCCTGAGCATCTCAAGCTGCTGATAGCTCAATCAAAAATATTATATCCTCAAAATACAAACCCAATTATTTACTTATGTCATGTGTACTAATATCTTCTTGGTAATTTTCTGTTTGCCTTTAACAAGCTCTGACAGTTTCACTCTTTGGTTTTCAGGAAAATAAGTTGAGACAACTCATGTTCTAAATACTTTGCTGCCTTGATAATGAGAAGCTTGGTACAGAATAGGATTATTTACCATTCATTGTGCTCCAAGTCTTCTACACAACTGATATTTTTAATATCATTCAAACTCTAAAATGTCTTATATTCATATCTGATGCCAAAAAAAATGGTACTTAAATTGATATATCTTCAAATCATGGCCCAGGAGAATTGTTTCCTGTAGGATCTCTCAGAAAATGCAGTCTCCTGTAACCAAAGGTTTTGTTTTGCTTTCGAGCTCCTGATTTTAACAAGATTCTTTTTTTTTTTAGTTCCCCCTTTACATTTGGCAATACCTCCCACTCACAGGAGCTCACCTATATGTTACCACCACTAAGCCTTTAGAGTATTCTGGCAATGTATACTATTTTAGGACTCAATCCTATAGAAGATCAAGTCATTGCTCACATGGCAGAATAAATACACAACCTCAAATAATGTTGAGAACTCAATTGCATTTTCATGTAGATATTTCACTTCATTTACATTCTCATTATCTCTTTTATTGAGAACATTCACACCAGTCATCCTAGGGATGGATTTGGGTAAAATATACTCAGATAATTAGGAGATCCCTGGAGTAGTGAGGCTATCCTAAAATAATCATCACAGAAAAGTACATTTGCAATTTCAAATGGCACAGAAGAAAAACTTATACCCCCAGTTTTAACCTTGTATTGACCAAACACAATCCATTCAGAGGTGCCCCAAACTCCAGGTCACTTAAGATCACCAAGGCCCTGGGCCCTAATGGAGGACAACTTTCTGTGCTGTGGCTGCAGACCCACACCCCCCCTGTTCTACCCAGCAGGACACACCAGGTCCAGAGCATCCATCCACCCTTTTGGGAACACATCAGGGAAGGTATCTCCAACCAGAGAAGACCAATGCTGTCAGAAAAGCTCTGCCCCACAGAACTGAGAAGCACCATAATTACCCCTGCTGCCACACCAAAACTGCACAGCAAGGAGAGGCAACTCATGTCATCAGACTGTGTGAGAGATGTCCATCAGAGGACAGATGCAGAGGCCTCTGCCAAGAGGTGCTTGAGGCTCCTGAACAAGAGTCCAGTCAATGATGAACCAAAGCTGTGCACAGGGCTGCATAAAATCAGAGGAGCCTTTCCCCTGGACAAGGGTAGTGGCCCAGGTTCCTCTCACACTCAGCTGGAATGTTCTGGCACCTCCAGCCAGCGAAAAAGCACATCTCCAACTGGGGTGCATAAATCACATCCCAGGTGAGCCTGCTCCTTTCTTCCATCTCTGAAGGGAGCCAAGAGAACAACCTTGGCACTAGAGACTTGACTTTTAGTTAGCTGCTGTGAGGGGAGCTGAAACTGGGACAGACTGTCAGAATGGCAAGGGATTCATTATTCATGTGCTGAGAAGGTGATGCCAGGGTTGCAAAGCATGAAGTCTATACAGCATAGACCTGGACTGCCTCCAGGACGTTATTTTACCTTATTTTTCTCTGGCTCCCAGTGTTAGTCTCCTGTCTTTCATGCATGCCCTTCCTAGTGTAACCATTTAATTGGGTGATTGGCAGGGGATGGCTCCACAGGACATGATGAGATGATGTATCAGCTCTGCTGCCAAAAAGGCTGCACCCTCCTTCCCAATCTCCCTCCTCCTGCATGACTGCCAGTGCTGCTACCTTCTGCTGGCTCTGGCTTGTAGCAAAGCCCTGCCTCAATGCACTAACATAATGGAAAACAGCAATGGGGGAAAAAGAACTGAAAAAGGCAGAACATTTTCTGGGATTTCATTGAACTGGCTCATGGCAGGGTGCAGTGGGAGGCCCAGGACAGTCCAAGGGGAGAGTTGGGGAGGGGTGCTGGGCAAAGGACAAGATACAGCTCACCTCTGTCAGCAGGAGCAAGCTTCAGATGAGTTCTGCTGCCTTCACTGTTGCCAAACCAACTTACCCAACCAACTGGGTCCTGCTCACTAGCTTGACTGGTCACTGTTTGGTTAACAGGTCTGGCAGGGGAACGAAACTAGGAGCAGCAATGTACAGCCTCTACGTGCCCAGAGAGTTCTGGCAGGTGGGGAGGGCAAGGTTCATGGCCCCACTCACCATCACACTCTATATCCACCGGGCAGGAGAAGTGTCTTGAGCTGGAGAATAAACCAGTGCTGGAGTCCCAGGCTCCTCACAGCGCAGAGACAGGCCATGGCTACTCCAGCTGAGCTCTCTCATTCTGTCCCCAGTGTCCTTCCTAGACAAGCCTTACCACAGATTTAGCTCAGATGGGTGGGATCCCATTAGAAGTTTGGGTTCTGATGAGAGAGCAACTACTGAACAAAAACGTACACCTGAAAAATTCCAGGCCAGCTCTGCCCATTGATCGGCTCATAGCTCTTCTGCAAGGTGATTTGTCATTAAACCCCCAGACAAGAGGGATTTGAGACTTTGCCCAAGGTGACACAGGAAATTTGAAGAGGTCAGGAACTGAGTTCAGCTCCTTAGGTACTAGACCAGCAGCTTAATGAAAAACACATCTTTTCTCTTCAGAGGGGTGTTGGCAACAGCTCTGTGCTCAGGTTCCTCTCTCTCAGCACAGGATTGGGCTTCCTTCAGCAAACCCAAATAGATTTAGGACCAATCTGAAGCAATCCAGAACTATCTATTACCATAGACTTCTAATGCAATTATGTCCCTTAACTTTTTATTCTTTCCTTCCCCTGCAGTGTTCATGAACAGTTTTTTCCTCACTCAATTAACGATCCCTTTTACTCTCTGTGCTGTACTTTTTATTTCCCCCTGCTGTACATGCAGAGGTTTGTGTCTGTATACTGCAGCATTATTTGTTAACAACAAGCTATCCCTCACCAATTACTTTGCTGAGATTTTACTACCCTGTCATTATTTTATCCCCAACAATATGTTGCAACTTTTGCCTGGAAAAAGAAGCAAAACTTGCTATGACCCAAAATGCAGAAATTCCCAACTAACACACTGCTGCTTCTTCCCACAGCATATTACCTCCAGTCACCACTATGTCTGGAAAAGATTTGAGAAGATCACTGGGAGGGCATTAACAGTTGAATTTTCAGCCCCAGGGATCAAGACACATCATTCCAGGTTGCATTGTTTTGAGTTACACTTGCCAAGGGCACTGAGGAGCAAGACAACTTAATTATGAAAGACAGGTCATTGATATGACTTATAACAAATAAATCACTGCATCAAGGACAGCGTTCTGAGTAGAGGTATTTATCACTGCACAAAAACACACCATTATTTACTATGATGACAACATAACTTTTGGAAGGCTACTGAGAAGATCCCTTCCTGGTGTTTCCATCAATCAGTGTCTAAACCATTCCATCCTGCTGTTACCCCCTCTCTCTCCTACAAGGATACCCAGTTTTCCACTACATTGACTCTTGAACACCAGCATCCCTTTAGCAGAACAGAGTCCTTGAGCAGGACTTGCTATGGATGCACTCACCTATGTGCTTATTCTTGTCTCCTCTGCAGGCTTTGAACACATGAAGGAACCTAACCAGCACCCACAGCGTGGTTTTGGGACAATACTGAAGTTCTCTCTGTTGTCCTGTGTCTTATTGTGGAGACACCGGCACATCTGCTGGGTGATCTGAGGCTCAACCCCCTTCAAAGCCTACTCCCTTCTCCACAAAACCATCTAACCCCTATGCTGTGTTCCTCTTTCTCTCCTCACAGCCAGTTTCCCCTCTAACACCTCCATCCAACTTCAGATACCTTCACCAAACCCCCTCTTAAAGACATCTATAGCCAATAACAGGAAGCATAAAGACATGAACTTCAAGAACAGATCTCCTAGAAATACACTAATTATTTTGAATCCCTCTCAGTGAAAGAAAAAACAAACCCAAAACCAAACCATCCCAGATTCTCTGTTTGCTGTCAGTAACAAACTCCACACTGATTGGTCAGTTCTCATACAGGCCTGTCAGCCTTCAATATGCCTCAATACAGACACTGCCTAAGGAACCCCCTTCCCTGCTCACTGAACTGTTGGGGGCTGCTGGCTCCATCATGTAAAAAAGGCCTAATTCAACTCAGAGGGAAGCACCCTGCCCTGTCCACAGCCAAACTGCTGCTTCAGGGCTTTTCCAGCAAATAGGTTGTAATCACTTCATGCAACTGAGGAATTCTTCAGAGTTTATAAACTAAATAGCAATTTCCTCGTTCAAAAGAGGAAAACGTTGGGCACAGCGAGCTATTTTTTCAGATGTAGAGAGAAGGGACAGAGGAATAAGCCCCAGTTGTCTCCTGCAAAGAAGCCAAGTCCTAGATTGCTAGGCTGTCTTTCATGTAACAAATACAACATCTGTTGCCACGTTTTGTCCATATGGAGCCAGGCTGCACTGGGTCCAGCTCCATCCACCGGAAAGCTTGAAGAGACACACTGATGAGTAGAACTAGTGAGCAGATGAGAGAGGGCAGGGAGGAGAAAGGAGCATGTCATCTCCTCATCTAAACATGGATGATGCAGCAAAAGATTTTCGAGGAAGCCCAGAATATCTGAGTAAAATGGCTTTGCTTGGTCTTTGCCCTCAAGTGTATATTCTACCTGTCGATTCTTTTCAGTCCTTTCCCATCTGTCAACCAACACCCCCAGGTCCCTTTCCGCCAGGCTGCTCGAAAGGGACCTGGGGGTGTTGGTC